>JAGIQG010000038.1:2005086-2357586 GCA_024679065.1 Sphyrna mokarran
TTCACCCTAACCCGTACATCTTTGGACACTAAGGGGCAATTTAGCATGGCCAATTCACCCTAACCCACACATCTTTGGCCATGCTAAATTGTTCCTTAGTGTCCAAAGATGTGAGGGTTAGAGTGAATTGGCCATGCTAAATTGCCCCTTAGTGTCCAAAGATGTGCAGGTTAGGGTGGATTGGCCATGCTAAATTGCCCCTTTGTGTCCAAAGATGTGCGGGTTAGGTGGATTGGCCATGTTAAATTGTTCCTTAGTGTCCAAAGATGTGCAGGTTAGGGTGGATTGGCCATGCTAAATTGCCCCTTAGTGTCCAAAGATGTGCGGGTTAGGTGGATTGGCCATGCTAAATTGTTCCTTAGTGTCCAATTCACCTAACCCGTACATCTTTGGACACTAAGGAATAATTTAACATGGCCAATCCACCTAACCCACAGATCTTTGGACACTAAGGGGCAATTTAGCATGACTAATCCATCTAACCTACACATTTTTGGACACTAAGGGGCAATTTAGCATGGCCAATCCACCCTAACCTGCACATCTTTGGACACTAAGGGGCAATTTAGCATGACTAATCCATCTAACCTACACATTTTTGGACACTAAGGGGCAATTTAGCATGGCCAATCCACCCTAACCTGCACATCTTTGGACACTAAGGGGCAATTTTTAGCATGGCCAATCCTCCCTAACCTACACATCTTTGGACTGTGGGAGGAAACCGGAGCACCGAGTAGAAATTGAATCAGAGATCAGTGAGGGATATTGAAAAAAGGTGAGGTAAGGTGGGTGGATTACATCTTTATTCAGCGAATGTTATCACGCAATCAGAAGTGACACGTCAGCAATCAGTAATGAAACCCTTCAGAAGTACAATTTTTCTCTTTCAAATCTGTCTGTTGAATTTGCTGCACAGCTTACCACTGCCACGAGCACTCCAATCCGCTTGGATTTGCGTTGATTAGGCTGGTGGCTATCTTTCTCGGGATTGGGAATCCGTCATTTTCCGGTAACTGCTGACAACAGTGAGTGTCCTGAGGCAGACTGGGAGCTGCGTCTGGGATTGGCTTCCAAGACCTGGAGTCCCAGTGGAAGGTAGCTTCCATTGCAATTCCCAGTGTCAGCTGCTGTACCCAGTTGTCCAGCCTGGTTGGTACTTGCTGTCACATCCCCGGGCAGGTTTTGCACTGAAAACTGGCCAAACACCTTACCCTGCCCCCTCACCACCTGGCACGGATTCAGATACATCATGGGGAAGGATTGTGCTTGTGCATTCGCTGAGAACTTCCATTCTGGGATGGCGGGACTGATGTATGAGGAAAGATTGACCAGGTTAGGATTGTTTTCACTGGAGTTCAGACGAATGAGGGGGGATCTCATAGAGATTTATAAAATTCTAACAGGATTACACAGGGTAGATGCAGAGACGATGTTCCCGATGATGGGGGGAGTCCAGAACCAGGGGTCACAGTCTGAGAACGGAGGGTAGACCATTTAGGACGGAATGAGGAGACATTTCTTCACCGGTTGAGCCTGTGGAATTCATTCCCACAGGAAGGAGTTGATGGCAAAACATTGAATGTATTCAAGAGGCGGCTGGATAGCACTTGGGGCAAATGGGATCAAAGGTTATAGGGAGAAAGCAGGATATTCAGTTGGATGATCAGTCATGATCTTGGTGGAGCAGGCTCGAAGGGCCAAATGGCCTCACCCTGCTCCTATCTGCTATGTTTCTATTCTGATTCTCTGGTACTCAAGTGAGTATGAACTGGGGCTAATTCAGTTCTCAATTATATTCAGAAGGCACAGCATAATGTTGGGATTGTAGTGGGTGGGGGGGGGGGGGTTGGGGTTTTCACAGGCATTTCAATTGGAATGGGAATCTAGCCCCACTCCCCTTACGGATTGTCAATAGACACAAAGGCACCAAGCTGCAGTTAGTGAGGCCTGACTTTAGCGTTAATCTGGGGCTTGAGCAGGGCAAGTGCTGATGGCCCTCAGGAAGTGGATCCAGGCTTAGTGGATGCCCAGAAGGATTTGGGAAAAAGACGACTCCCATTTCCTTGTGGGACCAGAAAGACTGAGTTGACCTGTCTGAGTTGATATCAAAGATCAGCCATGATCATACTGGATGGCAGAGTAGGCCTGTGAGGCCGACTTGTACTCCTGTTCCCAGATGTCGGAATTAATCCCACTTGGAAAGATCCGGACTCGTTGTCTTTAACCTACCATGCTGCCGTGTGCATAAGAAGGACCGGTTTGAACTGGCTCTGTTAGACATCACATCAGCCTCTGGTACATTTGTGAAATATGGCCCCGGAACACTTATACGTATCAATTAGTACCCAGCTACCTAGTTCCTATCTCTTTACAGATACTCACAGGTGATATTACAATGTATTGTATATCTATTTGGGTGGCACAGTGGTTAGCACATCTGCTTCACTGGGTTCAATTCCGGCATTGGGTATCTGTCGACATGGAGTTTACACATTCATCCCATGTCTGCGTGAGTTTCCTCTGGATGCTCTGGTTTCCTCCCACAGTCTGAAAGATTTGTGGGTTAGGGTGGGTTGGCCATGCTAAATTGCCCCTTAGTGTCCAAAGAATTGTCTAGCACAAAGTAGTTGAGGCCAAAACATTGAACATTTTCAAGAAGAAATTAGATATCGCTGTTGGGGCTAAAGGGATCGAGGGATATTGGGGGGAAGTGGGGGGATCAGAATATTAAATCAGATGATCAGCCATGATCATAATGAATGGTGGAGCAGGCTTGAAGGGATAAATGGCCAACTGCTCCCATTCTCTATGTTTCGATGTAATATCCTCACAACTGTGTCTGAATTCCAAATTCTTTTTACTAAGGTGGGAACTGATTTAACCTTTCACAGCCAGGTAGGGTAGGGGAGGAGGTTGGGGCAGAACAGTGATTCTCAAGATGTCTGCCTGATTTTCGTCTCCCTTTTCTCTTACGCAGGTGAAAGAAGATCCCAGCGGCATTCTGGGCTTTCACCCCACCATGAACGGTACCCCCATCTTCGGAAATGGCTCTGCCCAGTGAGGGACCATCAGCCCTTCTCCTGGAAGGATCGGTCGCCATCTTTGCCCCAGGCTGCAACATCTGACCCCCTTGGCACCTGCTCACGACCCCTGGCAAATCTGAACCTTCCCAGCGAGGCGACTCTCTGCTTTTTACCTCAGAAGATTTTCCAACACTGGGGCTTAAATTAGCCAAAGTGAACGCCACCGGGGGGGCGGGGGGGGGGGGGGGGGGGGGGGTAGAAAAAGTCCTCCACTTCCGACAGGAAGTAGCTGGTTACCATAGCAACATAACATGACTGGCAGCAGATTGAGCGTCTTGACAAAGAAAATTGTCACCAGTGGGGGACATTCCGAAGAACAGCTTTTCTTTTACGTACGCAGCCTTGACTGCTCCTGGTTAGATTACCGGCCAGTTCTCATGTGTAGAAAGGTAAGTTCCATCTTGTGACTGCAAGGCCCCTGCTTGCAAAGCACAAGCAGTAGTATTTTAGAGAACAGAAGAAAAGTGTGGGCTTTTTGGACCAAAATTTCAATGCAGCTGAATGTTGGAGGTGACTTTAAGAGGTTCTTCACTGTAAAGTTGCCGGGAATTACAGCGATTTGTTCTTTCTTTTTGTAGCTGTCAAGCTTTTGAAGCCTTTTCTGTGTTGAGAATCTGAGCAATGAGTTGTGTTTGTGAGGATGGTGCAGTGGGAGGGAAGGCCCTGTGGGAGAGGGCAGGCCCTGTGGGATTGGAGACAGTTCAGAGGAGGTTCACCAGATTGATTCTGGGGATGAAAGGGTTGGCGTACGAGGAAAGATTAAACAGTTTGGGATTTGCACTCGCTGGAGTTTAGAAGAATGAGGGAATCTGATCGAGGTGTATGGGATTGGTAAAATAAATGTGGACTAAATGTTTCCTTTTATGGGGCAATCTCAAACAAGAGGTATATGTCAAGAGGCAGTAGATTTTGGGTGGCACAGTGGTTAGCACTGCTGCCTCTTGGAACCTGGGACCTTGGTTTGATTCCCGGCTTGGGTTACTATCTGTGTGGAGTCTGCACATTCTCCCTGTGTCTGTGTGGGTTTCCTCCGGGTGCTGTGATTTCCTCCCACACTCCAAAGATGTGCCAGTTAAGTGCATTGGCCGCACTAAATTGCCTCTCAGTGTACCCAAACAGGAGTGTGGCAACTAGAGGATTTTCACAGTAACCTTAATGCAACGTTAATGTAAACCTACTTGTGACAATGATAAATAAACTTCAAAAACTTAACACTGAGATGAGGAGGAAGTACTCCTGACGGGGGGGTGAATTTGTGGAACTCGCTGCCCCATAGCGCAGTGGCATCTGAATCATGAACTGGTTTCAGGAAGGAGTTTGATATATTTCCAATAGAAAAAGGGATATGGGGATATGAGGAAGATGGATTTGAGACCAGGGAGTGATTAGTCTTGATCTGATTGAATGACGGAGCGGGCTCGAAGGGCTGAATTTGCCGAATTCTGCTCCGAATTCCCATGTTCCTATGTTCTCCATGTGGTATTCGTCAAAGGCTTTGCTGAAGTTCATCACCCCCGTGGCCAGAGGGGAATTAAAAATTTGGATCAGAGCCTGTGTAATTTCATCCCTTGCCTCCCGCAGCAATCTGGGACACAGTTCATCCAGACCTGGAGATTTGTCCACTTTTAAACCCCTCCAATAGCTCCCCACTCCCTACATCAAGCTGAAGAACCTCATGGTCCCTTTCCCTGAATTCTGCATCCTGATTCTCTGCAGTGAAGCACTCGTTTAACACCATACCAAAGTCCTCTGGCTCCACATACAAATTGCCCCCTTGGTCCCTGATGGGCCTCACTCTTTCCCTGGTCATCCTTTGGTATACCTAGAATTCTGCCTAATTTACGTGCTTTTCCCAAATGATGCTGAAGGATCATTTTGATCCGAAGAGCAGGATTTTCCTGCCTCGCTCATCCCAAAACCCATCGGAGGTCGACGCACCTTCCCCTCGGCCGCTCCAATTCCCGTGGCAGACGGGGCGGTAAAATTCCAATTGAAACATTAACTCTATTTCTCCCCACAGATGCTGCCCAGCCTGCTGAGTTTTTCCAGCCTCTCCTTGTTTCAGAAAAGATCTGCTGTTACTATACACAGCCGCAATTCCCTGTGGCATCCCAGTATGTGCAATTCCTGCCCCACCACATGGTCATTTGAAAGAAGTGGGAGGGATAGCAAGGAGATTAAAAACCATAACTCTTGCTTATGACTGGCTTGCAATCTATTTGCAGAACTGGGTCTGAACAGGGGACGATAGAAGGATATTGCTTGAATACAGTACAGGGCGTGAAGATTGGAAAAAAAATCAAATCCCTACAGTGCAGTAGGAGGCCATTCAGTCCATCAAGTCTGTATCAACCCGCCAATCCCACCCAGACCCTATCCCCATAACCCCATACATTTACCCTGCTAATCCCCCTGACACTCAGGTCAATATACCATGGCCAATCCACCTAACCCACATCCTTTGGACTGTGGGAAGAGACTGGACCATCCAGGAGAAACCCACACAGACATGGGGAGAATGTGCAAACTCTGCACAGACAGTGACCCGTGGCTGGAAATTGAATATGGGTCCTTGGCGCTGCGAGGCAGCAGTGCTGAGCACTGTGTCACTGTGAAATCCACGCAGACATGGGGAGAACATGCAGACTCCACACAGACAGTGACCCGAGGCTGGGAATCAAACCCAGGTCCCTGGCACTGTGAGGCAGCAGTGCCAACCACTGTGCCACCGTGAAACCTATACAACAATATCGACGGAAACTATTGTTTGGAGAATTCTTTTAAAAGTTGTGGGGAACTTTATTTTTTTTTGAACCGACATTTCATTTTGACATTCTTACACGCGTCTCCCGCTATGTACAGTTTGTGAAGCAGTCAATATTGAGACTGCCGTTGGGTTAATCAGAACCTGGCCCCTTGAGTATGAATTTGAAATGATTCTAATTGGGTAGAATGTAGACACAGAGATGCTTCATTGGAATCAGTGGAGCTGCTATTAACATGCTGTATTTGGACACGAGGGAAAACCTCTCGTTGGCCATCAAAAGTTGTCTAGTCTTGTACCAAGACTTAGATTTTATACTCTTTAGTTTGCAGTTATCTGAATATTTCAGAATCAGTGCAAAATTTAGATAAATAAAAAGGTTATGACCTTAAATTCGTGACTAATTAATATTTGATTAGCTGCTTCTCTCAATGCTGCTCCCAAGGATAAGGATATTGGGCAGGATTTTCCTACTTCCCATGCCGCGTGCTTCCCGCCGGCAGGGGTGGGATTCTCCCGTCCCGCTACAGTCAATGGGAATTCCCAGTGACGTCATCCCAGGCCGGCGGGACTGGAGAATCCCGCTGGCGTGAAAGGCTGAAGAATTCCAGCCATGCTTTCTTCTTAACTTAACGATTTCCCTCATATTATTCCGAAAACTGTGTCTTTTTGCCCTGCGCTTGTTCCCTGAATGGGAGGGCGAGAAGCAAGTGAGCCAATTTTTCGAGAGTGCTCCGTCGCTGTTCCGTCATTTTAAGTGACTTGTTGATGGCGGCACCGAGTATTTCACCTGATGGGGAATGAACACATCTGACACCTTAAAGGGACAGTGACAGAGTGGCTCGGCACCCTTCGTTAAAGGGTGACTCCTTCCCAGTGCAGTTGCCACATCTCTGCCTGGCCTGATCCATATTTGCTGATCTCACACTCGGCTGAAGGGACACTACATTTCCCTCTATCTCTTGGCTAGAAAATGGGGAAGTTAATTGGGTTCCTCCCCTTGGAAAGTGTGCACCTGCCGGACATGGGCACAATTGGTCTCAACTGTGACGCCACCAGGGGCGAAGAAAGATTGAACAGTTTAGGCCGATACTCCCTGGAATTTAGAAGAATGAGGGGAGATCAAATTGAGGTGTACGAGATGATAAAAGATCAGGATAAAGTAGACGTGGAGCGGATGCTTCCTCTTGTGGGACATCCTCGGACAAGAGGTCTTAGGATAAGGGGCAGCAAATTTAAAACAGAGTTCAGGAGAAACTACTTTCCCAAAGGGTTGTGAATCTGTGGAATTCACTCCCCCAAAGTGCGGTGGATGCTGGGACAGTGAGTACATTTAAGGAGGAGTTAGACAGATTTTTAATGGGTTGAAGGGTTATGAAGAGAAGGTGGGAAAATGGGCTTGAGGAGTATATCAGCCATGGCGGAGTGGACTCGATGGGCTGAATGGCCTAATTCTGCTCCTATATCTTATGAACTTATGAATACCCTCTCCCCACTGGCACTTCCTGTGACTCGGGAGTGAAGGACAGGCACTCGGGCAAGGTAGCGGAGGGCGGCCAGTCTCCGAGCACGAGGCAGAATTCTCAGGGAGAACGGGGAATGAAATGGATTTATCCGGATGGTGAAACGTAAACTCTATGCTGCTGAAATTACACGGATTTATCTTAGCTGGTATTTGCTGCTAAGATATTTTGATGGTGAAAGGGTGAGATTTTCTCTTTCCTTTGAAGAGTTTCAAAGCGACCAGTTGCGACAATACTCTGCTGGCTTTTCGAAACTCAGCCGATCGCCAAAGCTTCGTTGCAAATGTGATCGCAAAAAAAACCCAGCTTGACAGGCCAATGCATTTGGGTAATAGTTTGGATATTGACTGTGACTAATTGTCAAGTAGGAATACCCTTTTTTTAAGCGCTCATCCAAGATCGCAAATCCTGGAAAGACTTGGTAAGATCTACTGATCCCTCAAGACCATTGCTCTCTGTAATTCTATTGCTTCGCCATTGGCAGCCGTGCCTTTAGCTGCCTTGGCCCCAAGCTCTGGAATTCCTCTGTAAACCCTTCCGCCTCTTCCTTCTAAGACTTTCCTTAAAGCCACCTGTGGGTCAGTGTCAGATTTTGGGTCATGGCGCCCCCACCATGAAACACTTTGGGGCACTTTTCTTTACTGCATTCAATTCACTGTTGGAACAGAAGTTGTTGATATTTAAGGCAGAGATAGATAAATTCTTGATTGGTCAGGGGATCAAAGGTTACAGGGAAAAGGCGGGAGAAGGGGATTGAGAAACTTGTTAGCCATGACAGAGCAGACTCGATGGGCCGAATGGCCTCATTCTGCTCCTATATATTCTGGGTTTATTCATCGTCATCTGTAGACTGCACCAATTCTGCTCTGTGTGATCCATTGGGTCCAGGCATTAGTTCAAATCTGTGCCTATGCGTCAACTGGTAATATGCTCATCTTTACGTTGGCAGAAAAGTAAATAGATGCCCGCCTTTGGCCATCCAACTTCCACACCAACCTGTGTGACTTACTTGAAGGAACCATAGACAGGAATGACGTGCGACAGGACTTGGGATCCTGCGATGGGATTGCCCTGTGCGCTCCATGGACATTCCTGTTTGTTTGTTTGCACCCTTTGCCACCGGGGAATCCGTGGGGGTCATCACTGTCAGCGAGGCTGGAAGATATTGCTGACGGGAAGGGCTGGAAAATCTCACCCAATAGTAAACTGCAAAGAGATGTGCCCAACCGATTGTGCGACTCTCAATCCACGCGGGCACAAATTTCTTGCCTGTTCGTTCTATGCTAAATTGGGAGTGCATCAGAAAGCCCCTGCCCCCCCCCCACCCCGTGCAATTGCATGCTGGGTAATTAGCACCGGGGGTTCAGCTTTGAAGCGATGTGGAAATGAACCAATCGCAATGCAGTTTTCTTTGTGCCAACGCTGCTGCCATGATTCCACCAAACTTTGACACCAGGATCACAGGGGCCAACCTTGTCAGGCCGTCAGCGAAGTGTTGGCCAAGTGTTAGCTGTCTTCTTGTGTGTGGCTCCATCTCTTGGGGGCGTGGGGCCACCATTACTAAAATCCAACTTTGCCCATGCCCTAAGCTGCTGACAGCAATGGGCTTTTGTGTATCTTCTGATCAATGCCATCTTCAGATTGTCTCCTTGACTTGGCCACTTGTGATGGTCACAATCTGCAGCATCTTTCCTTAATTGACCTCTCTGTACTACCATCAGAATTTAACATTTTCGATGAATAATTGTCAAAATATTTTCTTTAATTACTTTGTGTGTGTGTGTGTGTGTATACTCCCAGAGCAGAACCAGCGTGGAAATGCAAAGGGCAAAGGTCGCTAAAATGGAGTTCTGTGGAACTTTTTGCAATTATGCTTTTTGCTTCTCACCCGCCAAGGTAACGCAGTGAAAGCTGGCAGCAATGCGACACAGCAGAAACAACACACGTTTTGCATGCACTCTTGCTCCGCCAACCCCAGCACCAAACCTCCTTGAGAGGGTGCCCGCCGTTTGCCTGCTTCTGTTTGCCAATGTCCAGCGCCATCCAGAACCCAATCACAGAATTGAAGGGGCATGAAGAATCACGAGAGAGTTTTGTTTTGGGCGGGGTTGGGGTGCTGGCAAAGGTGTGAAAACCAGCTGTGAGATGGTGCCCACCACAGCTGGTATGTGATCCACACATGAAAACCAGTGCCACACTTTTCAATAAAACCTGATGGGGTAACAAAACCTCTCACTTTTTTTAAAGGGGACATAGCTAACAGAGAAACAAGGAAGATAGAAGCAGGAGGAGGCATTTGGCCCTTCGAGCCTGTGCCGCCATTCATTATGATCATGGCTGATTGTCCAACTCAATAGCCTTTTCCTGCTTTCTCCCCAGAACTTTTGATCCCATTCGCCTCAAATCGCCGCCATACGCCTCACAATCTAAGTCATGACGTCATGCAGTTACTATGCCTCCAATCTCTTGTAGGGGGCGACACGGTGGCATAGTGGGTTAGTAACTTCATTGCAGTGCGAATGTAAGGCTAAATTAACTTTAAAAGTTTACAATAAACAAACTTTTAACTTGCTGTGCCCGCTGATTATGAATGTGTTACGTTGGATGCCGTGGTGTTGTTTCACACGGACTGCCCCCAGGTGTAGGCAAGATAGCAAACACAGCCAGGGCAGTCATCTCCATGTGTACTTTAGACAAGCTCCAGCTTCAAACACTCAGCGTCTTGTGTTTTCCTTTGCGCAGAATGCACACACATCTTCTGAACCTGTTAGCCTTTCTTTCTCTAAAGTTTGCTTGCTTCTAAGTAGCTTTCCTCTGCCTCCCCCAGTCTTGATACCAGGCCTAGCTGTTGTACTGTAGAGCACTAGAGAATAATTTTGACCTATTACAGTGTAGGTGTCAGCCAACGAGACAGAAAAGAAAAGCTTGATCGGAAAACGGTCTCAGTTTGCAGAACACTGTGGCCAGAATCTTACCACTGTCCACACCAGCAGGATTCTCCCTCCTGCCACCGTGAACGGAGACTTGGCCGGAAGCCAAATTCCCCCCCAACCTCGCTGCAGCGGGAGCGCGGCTGGTTGGTAAGATCGCGCCCTGCACCCCTGTTTCATGTTTCATCTGTATTTTTTTGCCCCAAGCCACTTGCCGTAAATCCATGTTCGCCGCAGGTCAGACAGATGGGGAATGATGGGATGGCAAAACGTGACCCCGGCAACGAGAAGCGGGCATACAAATGGTGTCATTGCGAGGAAGTGACTGATGATGCGCCACTTGTATGTGCCACGCAGTGATGATATAGGATTGATGTTTCCACGCAGGGAGTGTAAGATTGTTGCAGTTTTAGTTTAGACAATTGCTTTTGTGGGTTAATGGCCCTCCAGTATCTTAGCTATGGTTCACTCCTCATTCCTGCACTATTACTCAATATAGTTGTGTACAAAAAAAACTGTTTTCTTTTAATTAAATGAGTTTTCATTTGTGAAACACAGATGTCCATCTGACATCTCTGAGTAAAGCCATCAAATGTTTTTCCATAGTACCCCCCATCTCTATTTTGGTGGATTAATTCACTTCCAGTGAATGGATTAACTTCTGGTGATTTAGGAAGAGAAAGCGGGGTGTTGTAGGGTGCCATTGGGACATTTGTGCCATGGCTTCCAGTTGCTGTAATTCTCAAGCTGCAATGCTTACGATTTTTGATGTGTCTACTTTGACAAGCTCTCCTGTATATGGTAGCTATTTATGGTGTAAAGGATGATACGCAGCAGACAATACCAGGCCGAAAGGCCGGCCTACTTATCCTGGTCGCCTCGTCATGGAAACTCCCCTGAGCCTCCACTCGGGATACAATCACTCTGTCACCTGCGGATTTTCCCGCTTTCCCAAAATTCCAGCGCCAACAACTGGTCGACGGGAGATTTGATTCTGGTCGTGTTTGGTAAGACTTTTGAGTCAGCTCATCAGAGTGGATGCGATGAGAGATGGAGTGGTGTTGGGCCAAGAGAAGGGTTCATCAGCGGGGGAGGGTTGGGAAATAGCGAGGGCTAAGAGAGCCAGCCTGCCCTGTATTATGCTGCCATCTTGCTTGCACAGCATTGTGGGTAGCGCTGAAATCCATCTCTGCCTGTGAGTGGAGGGAGCAAAACATTAATAATTAATAATTAATCATTTGCAAGCGCTAAAGGAAGCCCAACTGCGATCTGGGAAAGAGCAGGGGACTGTTAAGCAGTGAAAGCAAAGGCGAATAATATTGACTGTGTATTGTCCATTTTATATCTCATGTCTGCAAATAGTTGACTCTTTACAATAATAAATTTTAACTGCTTTTCCTTAATGTTTTGGGGACTTTGTGTTCTATTTATTTCCTGGAGCAAGTGTAAAGAGCGCAAGCTCCACACCTCCTTCCAAATACTGTTCTCATCTTGTGATCGTTCCAATCTCTTGTTCACACACTCCAATGCTTACTCAGAGCGGACACATTGCCCAGTCTTAGATGTCTCTTGTTACATGGTATGTATTGGCGTTGACTGCTTCATAATTTTTCGATAAATTGTTCTTGGACACTGAATCCCTACAGTTCAGAAAAAGGCAATCCGGCTACCTGGGTCTGCGCTCTCTGACAGAGCAGCCCACTCAGGCTCAAGGATGGTAGAAGCACCTCGATAAAAGTTAATGATGCGTTTCTTGTCTGCGCTGACTGGATGCTGTCAGTCACAAAGTGATGACACTGCACAGAGGGAAAGCTCCAACTTCAGTGGCACAGTGGTTAGCCCTGCTGCCTCACAGCACCAAGGACCTGGGTTCAATTCTCGGCTTCGGGTCACTGTGTGGAGTCTGCACATTCTCCCCATGTCTGCATGGGTTTTCTCTGGGTGATTCTCTGGTTTCCTCCCAAAAGAAGTGCTGAACACTCCCAAACAGGAGTGTGGCGACTGGGGGGATTTTTCTTTTTGTTAATTTTTCTTTATCCATCTATGGGTGTCACTGGCAGGGCCAGCATTTATTGCCCATCCCTAGTTGCCCTTGGAGGGCAGTTGAGAGTCAACCACATTGCTGAGTCTCTGGAGTCGCATGTAGGCCAGACCAGATAAGGACGGCAGATTTCCTTCCCTAAAGGGAACGAGATGGGTTTTTCTGACAATGTGGATGCTTAATTCCAGATTTTTTTTATGAATTCAAATTCCCACCATTTACCTTGGCAGGATTCAAACCTGGGTCCCCAGAACATTAGCTGAGTTTAATAGTCTAGCTCATGATCATCAGTAGATTGTCATTTCCAGATTTTTTTTCCCTATTGAATTCAAATTCCCACCGTCTGCCGTGGTGGCATTCGAACGCGGGTTCCCAGAACATCAGCTGAGTTTCTGGATTAACAGCCTCGTGATAATATCACCAGGTCTTCGCCTACCAAGGAGCGAAGGAGTGGTACTTTACAACATACAGCAGCTGCTGTTCGGAATGCACCTACAGTAATGTTGCTACATCATTCACTAAGCGTGCTAATGGACACAGCTACACATAATACTGGCTAATTGATACTGCACTGCGCAAATTGAAGGAAGGTATTTGGGATAAAGTGGTGAATCTCAGAAGGTGTGAGAAGTCATTATGAACGCAGTGCTCAAGCTGGTTTGAAGGAGCAGCGCGCAAAGAGGAAGTGCTAACTGAGCAATCAAACAAGTAGAGTTTCCCCTCGTGCATTGCACGGGAATCGGAATGGGCGAGGGAGCGGACCATGGAAAAATCAGGCGGGATTTTCCGGGTTCAGGGCGAGCGCAGTTGGAAAGTCCCACCCACTGCCTGCAACCCACTACACTCAGAGTGACGGGCGCGAACAGTTGTGCAGTTTGAAGAGCATTGCCAGGGTAAACTGTTGACCTCGCTCTCAATTCCGTCAGATTGTGCCACCGTTTGTGAATTTCCCTCCGCTGGAAAGGCCGTGGGTTTTCGTAGTCACGCCCTTGAGACTTCAGCTCAGAATCTGGGTGGACATTTCAGTGCGTCGCTGAAGGAGCTCAGCACTGTCAAGTGGGCCAACTGTCCGATCTAGCCAATAGCATTCCCTCAACCAAAACACACCAACTAGTCGTCCGATGATTGTGAGACATTATAGGATCCCAACAGTGGAGAAGGAGGACATTTGCCCCCATTGAGCTTGCACTGACAGCAATCACACCCTATACCCATAACCCCATATATTTACACTGCAAATCCCACTGGCATCAAAGAGCAATTTAGCACGGTCAATCCACCTAATCTACATATCTTTGGACTGTGGGAGGAAACTGGAGCACCCGGAGGAAACCCATGCAGACATGTGGAGAATGTGCAGACTCCACACAGACAGTGACCCAAGCTAGGAATTGAACCTGGGTCTCTGGCACTGTGAGGCAGCAGCGCTAACCACTGTGCCTCCGTGCCTCCATGCCTCCCACAACCTGTGCGTAGCCGGATCTGGCTCTGCATTGACTGGCTGCTGCGTTTGCTTACAAGACAAATGTGTGCATCCAATAGAGTTCTCCTGCAGTCAAGACTGGCGCTATATAAAGGCGCAAATTCTCTTTTGTTTTCTGGATCGGTGTACATCTGTGTGTCTATCATTGAATCTTGGTGAATGCTCTGATGCACAGATATAGCTAGCGTGTATGATCATAATCAGCCGGTATGACTACCTTTTTTTTGCTTTTCCAATATCAACCGGCAGGATATTTTGCACGTCATTTTATTTTGTTTGCCAATATATAAAGCCTTGTGAAATCATTTTGGTCTCATTTCATTCTGAACACTGTACAGTGTGCTGAAATTAGGGCTTCCTCATTAAGAGCTCCTGTTCGAAGAAGTCATTGTCAAGATCTTCAGTGGGCTACGCAGGCAAGGCCAAGGGCAGGGCTCACAGATGACGGTACCCTTGACCTATTACCACTGCAGGCCACGCATTGGCGAGAGTACAGAAGATGTTCAGAAGGTGGGTTCCAGGATGAGATTCATAGAATCCCTACAGTATAGAAGGAGGCCATTTGGCCCATCGAGTCTGTGCCGACCTCAATCCCACCCAGGGCCTATTCCCGCAACTCCACATATGTACTTTTCTAATCCCCCTGACACTAGGATCAATTTAGCGTGGCCAATTAACCTAGCAGGGGACAATAGATGGATGTTGCTTGAGTGCAGCACAGGGCAAGAAAATTTATCGTTGGAATAAAATACAATACGTACAATGTAGAAGGAGGCCATTCAGCCCATCAAGTCTACACCAATAACAATTCCACCCAGGTCCTAGCACCATAAACCCATACGTTTACCTCACTAATCCCCCGACACTAAGGGACAAATTTAACATGGCCAATCCATCTAACCTGTACATCTTTGGAGTGTGGGAGGAAATTGGAGCACCGGAGCAAACCCACACAGATACAGGGAGAATGTGCAAACTCCACACAGACAGTCACCTGAGGCCAAAGTCGAACCCGGGTCCCTGACCCTGTGAGGCAGCAGGGCTAACCACTATGCCACTGTATCACCCATAATGTTGCATGCCTGGAAGAACCCCATGCAGACATGGGGAGAATGAGAAGTCTCCACACAGACTGTCAGTCGAAGTCAGAATTGAACCTGTGTCCCTGGTGCTGTGAAGCAGCACTGCCAACCACTGTGCCACTGTTTTACAAATTCATCACCGACCATGCCAAGTCCCATCACCATATCTCACAGTCTGCCTCATCATTAAATGTGTAAAGCTGCAGACATTGCCTGATGGATATGAACTAAACCCACCAGGGATATTGAGAGCAGCATAAGTACCCTTTTTAATAAGTGATCGTTGTTAATTACTCCCTCTGGCACTGACAATTAACAAATGTGGAATCTCATCCCTTCAGGTTGACAATTGTTTCAGGAGTCTCAAAATTTGAATTGAGTTTTTCATACTTCCACTTTTTCTCTCCCCCCATAACTTTTTCTCCTTTTTTATTTCTCTTTATGTATCTGATTTGACATTGAATTGATCTGAACATTTGTCTGAGTGGAGTTTGCACATTCTCCTCATGTCTGCGTGGGTTTCCTCTGGGTGCTTCGGTTTCCTTTCACAATCCAAAGATGTGCAGTTCGGTTGATTGGCCATGTTAAATTGTTCCTTAGTGTTCTGAGATGCATAGGTTAGACGGATTAGTGGGTAAATGAGTACAGATATGGGGGTAAGGTCTGGGTGGGACTGTGGTCGGTGCAGACTTGATGGGCTGAAGGGCCTCTTTCTGCACTGTAGGGTTCTATGATTCTATGATTTCTCACTCTTTTATTGTCTGCTTTTCAATGCCTTTGAGTTCATTGGTTGTGAAGAGCCTCTTTACTCGGGCCACAGATTACCCTCTTTCCTTCACTCTACCATTGTTAACTCACAAATTCAGCAATTTTGTGGGCAAAAAGGCTAATTTCTTGGCAGATTCCAGTCTCCACTTCAGACAAAGCAAGTGACCCAGACTGCTTGCCAAAGATCGCAAAAGGCATTCTGCTCTGAGTTCTCTGTGAAAGCCTAGCTGTACTCAGTCATAGGACCTCACCTGTCAATCAACCCAATCAACCCCTACTCTGGATTATCCCAGGAGAAAACACAAAACAGAGGCCTGCATTAATTCAGATTAAAACAAACATTGTGGCAATTAAGATCAATTATGCTGCTGCAGTAACAATACAGTGCTGCTGGATCCAGACACAATAGCTCTGAGTGCGTCAAACAGATCCTGCATAAGAAACATGACCAAAATACATTTCTAAAAGGCATAGTGTCATCACACATCAACAGCTATGAATGACTCAAGGGACAACATCAATGATTTGGATGAAGTGCATTAAAGCTGAATTTGCTGGTGACACCAAGATAGGTCAGAAAGAAAATTGTCACGAGGAGGTAGAGAATCTGCACTGGGATATAGATAGCGCGTGGGCAAAAAATTGGCAGATGGAGTATAGTATGGGAAAAGACGAACTTACTCACTTTGGTGTAGTACATTGGTAATAATTGATTGTGATTATGGATACCAGTATTAGATATTATAGGGTGGGATGGTGGCAGAGTGGTTAGCACAACTGCCTCACAGCACCAGGGACCCAGGTTTGATTCCGACCTTGGGTGACTGTGTGGAGTTTGCACATTTTCCCCGTGTCTGTGTGGGTTTCCTCCGGGTGCTCCGGCTTCCTCCCACAGTCCAAAAACGTGTAGGTTAGATGGATTGGCCACGCTAAATTGTCCCTTAATATCCAAAGATATGCAAGTTAGGTGTATTGGTCATGCTAAATTGCCTCTTAGTGTCCAAAGATGTGTAGGTTAGGGTGGATTGGCCATGCTAAACTGCCTCTTAGTGTCCAAAGATGTGTAGGTTAGGTGGACTGGCCATGCTAAATTGTCCCTTAGTGTCCAAAGATATGCAAGTTAGGTGGATTGGTCATGCTAAATTGTCTCTTAGTGTCCAAGGCTGTGCAGATTAGGTACATTGGCCATGCTAAATTGCCCCTTTGTGTCAGGGAGACCAACAGGGTAAGTACGTGGGGTTACGGGGATAGAGCCTGAGTGGGATAGTGGTTGGTGCAGGCTCGATGAGCCAAATGGCCTCCTTCTGCACTGCAGGATTTCATTAAAAAATCATAAGCTCTTTTACAAAAAAAACTTCAATATATTTTGTGATATATGATGTAAATCTGCAATGGGTAAATGAATTTACAACTGTGTTTCATTCTGCATTAAAGAGTTAAGAATTTAACTTCGAAATATGTGTGCATTTATGCCTGCGATATAAAGATCTGGAGAAGTAAGTGACTTGAGTTTTCTTTGAAACTTGGTGCTGCACTTTGACAGAGAAAATCCATTTCACACAGTACCATTGGAGGGTTGTGGAATGGCTGTGTTGATTATGGCTCCAGGGCTATTTATCTGGTTATGGTACCACTTATTTATCTGTCCCACTCCCCTTACGGCTTTGAATGGCTAAAGGAATGCTGCAAAATGATCTCAATGCAAGTCATTTCTTAGACATTGTATTCTACAAGAAAATGTTGGCTTGCCATTCTCCTTTGGAACTGTCTGGGTAGAAGGGGATAAATTGCACTGATTATCTGATGAAGCAAAGAAGGTTTGTTTGTCTGCAGATCAGTGACGCTATTCCACAGTAAATCCTTTGGGACACTTTAGGGCAATGTGATGAATCACTGTACGCAGGTGCCATTGACAAAGGAAAGTGACATTTCACATGTTTAACGAACCATGCAAGATCAGAGTTAAGAATTCACCCACTCTCTCCCTGAATTTCTTTAATCTTTCCTGGAATTCAGAATGAGGAATTAACACACTGACTGGGCTATGGGCTGGTAACAATTCCACAGCCATTGTTTTTGAAACAAAGACTTACATGTAATTATGTCATGCTTTGTACAGCTAGCTGCTCCAGCTTCCTGCCACAATCTAAAGTTGTGTAGGTTAGGCGGATTGGCCATGTTAAATCTTTCTTTACTGTCCAAAGATATGTAGGTTAGGTGGATTGGCCATGCTAAATTGCCCCTTAGTGTCCAAAGATGTGCAGGTTAGGGTGGATTGGCCGTGCTAAATTGCCCCTTAGTGTCCAAAGATGTCCAGGTTAGGGTGGATTGGCCATGCTAAATTGTCCCTTAGTGTCCAAAGATGTGCAGGTTAGGGTGGATTGGCCATGCTAAATTGTCCCTTAGTGTCCAAAGATATGTAGGTTGGTGGACTGGCCATGCTAAATTGCCCCTTATGTCCAAAGATGTGCAGGTTAGGTGGATTGGCCATGCTAAATGTCCCTTAGTGTCCAAAGATGTACAGGTTAGGTGGACTGGCCATGCTAAATTGTCCCTTAGTGTCCAAAGATGTGTAGGTTAGGTGGATTGGCCATGCTAAATTGTCCCTTAGTGTCCAAAGATAGTGTGGTTAGGTGGACTGGCCATGCTAAATTGCCCCTTAGTGTCCAAAGATGTGCAGGTTAGGGTGGATTGGCCATGCTAAATTGTCCCTTAGTGTCCAAAGATGTACAGGTTAGGTGGACTGGCCATGCTAAATTGTCCCTTAGTGTCCAAAGATGTGTAGGTTAGGTGGATTGGCCATGCTAAATTGTCCCTTAGTGTCCAAAGATGTACAGTCTAGGGGGATTCTCTTTCTACTATCTTTTCCTGTGGTCACCACTTTAGTTCCCCCCTCAGGAACTGAAGATGAGAGATGGATTCCAAGCCGCAAGGGGAGACAACCATTGACTGATCTTGACTAGGCCTCGCCTCCAGGCGCCGCCCCACCTGCTGTGGCAAGAACCCCCATTAGTGCTGCAGTTGTCATGCCAACCAGCTGAGGTCACAGTCTCCTGAGGTTCAAAGCCAGAAGTCAACAAGGTGGAAGAGTATGAAAATAGAACAGTTGCCATGCAGGGAAAAGAAAAACCCAGGATTGAGACGCATGTTCTGAACCAAACATTGCCGCAACTGCAAAATGTGTTTCTTTTGAAAACTGGCAAGTACATTTATTATTTAAAGCACTCAGCCATTTTAGTTTGAATAAACCCACATGGGAAGGCAGTGACGATCATCTTTGAAGACAGATTTCTTGATGTGTGTGAGTTTATGTTTAGTTTCTTGACTTTGCCTGGCTGGAGGAATGAGCACGTGACATATTATTATGAGTCTAACTCTGTCTTGGAATGGACCACACGCATATTACATTGATTAGGACATGCCCTAGCAGACATGTTGGTCTGAACTCTGGCATAGTGAGGAACTTGTGCCCAAAACATGCCCCACACTGTGCCCGTCTGACTGACATAAAATTTTGCCCAAGTCTCCACACAAACAATATCGCCGGAATTCATTTGTGGCTGAGAGATTCTCCAGTCCCGCCGCAGTGCTTGGAGACTTGACTGAGTGCCACATTCTCCATTCTCACCAGCGGCTGTGGCAGGGTGTGCGACATCCGAAAATTCCAGCCTTCAACTTTTAATTCACATCTTGGATTGTGGGCATCGCTGGCTGGCCAGCATGTATTGTCCATCCCTAATTGCCCCTTGAGAAGGTGGTGGCGAGCTGCCATCTTGAACCCACTGCAGTTCACAGTGCCATTAAGGAGGGAGTTCCAGGATTGTTATTGGACATCAGTCAGTCCATTTGGTGTAGGTACACCCACAGTGCTGTTAGGGAGGGAGTCCCAGGATTGTTATTGGATCAGTCAGTCCGTGGTGTAGTACACCCACGTGCTGTTAGGGAGGGAGTTCCAGATTGTTATTGGACATCAGTCAGTCCTGGTGTAGGTACACCCACAGTGCTGTTAGGGAGGGAGTTCCAGGATTGTTATTGGACATCAGTCAGTCCATTTGGTGTAGGTACACCCACAGTGCTGTTAGGGAGGGAGTCCCAGGATTGTTATTGGGTATCAGTCAGTCCATGTGGTGTAGCTACACCCACTGTGCTGTTAGGGAGGGAGTTCCAGTATTGTTATTGGACATCAGTCAGTCCATGTGGTGTAGGTACACCCACAGTGCTGTTAGGGAGGGAGTTCCAGGATTGTTATTGGACATCAGTCAGTCCGTATGGTGTAGGTACACCCATAGTGAAGGAGGGAGTTCCAGGATTTTGACCCAGAGATAGTGAAGAAATGGCCAATATCTTTCCAAGTCAGGATAGTGAATGATTTGAGGGGAATTTGCAGGTGGTGTTCCCAGATGTCTGCTGTCCTTGTCCTTCCAGGTCGTGACCGTGGTGGGTTTGGAAGGTGCTGCCAAAGGAGCTTTGGTAAGTTTCTGCAGTGCATCTTGTAGATGGTACACACTGCTGCTACTGAGCGTCGGTGGTGGAGGGAGTGAATGTTTGTGGATGGGGGGGCCAATCAAGTGGGGCTGCTTTGTCCTGGATGGTGTTGAGCTTCTTGAGTGTTGTTGGAGCTGCACCCATCCAGGTAAGTGGGGAGTATTCCATCACACTCCTGACTTGTACCTTGTAGATGGTGGACAGGCTTTGGGGAGTCAGGAGGTGAGTTACTCACTGCAGAGTTCCTTGCCTCTGACCTGCCCTTGTAGCCACAGTATTGATATGGCTGGATCCAGTTCAGTTTCTGGTCAATGGTTATCCTCAGGACATTGGTAGTTAGCAAAGACCCGTATACAAAATGGACCAAAATTGAATCAATTCACAACTGGGGCAGGAACTTTCGGGCTTCAAATTTCTCAGGTGGGATTGTATCATGGATGGTAAGAGAAATTCCCCTTAAGAGATTAGAAACTACAAGATAAGCAGCACTTAATTCTATCCCTCCAACCTTTCGACTAAGGAAATTAAATCCTTCTGTAGGGTCTGAAGCATTAAAAAAAAGTGTTCCCACTCAGCAGAGGAACAGCTGAAAAATGAACCATCTTTGTGGAAGGATTATTTTGGAAAATAAATATTCTGCAACAGCAGAATGTGACAGAGCAGGCCTTTAGGGACTGACACAGGGAGCTGAGAGGGAGGTGAACACAGGTGGCAGGGGTGACAACACTGTTGGAGACTTGAGGCTTGTGAGAGAATTTGGAGAGTCAGGAAGGATCAGGCTGCAGATTGCTGAGGAAGGGCATAACAACTCTTTTGCAGGGCCAGATCAACAGAGTCTTTCATTGCTTCAGTACACATGTAAGATTAAGGGTGGCACGGTGGCACAGTGGTTAGCACTGCTACTCACAGCACAAGGGATCCGGGTTTGATTCCCAGCTTGGGTCACTGTCTATGTGGAGTTTGCACATTCTCTGTGTGTCTGCATGGGTTTCCCTGGGTGCTCCGATTTCCCCTCACAGTCCAAAGTTGTGTAGGTTAGGTGGATTGGCTATTCTAAATTGCCCTTTAGTGTCCAAAGATGTGCAGGTTAGGTGGATTGACCATGCTAAATTGCCCCTTAGTGTCCAAAGATGTGCAGGTTAGGGGGATTGGCCATGCTAAATTGCCCCTTAATGTCAAAGATGTGCAGGTTAGGTGGATTGGCCATGCTAAATTGTCCCTTAGTGTCCAAAGACGTGCAGGTTAGGTGGATTGGCCATGCTAAATTGCCCCTTAGTGTCCAAAGATGTGCGGGTTACATAGCGGAATCTTCCCGTCCTGCCCGCCATGGGAATCACAGCGGGTGGGGGTGAGGGTGGGGGTGGGAGGTGGGCATGGACCATACAAAGATACATTGACCTCGGGTGGCATTTTCTGGCAGTGCTGTCTCCAAAATAGGAAAATCCCAAAAATGTTCTAGTTTTGGGGCAGGCGCGGCTGGAAAATCTCATGTTCAGTTTCCAAAACTTTTCACAAGAGTGAGAGAAATGTTGGTGGGGTTGATTTGATTTATTATTGGCACATATTTTGGGACACAGTGAAAAGTATTGTTTCTTGTGCGCTATACAGACAAAGCATATCATCCATAGAGAAGGAAAGGAGAGGGTGTAGAATGTAGTGTTACAGTCATAGCTAGGGGTGTAGAAAAAGATCAGCTTAATATAAGGTAGGTCCATTCAAAAGTCTGACAGCAGCAGGGAAGAAGCTGTTCTTGAGTCAACTGATACATGACTTCAATTTTTTGTATCTTTTTCCCAACGGACGAAGGTGGAAGAGAGAATATCTAGGGCATGTGGAGTTCTTAATTATGCTGGCTGCTTTTCCCAAGGCAGAGGGAAATGTAGACAGAGTCTGTGGATGGGAGGCTGGTTTGTGTGATGGATTGGGTTACATTCATGACCTTTTGTAGTTCCATGCAGTCTTGGGCAGAGCAGGAGCCCAGACCAAGCTGTGACACACCCAGAAAGGATGCTTTTTATGGTGCATCTGTAAAAGTTGGTGAGAGTCATAGCAGACATGACAAATTTCCTTAGTCTCCTGAGAATATGAGAATCTAATTTGAGGACAGCCTTTACCAATAAATTGTAAAGTGCTTTGCCCACATAGTCTTCCTCTCGACTGTCATGTGTGCTCTGAAGCATGGAGGAATGGCTGGGATTCTTTTGAAAAGCCGCAATTTTTCATTTGATGGGGGGGAAAACGAAACCTCCAAGCTGGTAACTAGATTTGGAAGTTGTTAATCTTTCATTAATTTGGCTGCAAATCTATTTTTAAGTAAGAGCAGCAGATGTATAATTCAGAGGACGTCATGTTCTGTCAGATTTGCCTCACTGCTGCTGTGGTTGGCACAACGAGGCAGTTTAGAACCATAGAATCTCTGCAGTGAAGAAGGAGGCCATTCGGCCCATCATGTCTGCACTGACTCCGATAGAGCATCCAGACCCCATCCCCACAACTCCACATTTTTAACTTGGGCAATCTACCTAACCTACAAATCTTTGGACACTAAGGGACAATTTAGCATGGTCAATCCACCCTAACCTACACATCTTTGGACACTAAGGGACAATTTAGCATGGTCAATCCCCCTAACCTGCACATCTTTGGACTGTGGGAGGTGTCCGGAGCACCCGATGGAACCCATGCAGATACTGGGAGAACATGCAGATTCCACACAGACAGTAACCAAAGGCTGGAATTAAAGTCAGAACTGCCAGAATCAAGGTTCTAACTGCAGGAGTCAAAGTTTTCTTGAAAAATGATTTTTTTTTCTCTCTGAAGGTGCCTAAATGGTTTTGACGATTTTATCTCTGGTAACTGCAGTGTTACAAAGCAAGTGTTACCCAAACAGCATTGTCCACAATCCCTTAGCAGCTGTCATGTTGTATTAGCATCCGCCCATAACTGGAGTGGACGGCTGGTTGTATTATGCACCTGGGGATTTTAAATGTTCCAAGAAAATTGAGTGGCAGCTCTGAAGGAAATGAAGGCTCCACTGACCTGTACTGTCAATTATTATTTCCACCTGTCTGATGTTGCTGGAACGTACTGAGTGCTGAGATCTCAATAAATTGAACTGTGCAATGACTCAGCCTCTGTGCCAATGCAGGCTAGGAAAATCTACGTTCAGTCCGCATGGGTTTCCTCAACCCAACCCATATCAGGAGTTGCTACAGTTGCATGTGTCCCTGGGTCAGGAAGAGGTGAAGGTGTAGTTAACCTTTAATGACTTCAAGACAAATCAGACAAGTCAGAGGGAATCTCCTTCCTCCCCACCTCTCCTTCCCCATTTTTGGCTTTTTAAAAACTATTTAGTGGGACCTGGGCGTCACTGGCTGGGCCAGTATTTATTGCCCATCCTTAGTTGCCCTTGGAGAGCAGTTGAGACATTGCTGTGGCTCTGGAATCACGTGTAGGCCAGACCGGGTAAGGACAGCAGATTTCCTTCCCTAAAGGATGTGAGTGAACCAAATGGGTTTTCCAACAATGGGTTTCATCAGTAGATTCTTAATTCCAGATATTTTATATTGAATTCAAATTCCACCATCTGCTGTGATGGGGTTCGATCCCCAGAACATTAGCTGAGTTTCTGGGTTAATAGTCTAGTGATAATACCACTAGGCATTGCCTCTCCAGGTTTCTCACTGTGATGTTTAGGACGTTAAGACCCAGGACAGAAACTTCAAGGTGTTTTATGAATTTAGCCGAGTCCCTAACTTTTACATTTGATTTTGGTGTTAGGGTGAGCATGTTTCATTCCAGGTATGAGTGAACTGACCCAGTAGGAAGCTTTTATCAAACAAAGTTTATTTAAGAGCACAGTTAGAATATATAAAAAAAAGCATAACTTTAGCCAATTACTTTGATTTGATTTCTTATTGTTACATGTATTGGGATATAGTGAAAAGTATTGTTTCTTGTGCACTATACAGACAAAACATATCATTCATAGAGTACATAGGGGAGAAGGAAAGGAGAGGGTGCAGAATGTAGTGTTACAGTCACAGCTAGGGTGTAGAGAAAGATCAGCTTAATATTAGATTTATTATTGTCATATGTATTGGGATACAGTGAAAAGTATTGTTTCTCTTGCCTGCTATATAGACAAAGCATACTGTTCATAGAGAAGGAAAGGAGAGGGTGCAAAATGAAGTGTTACAGTCATAGCTAAGGTGCAGGAAAAGATCAGCTTAATGCGAGGTAGGTCCATTCAAAAGTCTGATAGCAGCAGGGAAGAAGCTGTTCTTGAGTCGGTTGGTACGTGACCTCAGACTTTTGTATGTTTTTCCCGATGGAAGAAGGCAGAAGAGAGAACGTCTGGGATACATGGGGTCCTTAATTATGCTGGCTGTTTTTCTGAGGCAGCGGGAAGTGTAGACAGAGTCAATGGATGGGAGGCTGGTTTGCTTGATGGACTGGGCTACAATCACGACCTTTTGTAGTTTCTTGTGGTCTTGGGCAGAGCAGGAGCCCACACCAAACTGTGAAACAACCAGAAAGAATGCTTGACACAGTATAACTCCTAACAGCCAGCTATCTCTGTTTTTCCATCACACAGACACACACCCTTCAGACTTAGCACAGAAAGCAAGTATGCTCACATGATGCTGGTTCCTCAGCTTTGTAACCTCCGTGGCCAGAAATCCAGGCCAGCTATTTGCAGAGAAGGATATATCCTCAAAACAGCCAAACTTCAGAGAGGTAAACTTAATCTTGGGAAGCTTCCCAAAACAGCCGCTCAGAGAACAGGAAGTCTAATTCCAGAGAGAGGGAAAAACCACTGTTGTTTCTCTCCACTTTAAGCTATGACAGATAAACAAAAATAAAAACTAGACTTCTCTGTAAAGCAGAGTTGTCACCAGCACATGATGTGATCTGTCAATAACTCCTAATCAAGTTCCATTCAGCAACCCTAAAGGACCATTAGAACCACAGAACACTGCATTAATCCAGATCAAAATCAGCATGGTATCAATTATACTGCCTCAGCAACAATACAGTACACTGGCTGCAGACAACACAGCGCCAATAAATTACTTCAAAAACATCCTGCAGAGAAACATAATTAAAATATATTTTTTAAAGGCACAGTACCATCAGAAGGGCCAGGATATTTTGGATGGCGGTGTTCCCCGTGAAGGCATCCCTTCCCTAAGCATAGCCACTTAATGTTCGCCAGAGGGTTACTTGGCCAAATAGGCTGCAGCGAGGGGACAGATGGAGTGGGGTGGGGGGCAGATTTTTTGGTTTTAGCGAAACAGAGAAGGATGGCCTAACATCTGAAAACCAGGATACAAAAGTAGATTGGCTTCATAGAATCCCTACAGTGAAGAAGGAGGTCATTCGGCCTATCAGGTCTGCACTGACCACAATTCCACCCACCCCGTATCTCTGTAACCTTGCACATTTAGCCTGCTAATCCGCTGACACTAAGGGGCAATTTAGCGTAACCAATCCACCTAACCTGCACATCGTTGGACTGTGGGAGGAAACTGCAGCACCTGGAGAAAACCCACACAGACACAGGGAGAACATACAGATCTCACACAGACAGTGACCCGAGCTGGGCATCGAATCCAGATCCAAAAGAGAAAATGCTGGAAAATCTCAGCAGGTCTGGCAGCATCTGTAAGGAGAGAAAAGAGCTGACGTTTCAAGTTCCAAAGACTCACCAATGCTCTGTACAACTGGAGCATAACCTCCTTACTTCCTCTCACAATAAATTATAACATTCTATAAGCTTTCTTAATTGAACCTGGGTCCCTGGTGCTGTGAGACAGCAGTGCTAACCATTGTACTGCCTGGCTGCAGACTCAGGAGGAGAGGCAGCCAGTGTCCCAGGAATTGCACCCTAGATTTCTAACACCACAATGAGGGAATGTCTCACTGAATGACTTCCTGAAACAGATACATTGTTCGAGCTAACATATGTGTGACCCATGCGCGGGGCAAACTCTCTTCTAAAGCACGTTGACTTCCAAGTCAAACTACTTGTCGTAAAGTGAAATGATTGTGCTGAAGATGAGACAGGCAGAGGGCACCGTGGATTAACCCATCAGATGTTAAGAGCGTTAAAGGGGAAAAGTCAGCCAGATAAATTGATCCCAGATGATGAATTCTTCTCTCTAATGGCCGCAGAGGCCGAAATGTGAAATGAGACTGAACAGCCTCAGTCAGGCCCGCAGTACAATTGAGCTCGCAAACATGTCCTTTAAGTTAACAATCGTGCTTGAAGATGCCTATAATGATAAGAAGATGCATGTGGGTCAATGGAAGTATGATTTTGATGCATTTGTGGACGATTATCAGGGTAATATACACGTCAAGGGAGGCCTGGGTTCCATCTGACCTTCGACCTGTCTGACTCCAGAACGATTAATCCTGTCACTGTTCCAGTTCTTGGCACTTTGCGGGCTTAAGTGGCGAATTTTCGCTCTGGTTCCAACAGACTGGAGCTGACCCTTTTCAGGTGTTTGACCTGGGTCTTCACCACCTGAAGAATGGTCAATGTTTCCTCTCAGGCCCTGTCAGGAAATTTCACTGGGGAATGCGCTTCCTTTCTGTCAGGAGGGATGGAAATGGGGATGTTTGGATTGTCCGAGGGGTTATACAGGTCTCTCCACAATCTCCAGATCTCCACCATGGCATGGCACAGCCAATCAAGCATTCTTCACATGTAATTGTTGTCGTAATGTAGGTTCGAACATGGACAAAAGAGCTGAAATCCAGGGGGGTGAGGTGAGAGTGATTGGTCTTAGCATCATGATTCATTGATTTGACCTAGTGTGGCATCAGGAGCCTGAACAAAACTGGAGTCAATGAGAATCATAGAATCCGTACAGTGCAAAAATAGAACATTCAGCCCATTCGATCTGCATCAACCATAATCCCAACCAGCCCCTGGACACTAAGGGGCAATTTAGCATGGCCAATCCGCCTAACCTACACATCAGTTGACACTAACAGGGAACTTAAAATGGCCAATCCACCTAACCTGCACATCTTTGGAGTGTGGGAAGAAACCAGAGCACCTGGAGGAAACCCACGCAGACACAGGAAGAATGTACTAACTCCACACAGACAGTGGCCCAAGTCAGGAATCGAACCCAGGTCCCTGGCGCTGTGAGTCAGCAGTGCTAACCATTGTGCCACTGTGCCAGTGGGAATCAGGTGGCAATCTCTCACCTGGTTGGAGTCATATCTGGCGCGAAGGAATATGCCTGTGGTAGTTGGAGGTCAATCGTCTGAGCTCCAGGACATCACTGCAGGAGTCCCTCAGGCTTGGGGTCCTAAATCCAATCATCTTCAGCTGAATCCTCCCAGGTTCAATTCTCAAACCTTCAACATGAAAATTCTGATAGTTGTTCCCTCAGGAGGTTGCAGTCCCTGCTATCTGCCACCAGATGGCAGGTTTCTTCACACAATCCCATTGTCGATACAAATCAGAGCCCAACACTTGCTGTGATGATCAGTCACCACAATCTGCCGGCAGATCTGAGGCATTGACCGGGATGTAGTCACGTTTTAAGCTATCGATTTCTTTCATGGGTTGTGGGTGTCACCGGCAAAGGCCAACATCTTCCGAGTTGCACTCTGTTTTTAATACGATATTTTCTCAAAAGATTCAAATTGTGGAATGATGAATGTATATCTCACAATCTCCAAACTGAGAACTTTGACTGTTTACAAACAGGATAAACTGAATAAATATTCACACACGTAATCTAATCACAAAATAGATTAGTGCCGGCTGCAGTGATGTTGAATTTAATCTTTGGTCTGTTTTGAGTTAGATGATAGGACAGCACGGTAGCACGGTGGGTTCGCACTGCTGCCCCTCAGTGCTAGGGACCCGGCTTCGATTCCTGGCTTGGGTCACTATCTGTGTGGAGTCTGCACATTCTTCCCGTGTCTGCATGGGTTTCCTTCTCGTGCTTTGGTTTCTCCCCAACACTCCAAAGGACTGCACATCATTTGTCCTTACCCAATATCTGTATTCTTGCACACACACTGTCTCACACAATCCAAAGATGTGTAGCTTAGGGCGACTGGCCATGCTAAATTGTCCCTTAGTGTTCAAATATGTGCAGATTAGGGTGGACTAGCGAGGCAAATCCATGGGGTTATGGGGACAGGGAAGGGAGAGCCTCTGGGGGGGATGCTCGATCGGAGAATCAATGCAGACTTGAATGGCTTCATTCTGCACTCCAAGGATTCTATCGGTGAATGGGGATTCCAAAGGTGAGTGTGTGGGTTGGAGACGGTGGGGTGTGTGTGTGTGTATGTTCAATCCAGAACAGTACAGGCATAGTCTTCAATGGGAGAGTTAGGGGATTAGAGGGATGGTCTTTGATGGAGAGTTAGGCGATTAGAGAGATGGTCTTTGATGGGATGGTTCGGGGATTAGACAGACAAATTATAATGAGTAAATGTTTATTTTCATCTTTCTTCTTGAAGTTTAAATTCTTCTGACGGCGCACCACTGAATGTATTCGCGTCAATTTCCTTTATAAGAGGCATTAACCAATGAGTAGGTTAAGAATTGTATTGAAGTTCTGCAGAAAGGGACTTGGAGCTACCAAGGTGAGCTGAGTGAATGAACCTCACCGGTGCTCAGGGGATGACGAAGCATCGGATGTGTTTGTAATGAGTTTCACCACCAGAGGGCAGCATTTTGGCATCCCATTCAAACAGTTACAAAATTGCAATCTTGCAATAAATTGCTCGCTTCGATCACAACATCCGACAGAGTAATGGAGGCCATTCGGCCTATTATTCCTGTGCCAGAGTTTTGAAAAAGCTATCCAATTAGTCCCACATTCCAACTTTAGCAAAAATTTCCTCTTCAATAATCATCCAATTTTCTTTGGAAAGTAACTTTAATTGGGGACCTTCCCACTGGTAAGACTTACCAAAGCAGACCCCCAATCACCACAAACAGAGCATTCCGCAGTAGTGGGATGAGGTGGGGTGTGGGGGGATGGGGATGGTGAAGAGGAGATGGATGAAAAATCCCACCTGGTAGAATCATAGAAACCCTACAGTGCAGAAAGAGGCCCTTTGGCCCATCGAATCTGCACCAACCACAATCCCACCCAGGCCCTACTCCCTATATCCCAACACATTTACCCGCTAATCCCTCTAACCTACGCATCTCAGGACACTAAGGGGCAATTTTAGCACAGCCAATCAAACTAACCTGCACATCTTTGGACTGTGGGAGAAAACCAGAGCACCCGGAGGAAACCCACGCAGATACGAGGAGAATGTGCAGACTCCACACAGCCAGTGACCCGAGCTGGGAATTGAAACTGGGTCCCTGGAGCTGTGAAGCAGCAGTGCTAACCCACTGTGCCACCGTGCTGCCCAAACCCGCTTCCACTGCTCATTCCAGCCTGTAATACCTTGCCACATCTCCCTTTTGATCTTTCAGTCTCGTCACTGACCCCACCCCACCGCCATCGGGAACTGCTTCCCCTCATTTACTCCTTGAAACCCTTATTTTACGACACCTCAATCAAATCTCCCCTCAACCCTCTCTCCCCCCGAGGAAAACCCTCCCAGTTTATGCAGTTGGAATCCAGTCACAGTGTTCCAAGCCACCGGTTGCTGGGATCGGAAGCAAGCTACGTGGCCGGAATGATGAGGAGCCTTGCCGGCCACATTAATAAGGTTAGTAGTGAGGAAGAAGGTCACCGGAAGATATAGACAGGTTGTCAGATGGGCAGAACAATGGCAGATGATGTTTAACCCTGATAAGTGCGAGGTGATGCAGTTTGGAAGAAGTCACAATGTGAGGGAATATTTAATAAATACAGGACACTAGAAAACTCAGAAGAACAGATGAATCTTGGGGTACTTATTCACAGATCCCTGACAGAGCAGGATAGTTAGGAAGGCAGATACCCAATCCATCACGCAAACCTGCCTCCGATCCATTGACACCATCTACCTCGGAAAAGCAGCCAGCATAATTAAAGACCCCATGCACCCCGGACATTCTCTCTTCCACCTTCTTCCATCAGGAAAAAAGTCTGAGGTCAGGTACCAACCGGTTCAAGAACAGCATCTTCCCTGCTGCTATCAGACTTTTGAATGGACCTACCTCGCATTATCTTTCTCTACACCCTAGCTATGACTGTAACACTACATTCTGCACTCTCTGCTTTCCTTCTCTATGAACGGTATGCTTTGTCTGTATAGCGCACAAGAAACAATACTTTCCACTGTATCTCAATACATATGACAATAATAAATCAAATCAAATCAAATTTGGAGTGCTGCTTTATCAGTTGTGATACAGAGTATAAGAGCAGGGAGGTAATGTTGGAGCTGTACAGAGTGTTGGTGAGGCCACAGCTGGAGTACTGGGTGCAGTTCTGGTCACCTCACTATAGGAAGGATGTGATTACACTCGGAGGGGTACAGAGGACATTTACCAGGATGCTGCCTGGGACGGAGTACAAGGAGAGATTGGATAGGCTTGGATTGTTTTCTCTAGAGCAGAGAAGGCTGAGGGGGGACATGATTGAGGTGTATAAGATTATGAGGGGAATGGACAGAGAGAGCTGTTCCCTGAGGTTGAAGGGCAGAGTTTTGGGTGAGGGGCAGGAGATTCCGAGGGGATTTGAGAAAAACCTTCTTCACTCAGAGGTGGGAATCTGAGATACGCTGCCTGGGAAGGTAGTGGAGGCCGGGCGGGAATCTGGGATATGCTGCCTGGGAAGGTAGTGGATACCAGAAGCCTTACAACTTTTGGATGAGCGTTTGTAATGTCAGAACATTCAAGAATATGGGGACAGGAAAATGGGATTAGCGCGACTTTAGTGGTCGATATTGTCGGTGCAGACTCGATGGGCCGAAGGGCCTTTTCTGCACTGTATCACTCTGAGTTGTGCTAAAATGAACACACGTGGCGGTAATATTGCCAGACTAGTAATCCAGAGGCCCCAGGCTAATGCTCAGGGATCCCAGGTTCAAATCCCACCACGGCAGCTGGTGGAATTTAAATTTAATAAGTCACATCTGGAATTGAAAGCTAGAGACGTGACCATGACAATGATCACTACCCCATTTGGTTCACTAATGCCCTTTAGGGAAGGAAATCTGCTGTCCTTACCCAGTCTAGCCTAATGTGACTCCAGAGCCACAGCAATGTGGTTGACTCTCAACTGCCCTCTGCAATAACGTGGTAAGCTAAGTTCTGTTCTTTGATTCATTAGTGGGATGTGAGCTTCACTGGCGGGGCCAACATTTATTGCACATCCCTAATTGCCCTTGAGCTTAGTTTCGGAAGGCATTTAAGAGGCAGCCACATTGCTGTGGCTCTGGAGTCACATGTAGGCCAGACCAGGTAAGGACAGCAGATTTCCTTCCCTAAAGGACATTAGTGAACCAGATGGGTTTTTCTGACAATGGTTTCATGGAAAATCCTGCCAGCAGGAAGGTCCGGATAATCTTGTGCAAAATCCAATGATAATGCCATGAGGCCACAGCCTCCCTGGACAATTAGGGACGGGCAACTCCAACATCCCAGTAAAATGCGGCATTTTACTGTTGCAGCGGGCAGGGAGGAGGGGAGGGACGGACCACGCAAAGGCCCATTGACCTCGGGATTTTTCAGATTTGGGTCGAGCACAGCCAGAAAATTGCATCCAAAGAGAATAAAACTCAATGGGAGAGATCGTGGGGTGACCGAAAAGAAGCAGGAGTGACCTTTCAACTGTGCTAAAATGTGGTGGCCTCTGCAGTCCTCTCTCAGGCCTACTGCGGGCTGGTAATGCCACCTGCCTGAGGTAGGTGCTGGGCCCTCTTTCAGATAGAAAAGTTGACCTACATAGTGCCCGAGTTTACCATTTTGAGAAATTCTTCCTGAACAATTCGCTTTTCATGACAACAGAGTCATATAAATTTCCAATCTTGGGTCACTGTCTGTGTGGAGCCTGCACATTCTCCCTGTGTCTGCATGGGTTTCCTTCGGGTGTTCTGGTTTCCTCCCACAGTCAAAGATGTGTAGGTTAGGGTGGATTGGCCATGCTAAATTGCCCCTTAGTGTGCAAAGATGAGTAGGTTAGGGTGGATTGGCCATGTTAAATTGTCCCTTAGTGTGCAAAGATGAGTAGGTTAGGGTGGATTGGCCATGTTAAATTGTCCCTTAGTGTCCAAAGATGTGTAGGTTAGGGTGGATTGGCCATGTTAAATTGTCCCTTAGTGTCCAAAGATGAGTAGGTTAGGGTGGATTGGCCATGCTAAATTGCCCCTTAGTGTCCAAAGATGAGTAGGTTAGGGTGGATTGGCCATGCTAAATTGCCCCTTAGTGTGCAAAGATGTGTAGGTTAGGGTGGATTGGCCGTGCTAAATTGCCCCTTAGTGTGCAAAGATGTGTAGGTTAGGGTGGATTGGCCGTGCTAAATTGCCCCTTAGTGTCCAAAGATGTGCAGGTTAGGGTGGATTGGCCATGTTAAAATTGCTTCTTCGTGTCAGGGAAATTGGAGGGCAAATGCATGGGATTATGGGGATAGGGTCTGGGTAGAATTGTTGTCGGTGCAGACTCGATGGGCCAAATGGCCTCCTTCTGCACCGTGTGGATCTATGATTCTATGAGTTGGCCGGCTTAAATAGGGCTGAGAATTCGATTATTATCTGCACTTTAAGCAGGAGGCGGCTGGTTTGCTCCCATTACAGGGCCAGGGTACGTGATTTGCCATCGAAGCGTGTCGAAGTTCTCAAGCTGGAACGGCCAACGGAATTGCAGAGGAATCATTAGTCGGTGATCATCAGTGAACTATATGCTAAGCGCAAGAGAAAAATAATGATGGCGATTAAACAAAGGGTCAACTTTACCGATACCAACATGGATCATGTGCAATCTACACATCTTTAAAATGCCTTGAAGGCTCTTAAATGACTCATGGTTAATGGAAGTAGGTATATATTTCTTCCAATCTCTAATAATAAACAGAGCTGGTCTTTGAAGTGAAGGAACATCTCTAGGTTTATAGGCTAACAAAGCCCATAAACTATAAATTCAAAATGACTTGTGGTGCTCTGAGTCTATCCAGGCAAGTTGCACTGACGTGTAAATGTGGGATAAGAGACAAGCTTTCTATCAATGTATGTGAAGTTGCAGTTCAATTCCTGGCATAGAGTTAGTCACAGTTCTGCAAATTGATGCTGATATCAGAGAGTGAGTGTCGCTGTTCGCAGCTTGCTATCTGACTGTCCATCTTGGCACAGGACATCAGCACTCACACGTTCCGTGCCTTTGGAATAATGTTCTGCTTCTCCATTCTTGAGGAATCTCACACTTCCCCACACTCCATCTGTCGCACTGGTGTCCACTCATCCAGCCTGCTGGCAGACTTCCGGGGCAATATTTTCCAGCCATTCTCGCCCAAATGTGGGAAAATCCCACTCGAGGTCAACAGACAATTGTAAAATTAAAGTTTATTTATTAGTCACAAGTAAGGCTTATATTAACACTGCAATGAAGTTACTGTGAAAATCTCCTAAGCACCACACTCCTGTTTGGGTACACTGAGGGAGAATTTAGCACAGTCAATGCACCCTAACCAGCATGTCTGTCAGACTATGGGAGGAAACAAGAGGAAACCCACGCATACATGGAGAGAACGTGCAGACTCCACACAGACAGTGACCCAAGCTGGGAATTGAACTCGGTCCCTGGCACCATGAGGCAGCAGTGCTAACCACCGTGCCAGTGTTCTGCCCATTGTCTATGCCCTGCCCGCTACGATTCCCATGGTGGGTGGGATGAGAAAATGCCACCTCCTGTATCCTCCTCACAGCATACATTCCCACGTAAAGTTGTATCATCTGCAAACATTACTGTTGGTTTATTTTTGATTTGATTTGATTTATTATTGTCACGTATTGGGATACAGTGAAAAGTATTGTTTCTTGTGCGCTACACAGACAAAGCATACTGTTCATAGAGTACATAGGGGAGAAAGAAAGGAGAGGGTGCAGAATGTAGTGTTACCGTTACAGCTAGGGTGTAGAGAAAGATCAGCTTAGTGTGAGGTAGATCCATTCAAAAGTCTGACAGCAGCAGGGAAGAAGCTGTTCTTGAGTCGGTCGGTACAGCGACTGCATTTCAAAAGCGATTCATTGGTTGTCGAGCGCGATGTGACTCTTAAACAATTCTTTTTGTGGGCTGTAAACAGCATTGACTCAGGCCCATCCTGAATAGTCCTTGTGAAAGTAGCAGTGAACTGCCGTATTAAAATCGATGGCTGGAATTTTACCAGCATACCCACCCCAATTCCGGGAGATGGGTGAAACTCAGAGAACTGCCGGGGGCGGGATCGTATGAACCTCGAGCAAACGTGCCAGTAAAATTCTGCCCAGTTTTATTTTTTACTATCCTGTAACAGGTTTACTACAACAGAATGGCTTGTCCGGCTATTTCAGAGTGAAGAGTGAGCCATGTTCCTGCAGGTCTGCCAGGCAGACCAGGTAAGGACCACTATCCACACCCCCCGCCCACCCTCCTCCACCCCCCCCCCCCCCCCGCCCACCCTCCTCCACCCCCCCATGGTCCCTGTTACTTTTACTGAGTCTCACTTTTCAATTGCAGATTTATTAACTGAATTCAACTTCCACCAGCTGCTGTGGTGGGATTTTAAAGCCAGTCTCTGGAAAATTGTACTGAGGCTCTAAATTATTAATCCGATAACTTTACCAATGTGCCATCTCCCTTTTAACTTAAATACACCTCTTTCTTCGTGTTCAAAGATATGCAGGTTAGGTGGATTGGCCATACTAAATTGCCCCTTAGTGTATAAAGATGTGCATGTTAGGTGGATTGGCCATGCTAAATTGGCCCTTGGCATCAGGAGAACTAGCAGGTTAATTAACGTGGGATTTTGCAGATAGGACCTCAATGGGATTATTATTGGTGCACACCAAAAGGGCCTATTCTGCAGTGTCGAGATTCTATTCTGCGATTCTATCTTCACCTTAAGGCCCTCCCATCAAATCCAGAGCAGCCTGGTTCTTACCTCGAGTGTGTCAACCAAGGCAGAGCTCTTGAGATCGCTTTTAAGCCAAGGGAACGTCAGATCCTCACCAGACTATTACAAGATGGCTCCCTGGAGGCTAAGCACCTAATGAAGCCGTTTTTGGTCTGACACAACTCAAAGTGCCTTTTAAAAGAACACCACATGCTTTCAATTGACCTTGGTGGGAACATTCAGATTTGGCTGCATTAATGGATAAAAGGTAGGGATCTATCGCTGATCTGGAATCTATGGGAACAGGGAAGCAGAAGCTGATTGGAGGCAGGACAGCATTGAAGTGACATTGCTTTAAAATGAATGAATATGCAGATGTTTATTTCCCAGTTATAGGACATCAATAAAGTTTACGGAATATTCCACCTTGTCTCAAGGCCTGAAAGAAAATTATTCCCAGGAACTTCTTACCAAAAAAAAATGATTTTTCGATCCTGGTTTCCACCTTTAAATCACCATGGTTACCAACACAGCTTCCAAGCAGTTTGGAATTCCATCATTGTGTTGAAACTTCCATTGGACAGGATTTTCCCGATTGTGTCACCCCAGAAAATCCTGCCCCGGGTCACCAGACCTTTGCACCCTAGTTTGGCTATGTTTTCTCTGGCAGGTGGGATAGGAAACTTCCTCCCTATTTTCATTGACCATTCCACTTATGCCCAAGATTTTTAAAGGGCGGAGGTAGTGGGAGGTGGTGGTGTAGCGGCATTGTCACAGAACTAATAATTCCACAACACAGGATAACCCTTCAGGGACCCAGGTTCGAATCTCCCCACGGCGGATGGTGAAATAATGAATCAACATTTAAACAAAATATCACATTAAAAGAGTCAAATGTATTGTTGTAAAAACCCATCTGGTTCACTTACGCCCTTTACGGAAGGAAATCTGCTATCCTTACCTGATCTGACCTACATTTGACTCCAGATGTGGTTGACTTCGCAAACCCCTCAGTTCAAGGACAATTAAGGATGGGCAATGCATACTGCGCCAGTGATGCTCATATTGCATGAAGGGTGGCATGATAATACAGTGGTTAGCACTGCTGCCTCACAATGCCAGGGACCCAGGTTTGATTCCCGGCTTGGATCACTGCCTCTGTGCAGTCTGCACATTCTCCCCGTGCCTGCGTGGGTTTCCTCCGGGTGCTCCAGTTTCCTCCCACAGTCCAAAGATGTGGGGGTTAGATGCATTGGCCATGCTAAACGTTCCCTCCAAAACAGACGCCAGAGTGTGGCAACTAGAGGATATTCACAGTAACTTCATTGCAGTGTTAATGTAAGCATTACTTGTGACCAATTGCATTCAGTTAGGGTGGCATGGTAGCGCAGTTGTTAGCACTGCCGTCCCACAGCGCCAGGGACCCAGATTCGATTCTTGGCTTGAGTCACTTCTGTGTGGAGTCTGCACATTCTCCCCATGTCTGCATGGGTTTCCTTCGGGTGCTCCAGTTTCCTCCCACAGTCCAAAGATGTGCAGGTTAGGTTGATTGACCATGCTAAAATTGACCCTTAGAGCCAGGTGACAAGCTCGGGTAAATGTGTGGGGTTATAGGGATAAGGCCTAGATGGGTTTATGGTTGGTGTAGGCTCGATGAACTGAATGGCTTCCTTTTGCAGTGTAGGGATTCCATGATTCTATGAATGAATAAAGAAAACAATTGCAAAATGAAAGCTCCTTGATTTTTAATTTTATGACCTGGTTCTTATATGTAACTCGCAACACCACGTTGAAGTCTAACAGGTTTATTTGGAATCACGACCTTTTGGAGTGCTCTCCTTCATCATGACTCCCCAACCCCGATGTACTGTTGTGAAGTTGTTTTTGTGGTGTGGTCCCTTTAAAACCTGGTTTTGTGTCAGTGCTTGGATGTTTAAAATGCAGAGGCACACAGGGTACACAGATGGCAATGTTAGTAACGAGGACCAAGCATCAGGTTGCCTTGGTAGCAGGCTTTGCAGGTTTTTGAATTCAGCAGCCTATCAGTTTAAAGGAGACACTTAGCTATCAAGAACCTATCAAATTTGAATTCGATCTTGTTGACAACATCAGACCAATCATGGTGTAGGAAAATTGATTAGATCATCAGGGTCATAAAGAGGAATACAACTGCCTGCATTTAGTTGTACAGCTGAAGAGCTGCCACCTCTCGACAGCTAGAGAGGGAACAGCCACTCCCTGCCAGTTAAAATCTATCTCTTAAGAGAACTCTCCATCTACAAAACAGAGTATCACAATCAGAAAGAGTTTATAGACAGCAGAATCAACAAAAGAACTCCAAAGGCTTTCTAAAGACAAAACACCTGGTTGTATATTTATTGAGGTGGAGATGCTGGCGTTGGACTGGGATGGGCACAGTAAGAAGTCTCATAACACTAGGTTAAAGTCCAACAGGATTTATTTGGAATCACGAGCTTTCGGAACACTGCTCCTTTTTCAGGTGAATGGCCAGTGAGGAAGGAGCAGTGCTCCAAAAGCTTGTGATTCCAAATAAACCTGTTTGACTTTAACCTGGTGTTGCGAGACTGCTGACTATATTTTTCAAGAGTGGCTAAATTCAGTTTTTTTTCTCTGGTAATGAATAAACCTTGTATTTATTTGAACAGCATTCCACTGATATCATATTTTAATCGATATATTACTTGTTTAGTTAAAGTTCCTGGTTGGTTTAATAAATAATTTGTTAATTATTCACTTAAAGTGTCAGGTCTTTCTGTTTATGACCCTCTAAATGTTAATGTAGAAGAGTTCACACCTTCCCAAATATTTTTAACAGATTACGAAGCGAGGTAATCCTATTTGGGGGGATTCGGTGTGACTTCTCAAAAGGGAATCAACCTCTGTGTGACAAACATTACAACAGTGACATGTTCGACATGATAAAATGTCACTTTGCAGGGACGGATACCTAACAAGATTGGACAGTGAGCCATGTAAGGAAATACTGGGGCATAAAATGAAAAGTTTGGTCAGAGAGGGAGGCTTGAAGAAGAAAAGAGAGAGGGGTGGACAGGTTTAGGGAGGGAATTTCAGAGCTTGGGGACCAGGCAGCTCAAGGCACAGCCGCCAATGGCGGAGCAATTAAAAACGAGGAATGCTCAAGAGGCCAGAATTGGAAGATCGCAAAGATATAGGGGGATTGTGAAGCTGAGGGAGGTTGCAGAGATCAGGAGAGTTGTGGGGCTGGAGGTTGTTACAGAGATAGGGAGGGGTGTAGGACTGGGAGAGGATACAGAGACAGGGAGGGGTGTATGGCTGGATGATAGTACAGAGATATGGAGAAGTGTGGGGCTGGAGGTTACAGAGGTAAGGAAGGATGCAGGGACTGGAGGACATTACAGAGATAGGGAGGTGTGTAAGGGCTGGAGGAGATTACGGAGATAGGGAGGGTTGTAAGGGCTGGAGGAGGTTACAGAGATACGGAGGGGTGTGGGGCTAGAGGACGTTACAGAGAAAGGGACGGGTGTAAGGGTGGAGGAGGTTACAGAGATAGGGAGGGGGTGTGGGGGCTGGAGGAGGTTACAGAGATAGGGAGGGGTGTAGGGAGTTGGAGGGGGTTACAAAGATAGGGAAAGGGTGTAAGGGGGCTGGAGGAGGTTACAGAGATAGGAGGGCGTTGTAGGGGCTGGAGGAGGTTTCAGAGATAGGGAGGGGTATGGAGCTGGAGGAGATTATGGAGATAGGGAGGGAGTGTAGGGGCTTGAGGTGGTTTACACAGATAGGGAGGGTTGTGGGGCTGAAGGAGGTTATAGAGGCAGGGAAGATTGTGGAGCTGGAGGACGTTACAAAGACAGGGAGAGGTGTGGGGCTGGGAGAGGATACAGAGATGATAGGGGCAATGAGGATGGGGGGGGCAAAGCCATAGAGGGATTGGAAGACAAGGATGGCTATTTTAAATTGGGGCATTGGCAGATGAGGGCCAATCCACCTAACCTGCACATCTTTGGACACTAGGGGGCAATTTCGCACAGCCAATCCATGTAACCTACACATTTTTGGACACTAAGGGGCACTTTAGCATGGCCAATCCACCTAACCTACACATCTTTGCACACTAAGGGACAATTTAGCATGGCCAATCCACCTAACCTGCACATCTTTGGACACTAAGAAGCAATTTAGCACAGCCAATCCATGTAACCTACACATCTTTGGACACTAAGGGGCAATTTAGCATGGCCAATCCACCTAACCTGCACATCTTTGGACACTAGGGGGCAATTTCGCACAGCCAATCCATGTAACCTACACATTTTTGGACACTAAGGGGCACTTTAGCATGGCCAATCCACCTAACCTACACATCTTTGCACACTAAGGGACAATTTAGCATGGCCAATCCACCTAACCTGCACATCTTTGGACACAAAGAAGCAATTTAGCACAGCCAATCCATGTAACCTACACATCTTTGGACACTAAGGGGCAATTTAGCATGGCCAATCCACCTAACCTACACATCTTTGGACACTAAGGGGCAATTTAGCACAGCCAATCCAGCTAACCTACACATCTTTGGACACTAAGGGGCAATTTAGCATGGCCAATCCACCTAACCTGCACATCTTTGGATACTAAGGGACAATTTAGCATGGCCAATCCACCTAACCTGCACATCTGTGGACACTATGGGACAATTTAACATGGCCAATCCACCTAACCTACACATCCTTGGATACTAAGGGGCAATTTAGCATGGAAAATCTCCCTAATTTACACATCTTTGAACTGTGGGAGGAAACTGGAGCACCCAAACGAAATCCACGCAGATACAGGGAGAACGTGCAGACTCCACACAGACAGTGACCTGAGCTGGGAATTGAACCTGGGTCCCTGGCACTGTGAGGCAGCAATGCTAACCACTGTGCTACAGTGCTACCCTCACCGAATACAATTGGAAGATATTCACAATGTATATTCAATGCTCTACAGACAAAACAAGAGGTTTTGCAAGTTTTCAAGTTTTCTGTGTGCCAAGGCTGAAAGGGTGTAGGTGGTGACCTTCCCCCATTTTAATCCCAACCCTTCTTCACTTCTGCTGAATCGGTTCTGTGGTCGCACCTGCTAACTCCACATCAGTGGAAGATCAGAGATCAGCACTTCATGATTGTCCAGATTGTTTGCAATTATAACACTGTTTGCAAAGGCACATTTGAATCACAGCGTATCTTGGACTGAAATAACAGTTATCTATCATGAACACAACTTTGGGACTTCAGCATTTTCCTGAGTGTCAGGGTGAGCTGGTCCTGTGTGAATCAGAGCAGAACAGGGTGACTTTTTGTCGGAATATTGTTGGCATTGAATGTCCACTGCTCCTCGCTTAACCCTTGCTCTCGATCAAATATCCCCAGTTACAATGGCCCAGCCCACCACTTGCTGCTGTGTAAAAAGCAATTTACTGCTGGCTACTATTGATGTGTTACTGGGCTGTTTGCTGACCCGTGCAACATGCAGTTAAAAAAAAACCTCTTCCCAACTCGTTCAGAGTCACTTTGATCAGTCACTGAGAGCTCAGGAAAATGAATTGTCTTGTATATTTTATAACATGTGTTAGTGAATGTGGTGTGTGTGTGACTGTACATGAGAGACTGTGTGACTGTGCATGCAACTGTAACTGTATCAGCAACTCTGTATCTGTGTGTGTGTCACTGTATACGTGTGTATGTCATTGTGTGTGTGTCACTGTGTGTGTGTGTGTCACTGTATGTGTGTGTGCCACTGTGTATGTGTGTCCTGTGTGTGTGCGTGTATCACTGTGTGTGTGTCACTGTATGTGTGTGTGTGCCACTGTGTGTGTGTCACTGTGTGTGTGTGTGTGTGTGTGTGTGTGTGTGTGTGTGTGTCACGTGTGTGTGTGCCACTGTATGTGTGTGTCACTCTGTGTGTGTGTGCCACTGTGTGTGTGTCACTGATTTTTGTGTCACCGTGTGTGTGTGTATGTGTGTGTGTGTGTGTGTATGTGTGTGTGTCACTGTATATGTGTGTGTCACTGTATATGTGTGTGTGTCACTGTGTGTGTGTGTCACTGATTTTTGTGAGTGTCACTGTGTGTGTGTGTGTGTGTGTGTGTGTGTATGTGTGTGTGTCACTGTATATGTGTGTGTCACTGTGTGTGTGTGTGTGTGTGTGTCACTGTGGTTGTGTGTCACTCTGTGTATGTGTGTGTCACTGAGTATGTCACTGTATGTGTGTGTGTGTGTCACTGTATATGTGTGTGTCACTGTGGTTGTGTGTCACTCTGTGTATGTGTGTCACTGTGTATGTCACTGTATGTATGTGTGTGTGTGTCACTCTGTGTGTGTATGTGTGTGTGTGTGTGTGTGTGTGTGTGTGCCCAGCTGCCAATGGCAGAGCAACTGTAATCGAGGATATTCAGGAGGTCAGAGTTAGAGGGAGGCAGAGATCTGGGAGGGATGGATTCCATTCTTCAGCACTGAATTTGCACAGTATCCCGTAGGCTAAAACCCACCCAAAATTTGACTTGAAAGAGGGCCAACACAGAGAGTATAAAGAAATAGCCTTTATCAGGAAACATTTCAAGGTTGCAATCTAATCTGAAGGTTGGAAATACAGCTGTAAAATCAATTTATTGCTCTGTCTGCAGGCTTGTAACTCATTCTGGGCGAGGCATCATTCAACATACTTTCCTCCCTCCCTGATGGTGACCCCCACTTACTCAGCTGGGAAGATCCTGCCATTGTTCAGCCCACATTCCCCCCCCCCAACCCCTTCCATCCCCCTACCACCCTGCAGGAACCTCAGCCACTCCAACACAAGCTTTGAGAGAAGGAGCGTGGGCAGAGTTTCTCAAACTGACAGGAATCACAGCCGAGGACACCAACAGAAACAAAATCACTCACACTCTCAAATATATACACTTGTGCTCACACTCTCACACACTCTCTCTCACACACACACACTCTCTCACATACACTCTCTCTCACACATACACACTGTCACATACACACTCTCTCTCTCACATATTCTCTCACACATACACACTCTCTCACACACTCTCTCTCACACACATTCTCTCACATACACTCTCACACACAGGCTCTCTCTCACATACACGCTCTCTCACAATCTCTCTCTCACACACACTCTCTCTCACACACACACACTCTCTCACACACACACACATTCATTCATTCACTCACTCTCACTCACTCTCTCACATACTCTCACACACTCTCTCTCACACACACACACACACTCTCTCACACATACTGTCTCACACACACACTCTCATCTTGCAGATACTTGGATGAGTCTGTTGGTACATGCAGTAGGGGAAGGTGGGGATCAACATTTCAACAGAACTGCATCTAATTGCCAACAAGAGTGTGAAGGTTAGTTAGATTGGCCATGGTAAATTGTCCATCAGTGTCCAAAGATATGTAGATTAGGTGGATTGGCCATGCTAAATTGCCTCTCAGTATCCAAAAATGTGTAGTTTAGGTGGATTGCCATGGTAAATTGCCCCTTAGTGCCCAGAGATGTGTAGGTTAGGTGGATTGGCCATGCTAAATTGCCCCTTCGTGTCCAAAGATGTGCATGTTAAGTTGATTGACCATTGTAAATTAATCCTTAGTGTCCAAAGATGTGCAGGTTAGGTGAATTGACTATGGGAAATGTATGGGGGTTACAGTGATAGAGTGGGGGAGAGGTACTGGCTAAAATGCTGTGTCAGAGAATGAGTGCAGACTCAATGGGCTGAATGGCTTCTTCTGCACTGTAGGGATTTGATGGTTCTGTGATAAGGAGCAGGCTGTATTGATTTCATCGTGACTTTGGTGTTCTGGACTCTTACTTTCAATGTGGAACCATCTGAATTCAGAAAAACTGCGACAAGTCATTAGAACGTGAAAGGCTTCCATTTTGAGGGAGGTTAAGGGGGAGATTCCGGGGGTGGGGGGGAGGGCTGTGGGGCAAGAATTTATCAAAATTATTCTAAAGGAGAAACTGGAGTTTGGGGAGGAATGTTACTCCCTCTGCTCTGTATTAAAAAGAAGCCTTGGGAGGTTGTATGAATTATAGAATGCCTACAGTACAGAAGGAGTCCATAAGCCCATCGAATCTGCACTGACAACAATCCCACCCAGGCCATATTCCCGTAACCCCACATGTTTACCCTGCTAATCCCCTGATACTGGGTCAATTTAGCACAGCCAATTGACCTAATCCACACATTATTGGACATTTAGGGGCAATTTAGCATGACCAATCCACCTAAACTGCACACCTTTTGACACTAAGGGGCAATTTAGCATGGCCAATCCACCCTAACCTACACATCTTTGGGACACTAAGGGACAATTTAGCATGGCCAATCCACCCTAACCTACACATCTTTGGACACTAAGGGACAATTTAGCATGGTCGATCCACCTAACCCATACATCTTTGGACTGTGGGAGGAAACCAGAGAAGCTGGAAGAAATCCACACAGACAGTGAGCCAAGCCAGGAATTGAGCCTCTGTCCCTGGCGCTGTGAGGTAACAGTGTTCACCACTTTGCCACTGCGCCACCCCGATAGTTTAGCGATAATGCCACTCGGCCATCGCTTTCCCTTGCAACAGCTCAAGAACTTTAGATTTAGCAGAGCCAGGTGCGGGTTCCAGGGCATGTCGAATCATCCCCCTTGACGTGGGTCAAACAAATAACTCTTGTTTCCTGGCTAATTGGATTAATGGACTAATCGCTTCTGCTCACCGAACGCCGTTAAGATCTTGGCTTGACTGGACAGACAAAAGATTTAGTTTCAGTTTCCCAGACGGTGTTCAGTTGCAGTGACTTCACCCAAGATCAATTGGTGTCTCGTGTCTAACTCAAGGTTGATGTGACACTTCAAGCTCGGTCAGACTTTGTCAGTGTTGGATTTGACCGACTGTATCTTAAGCAACATTGTCCTTGTGAAGTTGGGGGGGCGGAGATGGGAGGGATTCCCATAGGGAATCTTTAATTTCTGATAGGTTAAACTGATTCTGCGTAAAGTACAAAGAAAATTTCAAGGGAAGGCAAAGAAACTTCCCAGGATTGTGCTTTATCTGTGCATTTCACACTAGGGAAGCTTTGGTGAATGCATTCATTCTCTTAATCTGTAGATTAATTGCCCACGGGATGGCAAGAAAGTTTTGTGGCCAAAATTCGCCAGCCCTGCACGTCGATAGGAAGCTCTCAAACCGAGCAGTGTGGTGACACAGTGGTTGGCACTGCTACCTCACCGCGCCAAAGACCCAGGTTCAGTTCCTGGCTTAAAGTTAAAGCTTATTTAATATTGTCACAAGTAAGCTCACAGTAATACTGCAATGAAGTTACTGTGAGAATCCCCCAGTCACCACACTCTGACGTCTGTTCGGGTACACTGAGGGAGAATTTAGCATGGTTGATGTACGTCTTTCAGACTGTGGGAGGAAACCGGAGTACCCAGAGGAAACCCACACAGACACAGAGAGAATGTGCAGACTCCACACAGACAGTGAACCAAGCTGGGAATCGAACCCAGGTCCATGGTGCGGTGAGGCAGCAAAGAACAAAGAACAAAACAGCATGGGAAACAGGCCCTTCGGCCCAACGAGCCCGCGCCGCCACCCCAATGTTCCACCTCTACCCGCGATCCCTGTCCATGTTTATAGATCTATGGATTAAAAACCAAATTTGAGACAATTTAGGGAGAATTTGTTTTGCCAATTAGCCTAAGAGCACATCTTTGGATGTGGGAGGAAACCGGAGCACCCGGAGAAAACCCACGCAAGCACGGGGAGAATGCACAAACTCCCACAGACACAGGCCCAAATCCATGTATCTGCACAGCACAGCGATAGTCACTGAGCTGTCGTGTTGCCCATCAAATGGTCCAGGTCAAGCGTACACTAACGACGTGAAGCACTAGGATACTCTCGAAAAAAAATCCAAGAGCAGCCCTCTCATGACCCATCACGTGTATGCCCCTTGTTAGACAACAAGGTGGACCAAAGCACCTGTAGGATAAAAACAAGTACATCAATATCATCATCTATTTACACACTTCCCAGGGACTCCCAAGGCTCATGATCCCTATTTTAAATCAGTTTTCTATACCCCTCCATTCCCATTCTGTTCATGTGCCCATCTAAGTATTTCTTAAATAACTCCAGAGTACCTGCCTCACCACTTTACTTGGCAGCGCATTCCATACCCCCACCACCCTCTGTGTGAAAAAACTCCCTCTAGCATCCAAATTATACCTTACCCCCCTCACCCTAAGCCCGTGACCCCTTGTGCTATTTGAGTCCATCCTAGGAAAAAGCTTAGCCCTGTTTACTCTATCTATCCCCTTCAAAATCTTGTACACCTCTATCAGATCTCCTCTAAGTCTACGTCTTTCTAAGGAAAACAGTCCCAATTTGCCTAATCTCTCCTCGTAACTCAGACCTTCCATACCAGGCAGCATCCTGGTAAACCTCCTCTGCACTCTCTCCAGAGTCTCCACATCCTTCCGGTAGTAAGGCGACCAGAACTGGACACAGTATTCCAAATGAGGTCTAACCAGCGTTTTATACAACTGCAACATTAAAGGCCAGCTCTTGTACTCTATACCCCTTCCTATAAAGGCTAACATACTATATGCTTTCTTCACAACCTTCTCCACTTGCTCTGCCACCTTCAGAGACTTGTTCACCTGCACTCCCAGATCCCTCTGCATTTCTATACTCTTAATAGGTCTACCCTTTATCATATACCTCCCCCCTACATTCTTTCTCCCGAAATGCATCACCTCACATTTGTCAGGATTAAATCCCATCTGCCGTCTGTCTGCCCAAGCTACCAGACTATCTATGTCCTGCTGCATTGCCTGACAATGCTCCTCACTATCCACAAGTCCAGCCATCTTTGTATCGTCTGCAAACTTGCTGATCACTCCACTTACTCCCTCTTCCAAGTCATTTATATATATTACAAATAGAAGAGGTCCCAGTACCGAGCCCTGCGGCACACCACTAGTGACCGATCTCCAGCTAGAAAAACACCCTTCCACTATTACTCTCTGTCTCCTATTACCAAGCCAGTTACTTATCCATCTAGCTACCTGTCCTTGTATCCCATTAGCCTTGACCTTCTCAACTAACCTCCCATGAGGGACTTTGTCAAACGCTTTACTAAAATCCATATAGACGACATCAATGGCTCGCCCTTCATCCACTGTTTTTGTCACCTCTTCAAAAAATTCTACCAGATTTGTAAGGCATGACCTCCCCTTAACAAATCCATGCTGCGTATCCCTAATCAGATTGCTATGCTCTAAGTGCCTATACATCCTATCTCTAAGAATCCCCTCCAGCAGCTTCCCTACCACTGACGTCAAACTCGCCAGTGCTAACCACTGTGCCACCATGCCACCCCATGGTGACTGTCTGTGCAGAGTCTGCACATTCTCTCCGTATCTGTGTGGGTTTCCTCCAGATGCTCCGGTTTCCTCCCACAGTCTGAAAGATATGCTTGTTAGGGTGGATTGGCCATGCTAAATTCTCCCTCAGTGTACCCAAACAGGAGTGTGGCAACGAGGGGATTTTCACAGTAACTTCACTGCGGTATTAACGTAAGCCAACTTGTAATACTAATCACCTTAAACTCAAACTCCCCCTTGCCTGATCCCTCAGCTCCTATCTGTTTCTGTCTTGAGTCTCCCCTCACAGCCTCTCCATCTTGTCCATGAGACTCCTCAATCCCTACTCCATCGATCCTATTCCCACTAACCTTGCTGACCACCCAGCGTCTCCCCCCCTCACTGTGTTAGCCTATATTGTATACAGCTCTCTTCAAATGTCGAACCTCTCTCCTTAAGTTTGCTGTCACCACCCCTCCTCTGAAGAACACCAACCCTTGATCCTCGACCATCCCATTTCCAACACTGCCCGCCCCTTAATTTTCCTCTCCAAACCCCTTGCACATATTGTCATAGAACCCTACAATGCAGAAAGAGGCCCTTTGGCCCATCGAATCTGCACTGACCACAATCCCACCCAGGCCCTACCCCCATATCTCTACATGTTATACTCACTAACCTAAGCATTCCTGGGCACTAAGGGGCAATTTCTTAACTTGGCCAATCAAATTGATCTGCACATCTTTGGACTGTGGGAGAAAACCGGAGCAACCAGAGGAAACCAATGCAGATATGACGAGAATGTGCAAACTCCACACAGACAGTGACCCAAGCCGGGAATCGAACCCAGGACCCTGGGGCTGTGAAGCAGCAGTGCTAACCACTGTGCTACCGTGCTGTCCAATGCATTCCTATCTTTCCTGTAACTCCATATTAGAATCCCTCCAATCAGGTTCCTGCCCCTGATTCTGTAACGGCTCTTATCCAAGTCATAAATGACATCCTGTGTGATCGGGACGAAGGTAAACTTTTCCTCTTTGGCCTTCTCAGGCTATCTACAGCCTCTGACCGCTCTATCATCCTTCCCCCACAATCTCTCCACTGTTGTCCAGCTGGGTGGGGCTGTTCTCCCCTGGTTCCATTCTTATTCATCTCATTGCAATCAGAGAACCACTGGCAATGGCTTCACTTCTTGTTCCTGCACCATTATCCCTTGTGTCCCCCTACTGAGGGATCTATCCTTGAAGCGCCTCTCTCCCTCCTATTTCTCATCTCCATGCTGCACCCTCAGTAACAGCATCTGAAAACACAGCGTTAAATTTCCCATATACACTGATCCCACTCCACCTCCTGCCACCTCACTCCACTCCTCCAATGTTGCTAAATGATCTGACTGCTTATCCCACAGCCAGTGCCGGATGAGCAGAAATACAAATATCAGCACTGTGGGTACACTGATACCACATCCGAACATAAGAACCAGGAGCAGGAGTCAGCCATCTGGCCCCTTGCGCCGCCATTCAGTAAGATCATGGCTCATCTTTTCATGGACTCAGCTCCACTTACCCACCCACTCACCATAACCTTTAACTCCTTTACTGTTCAAAAATTTATCTATCCTTACCTTAAAAACATTCAATGAGGTAGCTTCAACTGGGCAGGGAATTCCACAGATTCACAATCCTTTGGACTGACCAATATCCAATAAAAATCCTGGAACTCCTTCCCTAACAGCACTGTGGGTGTACCTATACCACATGGAATAACCGATGTCCAATAATAATCCTGGAACTCCCTCCCTAACAGCAGTGTGGGTGTACCTACACCATATGGACCGCTGTAGTTCAAGATGGCAGCTCACCACCACCTTCTCAAGGGGCAATTAGGGATGAGCAATAAATGCTTGCTGGCAATGAGGTGTTAAAATGAAGCCGTTCCCAGTCTCTCAGACACCAACGTGGCATCATCTCAGAAAAGAACAAGAAAGTTCTCCGCAATGACGCTACCAAAACTGTTTGTGGGAGCTTGCTGTGCATATTTTGACCAATGCCTTTGTGAGATAACAGTTCACTGCAATAGTGTCCCATTCAACACTGTTGGAGTATTCCAAGGTTCTGTTGTGGCCTGTCTAACCTACACATCTTTGGACACTAAGGAACAATTTAGCATGGCCAATCCCCCTAACCTGCACATCTTTGGACACTAAGGAGTAATTTAGCATGACCAATCCACCTAACCTGCACATCTTTGGACACTAAGGGGCAATTTAGCATGGCCAATCCACCTAACCTACACATCTTTAGACACTAAGGGACAATTTTAGTTTGGCCAACCCACCTAGCCTACACATCTTTGGACATTCAGGCAATTTAGCATGGTCAATCCACCAAACCTGCACATCCTTGGATACTAAGAGACAATTTAGCATAGCCAATCAAACTAACTGGCACATTTTCAGGGGACACTAAGAGGCAATTTAGCATGGCCTCCTAACGTACACATCTTTAGACACTAAGGGACAATTTAGTTTGGCCAATTCACCTAACCTACACATCTTTGGACACTAATGGGGCAATTTAGCATGGCCAATCCATCTAACATCCTTGGAGTGTGGGAGGAAACTGTAGCATCTGGACGAAACCCATGCAGATATGGGGAGAATGTGGAAACTCCACACAGACAGTGACCTGAGGCAGAACAAAGAACAACAAAGAACAAAACAGCACGGGAAACAGGCCCTTCAGCCCAACAAGCCTGCGCCGCCACCTCGATGTTCCCACTTCTACCCGTGATCCCTGTCCATGTTTATAGATCTATAGATTAAAAACCAAATTTGAGACAATTTAGGGAGAATTTGTTTTGCCAATTAGCCTAAGAGCACATCTTAGGCTACAGACACAGACCCAAATCCATGTATCTGCACAGCACAATGATAGTCACTGAGCTGTCAAGTCACCCATCAGATGGTCCAGGTCAAGCATACACTAACTATGTGAAGCACTAGGATACTCTCGAAAAAGGTCCAAGAGCAGCCCTCTCACGACCCATCGCGTGTATGCCCCTTGTTAGACAACAAGGTGGACCAAAGCACTTGTAGGATAAAAACAAGTACATCAATATCATCATCTATTTACACACTTCCCAGGGACTCCCAAGGCTCATGATCCCTATTTTAAATCAGTTTTCTATACCCCTCCATTCCCATTCTGTTCATGTGCCCATCTAAGTATTTCTTAAATAACTCCAGAGTACCTGCCTCCACCACTTTACTTGGTAGCGCATTCCATACCCCCACCACCCTCTGTGTGAAAAAACTCCCTCTAGCATCCAAATTATACCTTACCCCCCTCACCCTAAGCCCGTGACCCCTCGTGCTATTTGAGTCCATCCTAGGAAAAAGCTTAACCCTGTTTACTCTATCTATACCCCTCATAATCTTGTACACCTCTATTAGATCTCCTCTAAGTCTACGTCTTTCTAAGGAAAACAGTCCCAATTTGCCTAATCTCTCCTCGTAACTCAGACCTTCCATACCAGGCAGCATCCTGGTAAACCTCCTCTGCACTCTCTCCAGAGTCTCCACATCCTTCCAGTAGTAAGGCGACCAGAACTGGATGCAGTATTCCAAATGAGGTCTAACCAACGTTTTATACAACTGCAACATTAAAGGCCAGCTCTTGTACTCTATACCCCTTCCTATAAAGGCTAACATACTATATGCTTTCTTCACAACCTTCTCCACTTGCTCTGCCACCTTCAGAGACTTGTTCACCTGCACCCCCAGGTCCCTCTGCGTTTCTATACTCTTAATAGGTCTACCCTTTATCATATACCTCCCCCCTACATTTTTTCTCCCGAAATGCATCACCTCACATTTATCAGAAATTGAACCTGGGCCCCTGGTGCTGTGAGGCAGCAGTGCTAACCACTTAACAACTGTGGCACCAAGAGAGAATAATTTATTTTGTTGGTTCGCTGAGTACTTTGATATGAGTTGCCATTTACAACGTGAACCACATGTACAGATGATATAAAACATTTTGAAAAGACATAGTGGCCTTTCATAGAAAAATATGTGTTAACTGTTGAATGTTTGATAGAGGCAGCATAGGGAATGTAAGTTTACATTACTAACAGTCCCTTCAACGTGTGATAAATGAGTTCCAGTCTGGTGTTACAAGCCTTGTGGGACTGACAGCTAAGCAATATGAGGAAGAGTGATTAGTTGCGGTTTCGCAGTTCAACTGATCTTTTCTTTCTCTCTCTCTCTCTGCATAATGTATTTCCCCAGACAGCACTTGGGGATTGCAAAAAGGAAAGTCCCTTTCATTTTATGAAAAATTAATTTTCATACCTTGTCCATTTTAGAATCCCCATGGTGCAGAGGAAGCCATTTGGCCCATCGGATCTGCACCAACTCTCTGAAAGAACATCTTACCCTGCCCCATGCCATCCTCATAACCCCATGCATTTACCAGGGCTAATCTTTGGATACTAAGGGGCAATTTAGCATGGCCAATCCACCTAAACTACAGATCTTTGGAGTGAGGGAGGAAACTGGAGCATCTGGAGAAAACCCATGCACACAAGGTGAATGTGCAAATTCCACACAAACAGTGACCCAAGCAGGGAATTGAACCCGGATCCCTGGTGCTGTGAGGCAACAATGCTAATCACTGTGCCACTGTGCCACCCTATAGAAAGAAGGTCAATCAATGACCAGTGAGCTATGAGAGCTACCATCCATATTGTTTTACCTCCGCTTTTGCCCACCCCCAAGCATTTTGTCCAAGCAAAATGGGTGCAATAAAACATCGACTTCAAATTTAAATATTGTACCATCTTGGCCAGGTGCAGTGAGGGTTTTCTGAGCCAGCCTATTGATGGAAACATGCAATAAGTTGTTAGACTTGATTTGATTTATTATTGTCACTTGTATTGGGATACAGTGAAAAGTATTGTTTCTTGCACGCTATACAGACAAAGCATACCGTTCATACAGTACATAGGGCAGAAGGAAAAGAGAGGTCCAGAATACAGTGTTACAGACATAGCTAGGATGTAGAGAAAGATCAATCAGCTTAATGTGAGGAAGGTCTATTCAAAAGTCTGATGGCAGCAGTAAAGAAGCTGTTCTTGAGTCAGTTGGTACGTGAACTCAGACTTTTGTATCTTTTTCCTGACAAAAGAAGATGGGAAGAGAGAATGTCCGCGGTATGTGAGGTCCTTAATTATGCCGGCTGCTTTGCTGAGGCAGCGGGAAGTGTAGACAGAGTCAACGGATGGGAGATTGGTTTGTATGATGGATTGGGCTACATTCACGACCTTTTGTAGTTTCTTGCAGTCTTGGGCAGAGCAGGAGCCCGTACCAAGCTGTGATACAACCAGAAAGAATGATTTCTATGGTGCAGCTGTAAAAGTTGGTGAGTGTTGAAGCTGACATGCCAAATTTCCTTAGTCTTCTGAGAAATTAGAGGCATTGATGGGCTTTCTTAACTATAGTGTCAGCGTGGGGGGAACCAATACAGGTTTGTGGTGATATTGACACTTAAAAACTTGAAGCTTTGGAACTTTATCCCTCTTGATTTAGACAGGGACATGTTCTTCTTTTCAAAGCTTCTTTCAAAGCTTCGATTCACACCTTTTGGTCACTGTCTGTGTGCGGCTTGCATTGCTCTTCCTGTGTCTGTGTGGGTTTCCTCCAGGTGCTCTGGTTGGCTCCATGAATCTACATTAAATCATGAATTTTTGATTTTGCAGTTGTTAATCTCGGAAAAATATATCCTGGTAAACAGTAAGCCAGCAGAATCAACTCCAAGATGCATTGTGCAAAAATGGCCTTCCTTTGCCAAACAGACCATGTCACAACATCAAACGATTAAATTACCTTCCTGCAACTCTTTCTCCCCACTCCTGCCCCCGCAGTCAAAATAAATCCTGTCTCTATCATGTGTTCAACCAACTCATTCAATTGACTAGATTAAGTTGAGTGACCTTGTGCTGCTGTGTCCTGTTATATTCTGATGCTAGACCGTGATGAGACATTTGAGGCCCCCTCGATGTGTTTTCCTTTACGGAATAACATTGGCATGGGGAGGGGGGAAGAATGGCTGGTGATTTACAAGCCTTTTAAAACTGAGCCAAATGAAAGTTTTATTGCATTAATAACTAGATTAAGGTTCAGATGAATGATCTATCACATAAAGGGCCATTAAGGAGACAGAATCTCTTTTGTTTGGACTGAATGGCTTTACTGCTTTTGAAAGTGAAATCTTGAGGGAGTTCCACATTACTCCATTTCACTATAAGTTTAAGGTTCACTAATTGGGCTTCTTGAGAAAATAAATAGCTTTTGGAAGCCAACATAAAAAGCTAGCCGACTCCATCTCAGCTAGCCTGGGCAAAGGAACGTCAGGAGGAGGGTTAGCAAGGGCACTATCGGAGATTACCCTGGCACGTGGCAAGGCCAAACACTTGCCAGAAGCAGCGGAAGCTTGGAAAGTGGCACCACGGGCAGTGCAGTGGCACAGTAGTTACCACAGCTGCCTCACAGTGCCAGGGATCCCAGTTTGATTCCCAGCTTTTGGTCACTGTCTGTGTGGAGCTTGCACGCTCTCCCTGTGTCTGCGTGGGTTTCTTCTGGGTGCTCTGGTTTCCTTCCAGAATCCAAAAGATGTTCTGGTTAGGGTACATTGGCCACGCTAAATTGTCCCTCAGTGTACCCGAACAGGAGTGTGGCAACTAGAGGATTTCCACAGTAGCTTCATTGCAATGTTAATGTAAACCTACCTGTGACACTAATAAATAAACTTTAAAATTTTAACTTTATCTCTGAAGTCCAGGTATCTTTTTGTAAACCTGCATTGAGCTATACTCCAGCCCTTTAGTTCTGAAGTTTATGCTTATTTATTTGTCACAAATAGGCTTACATTAACACTGCAATGAAATGGCACAGTGGGACAGTGGTTAGCACTGCTGCCTCACAGCACCAGGGACCTGAGTTTGATTCTCAGCTTGGGTCACTGTTTGTGTGGAGTTTGCACGTTCTACCCATGTCTGTGTGGGTTTCCTCTGGGTGCTCCAGTTTCCTCCCACAGTCTAAAGATGTGCTGGTTAGGGTGCATTAACCTGAACAGCACTGGAGTGTAGCAACTAGGGGATTTTCACATTAGTTGCATTGCAATGTTAATGTAAGCCTACTTGTGACTAATAAACTTTAAGCTACCGTCAAAATTCCCTAGTCACCACAGTCCTGTTCGGGTACACTGAGGGAGAATTTAGCATAGCCAATGCACCCTAACCAGAACATCTTTTGGACTCTGGAAGGAAACCGGAACACCAGGAGAAAACCCACGCAGACACAGGGAGAACATGCAAACTCATTGCAGACAGTGACTCAAGCCAGGAATCAAACCCAGGTCCCTGGTGCGTGAGGCAGCAGGGCTAACCCCAGTGTCACCCAAAAGGCTAGCATTCCGTTGACCTTCTTGGCCCCTGTGATATGATTTATTATTGTCACATGTATTGGGATACAGTGAAAAATATTATTTCTTGCGCGCTGTGCAGACAAAGCATACCATTCATAGAGAAGGAAAGGAGATGGTGCAGAATGTAGTGTCACAGTCATAGCTACGGTGTAGAGAAAGATCAGCTTAATGCAAGGTAGGTCCATTCAAAGTCTGACAGCAGCAGGGAAGAAGCTGTTCTTGAGTCAGTTGGTACGTGTCCTCAGACTTTTGTATCTTTTTCCCAATGGAAGAATGTGGAAGAGAGAATGTCCGAGGTGGGTGGGGGTCCTCAATTATGCCGGCTGCTTTGCTGAGGCAGCGTGAAGTGTAGACGGAGTCAATGGATGGGAGGCTGCACCTATTTGTGTCATTTTAAGAACCTTTTCACTTGAAATCTCATTGGATGTCTACTGAATTTAACTGTGTACTTACTAAAGAAATGCCCTGAGCTATCCTTTCTTTGATCTGAAATGGATAAGCTTATAGTTACATCTATTAAAATCCATTTGCCCCAGCCTGGCCCATTCACCTGATCTAGCAATATCCTGCTGCACTTTTATGCTGTCCTCAACACTAGCTGCTCAATTTTGTGTCATCGATAGATTTGGAGATTTGCCTTTTGAATGGCATTATCTAAATTGTTCAGGATGGTGTTCAGGTCAGAGAGGCGTTAGATGAATGCAAGTCTCTCTTGATTCTGTTAGCGCACTTTGGTGAAAAGCAAAGTATCATTTACTTGTATTATTAACAAGAGTTGGTTTGACCTGATGCTAACCCAACTGTGTTACAGTTTACTATCGGGCAGCCCTCACTCATATTCGGGGATAGTGAAATTCACATTCTTTGTCAAAATGAAATGACCATTCCTTGCAATTCCTCTCATTAAACTTGGCACCTGTAATAAATTGCACTGGGACCTTTGCCACTGCGGTAACAACTGGCCTGTTACTAATGAGCATTTCTGAAGAGGTGCCACACTGTTATTAAAATTACTTCCAATAAATACCCCTCATTAGCAACCCCAACCTTAAACCCCACTTTTCCCAGGACTGCTGATTTGGAACAACAGTGATAGAAGCAAGAGGTGGTGACAGAGGCCCAGACAGGGCTGTGCTGGCAAATGTGGCGCAGAGTCTCTCTCTTTCCAATCATAGCATCCCTATAGTGCAGAAGTAGGCCATCTGGCCCATCACATTGCACCGACTCCGACAGACCATTCCATCCAGATCCTATTCCTGTAACTCCACATATCTACTCAGCTAATTCCCCGAACCTCTACTTCTTTGGCACATTAAGGGCCAATTTAGCATGGCCAATCCCCCTAACCTACATATCTTTGGACACTAAGGGGCAATTTAGCATGGCCACTCCATGTAACCTGCACATCTTTGGATACTAAGAGGCAATTTAGCATGGCCAATCCACTCTAACCTACACATCTTTGGATACTAAGGGGAAATTTAGCATGGCCAATCCACCCTAACCTACACATCTTTGGACACTAAGGGACAATTTAGCATGGCCAATCCATCCTAACCTACACATCTTTGGACACTAAGGGACAATTTAGCACAGCCAATCCACCCTAACCTACACATCTTTGGACACTAAGGGACAATTTACCATGGCCAATCCACCCTAACCTACACATCTTTGGACACTAAGGGGCAATTTAGCATGGCCACTCTATGTAACCTGCACATCTTTGGATACTAAGAGGCAATTTAGCATGGCCAATCCACTCTAACCTACACATCTTTGGATACTAAGGGGCAATTTAGCATGGCCAATCAACCTAACCTGCATATGTTTGGACACTAAGGGCAATTTAGCATGGCCACTCCACATAACCTGCACATCTTTGGACACTAAGGAACAAATTAGCATGGCCAATCCACCCTAACCTACACATCTTTGGACACTAAGGGACAATTTAGCACGGCCAATCCATCCTAACCTACACATCTTTGGACACTAAGGGACAATTTAGCACGGCCAATCCACCCTAACCTACACATCTTTGGACACTAAGGGACAATTTAGCACGGCCAATCCACCCTAACCTACACATCTTTGGATACTAAGGGACAATTTAGCACAGCCAATCCACCCTAACCTACACATCTTTGGATACTAAGGGGCAATTTACCATGGCCAATCCACCCTAACCTACACATCTTTGGACACTAAGGGGCAATTTAGCATGGCCACTCTATGTAACCTGCACATCTTTGGATACTAAGAGGCAATTTAGCATGGCCAATCCACTCTAACCTACACATTTTTGGATACTAAGGGGCAATTTAGCATGGCCAATCAACCTAACCTGCATATGTTTGGACACTAAGGGCAATTTAGCATGGCCACTCCACATAACCTGCACATCTTTGGACACTAAGGGACAAAATAGCATGGCCAATCCACCCTAACCTACACATCTTTGGACACTAAGGGACAATTTAGCATGGCCAATCCATCCTAACCTACACATCTTTGGACACTAAGGGACAATTTAGCATGGCCAATCCACCCTAACCTACACATCTTTGGACACTAAGGGACAATTTAGCATGGTCAATCCACCCTAACCTACACATCTTTGGACACTAAGGGACAATTTAGCATGGCCAATCCACCCTAACCTACACATCTTTGGACACTAAGGGACAATTTAGCATGGCCAATCCACCCTAACCTACACATCTTTGGACACTAAAGGTGCCATTTTACCATTTTAATTCTAAGTGCTTTCTAAGACTTGAAACTGGGAGTGTTTCAGATCTGGCTTTTAGACCCGTTCTCAGATGCCCCATACACTCTCTGTCTGAAAAACTACCAGCTGCATAAACCTGTGGGCGGGGCTAAACACACCCGCAATCCAGCAGTTCCGATCAGAGCCTCCAATTGCACATGCGCAGAAAAAGAAATGGTAGAATGCTGCTTCCCTGCCACATCCCACTGGGATAATGCCTTTCCCCTGGCCCCCACGACATTGCCCCACCCCCCCATGTTGACCTCTTATTCCCCACCCTCTCTGCCACCCAGACCGATCACGGCCCCCTGCGCCCCTCCCCCTCACTGATCACAGACAGAGTGACAGCGGACCCCCCACTTCCCCCTCACTGATCACAGACAGAGTGACAGTGGCCCCCCTCCCCTTCCCCCCTCACTGATCACAGACAGAGTGACAGCAGACCCCCCCCCCTCCCCTCACTGATCACAGACAGAGTGACAGCGGACCCCCCTTCCCCCTCACTGATCACAGACAGAGTGACAGTGGACCCCCTCCCCTTCCCCCCTCACTGATCACAGACAGAGTGACAGCGGACCCCCCCCTCCCCCCTCACTGATCACAGACAGAGTGACAGCGACCCCCCCCCCCCCACCTGATCACAGACAGAGTGACAGCGGAACCCCCCCCCCCCCACACTGATCACAGACAGAGTGACAGCGGACCCCCCCCTTCCCCTCACTGATCACAGACAGAGTGACAGCGGACCCCCCCCTTTCCCCCCCACTGATCACAGACAGTGACAGTGGACCCCCCCCCCTCCCCCTCACTGATCACAGACAGAGTGACAGTGGACCCCCCCCCTCCCCCTCACTGATCACAGACAGAGAGCCGTCTGACACACAGCACCGAACTCCTCACTAACTGGAGTGCCTGATTCTGGATGGGTGTACGCGGTTGTAAAGGGGGGGAGTGCCGGTAGAGTTGGCTGTGCACCCGATTAAGTCAACTTAAGTGCTTGCAAATACATTTAAATGGGTGTCGCGCTTGTTTCTGGCACTGCCCCAATCACATTTTTGGGCCTCGGTAAAAGGGGAACTGGCGCGGAGGCAGATGCGGATCGCACTGCTTCCTCATGCCTGACTTTACCATGTTTTCATGCCCAAAAATAGGCACAACTTGATGGTAATATCAGGCCTAAGGGACAGTGTACCATGGTCAACCCACTTAACCTGATGAGGACAAAATAGAAAACATTGCTGGCATTATTTCATTCCAGCAATATTTCTAACTTCATATTGGGATGGCGATGATCATGTGAAGCAAATACTCAGAGACAAGTCTTTTTACAGACAGAACTTAACCTACTTAAACAGAAGAAATATTGATACTTTGGACACAGAGGGAGCGCACGGCTCTCACACTCAAGGTTGTGTGGAATCAGCACACACCACACTTCACTCGCCCTTGCTTTACGTACGAATCACTTCAGTCACACTGGCAGGAAAAATATTACACAGCCAGGAATCAGTGGAATGGCTTGGCACGATGGCACAGTGGTTAGCACTGCTGCCTCACAGCGCCTAGGGACCCGGGTTTGATTCCTGGCTCGGGTCACTGTTTGTGTTTACACATTCTCCCCGTGTCTGCGGGGGTTTCCTCTGGGTGTTTGGTTTCTTTCCATATTCTGAAAGACGTGCTGGTTAGAGTGCATTGACCTGAACAGGCGCCAGGGTGTGGCAACTCAGGAAATTTCACAGAAACTTCATTGCAGTGTTAATGTAAGCCTTATTTGTGAGTAATAAATAAACTTTTAACTTTATCTTTGGACACTAAGGGGTAATTTAGCATGGCCAATCCACCTAACCTGCACATCTTTGGACACAGGCAATTTACCATGGCCAATCCACCGAACCTGCACACCTTTGGAGATTAAGGGTCAATTTAGGATGGCCAATCCACCTAACCTGCACATTTTTGAACACAATTTAGCGTGGTCACACAGGGTGCAGGAGGAAAGTGGAGCACCCAGAGGAAACCCACACAGACACGAGGAGAACGTGCAGCCTCTGCACAGACAGTGTCCCAAGCTGGAAATCGAACCTGGATACCTTGCACTGTGAGGCAGCAGTGCTAACCACTGTGCCGCCTTAATTAACAGAACAATTAAGACTTAGGATTGCTGGCCAACACAATGTTCATCAACAAGACACATTTTCTTCACTCTGACCAGTGTAATCATTGAAATAGTTAAAGTGCTTATAAATCAAAGGTAAACCACACTGTGTTGAAGCAGGAACTTTCATTTTGTGTGTGGGATTAAACAGTGGCATTATATCTTTGACTATAACATCCCAATTTTCAACAGTGTGTGGATTGTGCCATTGTAATTTGGTTGGATATAATCAGTTTGTCCTTGTAAACCTGCGCTCCATCTCCATCCTCCCTGTCCTCCCCAAAGTCCTTGAACATGTTGTCACCTCGCAAATACATCCCCGTCTTTCCCGCATCTCCATGCATGAATCCCTCCAATCAGGTTTCTGGCTGGTCTCACACATTCTCCACTCTGTAAACTTGAGATCAATCCAAACTCTGCTGCCCCAGGTTAGGTGTATTGGCCATGTTAAATTGTCCCTGAGTGTCCCAAGATGTGTAGGTTAGGGTGGATTGGCCGTGCTAAATTTCCTCTTAGTGTCCAAAGATGTGTAGGTTAGGGTGATTGGCCATGCTAAATTGCCCCTTAGTATCCAAAGATGTGTAGGTTGGATGGATTGGCCATGCTAAATTGCCCCTTAGTGTCCAAAGATGTGTAGGTTAGGGTGGATTGGCCATGCTAAATTGCCCCTTAGTATCCAAAGATGTGCAGGTTAGGTGGATTGGTCATGCTAAATTGTTCCTTAGTGTCCAAAGATGTGCAGGGTTAGGTGGATTGGCCATGCTAAGTTATCTCTTAGTATTCAAAGATGTGTAGGTTAGATGGATTGGCCATGCTAAATTGTTTCTTAGTGTCGCAAGGTGTGCAGGTTAGGTGGCTTGGCCGTGCTAAATTGTCCCTTAGTGTCCAAAGATAAAATTAAAAGTTAATTTATTAGTCGCAAGTCAGCTTACATTGACACCCTACCCGGTCTGGCCTACATGTGACTCCAGAGCCACAGCAATGTGGTTGACTCTCAACTGCCCTCGGGCAACTAGGGGATGAGCAATAAATGCTGACCCAGCCAGCGAAACCACGTCCCACAAATGAATAAATGAAAAAAAACCCAGCATGCATCTAACTTACACACTTTTGACTGTGGGAGAAAATCAGAGCACCCGGAGGAACCCACACAGGCATAAGGGGAATGTGCAAACTCCACACAGACAGTGATCCAAGCCAGGAATTGAACCCGGATCCCTGGCACTGTGAGGCAGCAGTGCTAACCACTGTGTCTCCTACCCACGGGGAGCCACATACGATCCATCTAGGTTCTGTGCGCATTACCCACGTGTAGGGATGCCACACACATAATTCATTGAAGAACACTTGCAAAGGATGAAGGGGAAGAGTTTTGAGTGATGTAGGGAGGGTAGACAGGCCTCTGGTTTCACTCAATCGGTCTTTCACAGTCTGAGGGCCTGATCTCTACATTAACTTAATAGCCCCTGAACAAATTTTGTGTGCCTCTTTTTAAGTTCTTTATTGTGTAAGCGGAAGGTAGAAAAAAAATCAATTTGAATGTTTCACTGCATTGTAAAACATTTATGAGTCAGTTAAGACCGGCACTGTCTGATTGCTAAGGTGCAGCTGGTATATCTTCTGAGATGAATTTGCAACTTGCTAAGCTCCCCCTGTCAAAGCTGGGACTTGTAAATCCTGAGGCTGGTAGGCTTGGAAAGATTTTTAAATAGGCAAAGAAAATGAGTATTGTTTGTGGTCATCTAAATCCCTTCTGAGGTGAGTAATTTTTTGGTTAAAAAGAATCTGATTGCATTCATCCAGCAAGTCAAGCTGACTCAACATTCCCCTTTCGTGTCTTGTTTTTCCATAACCTCCCCTTTTCGTTATCAGTGCGTTGTATCCTCTGCTGTGGTAAAGCTGTTCCATTCACATATTTTTGATTTTGGATTGCAACTGAGCTTTGCACTATGAGCAAAATTCAGAGATTTGGAGGATTGGCCATGACAAATTGCCTCTTAGTGTCCAAAAATGTGTAGGTTAGGTGGATTGCCCATGCTAAATTACCCCTTAGTGTCCAAACATATGCAGGTTAAGTGGATTGGCCATGCTAAATTACCCCTTAGTGTCCAAAGATGTGCAGGTTAGGTGGATTGGCCATGCTAAATTGCCTCTTATTGTCAAAAGATGTGCAGGTTAGGTGGATTGGCCATGCTAAATTGTCTCTTATTGTCCAAAGATGTGCGGGCTAGGTGGATTGGCCATGCTAAATTGCTCCTTTATATCCAAAGATGTGCGGGTTAGGTGGATTGGCCATGCTAAATTGCCCCTTAGTATCCAAAGATGTGCAGGTTAGGTGGATTGGTCATGCTAAATTGCTCCTTTGTGTCCAAAGATGTGCTGGTTAGGTGGATTTGCCGTGCTAAATTGCCCTTTTGTGTCCAGAGATGTGTGGATTAGGTGGATTGGCCATGCTAAATTGTCTCTTAGTGTCAGGGTCTTTCGCAGGGTAAATACACAGGACTATGGGTTATGGGGATAGGGTCTGGATGGGATTGTTGTCAGTGAATTCTCAATGGGCAAAATGGCCTCCTTCTGTGCTGTAGTGCTCAGAGTAAGTGGGTCACCCATTTAACACAGAGATGAGGAGGAATTTCTTCTCTCAGAGGGTTTAAAGTTTTAAAGTTTATTTATTAGTGTCACAAATACGTTTGCATTAGCACTGCAATGCAGTTGCTGTGAAAATCCCCTAGTCGCCACACTCTGGCACCTGTTCGGGTACACTGAGGGAGAATTTAACTTGGCCAGAAATTCAGCTAGCGTTCTGGGGACTCGGGTTCAAATCCCATCACAGCAGATGGTGGAATTTGAATTCAATAAAAAAGTATTTGGAATTAAGAATTACTGATGAAACCATTGTTGGAAAAACCCATCTGGTTCACTAATGCCCTTTAGGGAAGGAAATCTGCCGTCCTCACCTGGTCTGGCCTACATGTGACTCCAGGCCCACAGCAATATGGTTGACTCTCTACTGCCCTCCAAGAGCAACTAGGGATGGGCAATAAATGCTGGCCAGCCAGTGGCACCCATGTCCCAGGAATGAATAATAAAAACACAAGGATCTGTAGAATATTTGAATCTTCTACTTAAGTTTAAGTTTATTAACTTAAATCGGTATCGTAAGTCGGCTTACATTAACACCGCAATTAAGTTATCATATCATAGAATCCCTACAGGCCATTTGGCCCATTGAGTCTGTACTGAGCACAATCCCACCCAGGCTCTATTCCCGTAAACCTCATTTACCCTAGCTAGTCCCCCTGATATTAGGGGCAATTTAGCGTGGCCAATCCACCTAACCTGCACATCTTTGGTCTGTGGGAGGAAACTGGAGCACCTGGAGGAAACCCACGCAGACACGAGGAGAATGTGCAAACTCCACACAGACAGTGATCCAAGGCCGGAATCGAACTGACGTTGTGAGCAACAGCGCTACCCACAGTGCTACCATGCCACCTGTACTATGAAAATCACCTAGTTGCCACACTCCAGCGCCTGTGTGGATACACTGGGGGAGAATTTAACATGGCCAACGCATCTAACCAGCATACCTTTCAGGCTGTCCAGGGAACCGGAGCACCCAGAGGAAACCTGCGTAGACACGGAGAGAACGTGCAGACTCTGCACAGACAGTGACCCAAGTGGGAATTGAACTGGTGCTGTGAGGCAGCAGTTCTAACCACTGTGCCACCGTGCCGCCCTGGATAAGACACGAGGAGAATGTGTAATCTCTGCACAGGCAGTGACCCAAGCCTGGGAATCGAACTGGCGCTGTGAGGCAGCAGTGCTAACCACTGTGCCACCCTGACTCTCTCACCATGGAAATCATACTTTAGCCCTCGCACGCAAGACAAAAATAAAATCTTAATTCTTGAACAGAAATAAATAGTGGGCTGCCTCATAAGAGAAAGCACGCAAGGTGGGGAGAAATGGTCCCCGTCTGCTGAAGGTGTGACTTTAAAGGCTGAGAGGTGCCATTCGGGTAAACGTGCTGAATGAAATAACCAGATCCACCGTATACTTTATTTTGACAGCTTGACACATCGGTCAGCATTTCTGCCGTAATTACAACTTGATGCAGTTCAGGAACCCAATACCTGGGATTTTTGGATGGAGCAGCCAGCTTCGAAAATGTACAGCTCAGGCCCCATCCACCGGCAGGATGGGGGCAACTCTCAGTTTCCATATCTGAGACAGCACCGTCCATGCAAACCATTTCCAGCTAATTCCCAGCTATTGCCTTCATTTACAGGGGAAACTAAAAGCATTACGAGCGGCTGATTAGTTCCAGATCTATTCTTGGGTCCGCTTCGGATTGTCAGCCGTCTGCTATGTCTGCAGAATGTCACTCAGAAACGCACCAGTTCCCATCTCCACACTACGGCACTCTGCTCTGTCCCACTGTTGATCCCTTTGACCGCCACCTCCCCTCACCAACACCCACCCCATTGTCTCTGATTGGCCTGACAGTCAGGAGAACTGAAATTGTCTCTGACCAAATGGCTGAAAGACTGAAGCCTTTGTCTTACGTTTCAGTGACAATTAAATCCCACTTTGCCACCACTGTTTCCAACAGAAACACAGGACCGATTGGGACCGGGCTTGGGAAGAAAATGGAATGGAGGATTGGCCAGTATCCTCTTATCTAGGGCAGCAGGGTGGCACAGTGGTTAGCACAGCTGCCTCATAGCACCAGGGTCCCAGCTTCGATTCCTGGCTTGGGTCACTGTCTGTGCGGAGTTCATACATTCTCCCCGTGTCTGCGTGGGTTTCCTCCAGGTACTCTGGTTTCCTCCCACATTCCAAAGATGTGTAGGTTAGGTGGATTGGCCATGCTAAATTAACCCTTAGTGTCCAAAGATGTGCAGGTTAGATGGATTGGCCATGCTAAATTAACCCTTAGTATCCAAAGGTGTCTAAGTCAGGTGGATCGGCCATGCTAAATTGAAAATAATCGCACTCAGATCTTATCCCTGTATTTACCCTGCTAACCCCCCTGACATAAGGGTCAATTTAGCATGATTAATACACCTAAGCTGCACACCTTTGGACTGTGGGAGGAAACTAGAGCATCCAGAGGAAACACACACAGACACGGGGAGAATGTGCAAACTACATGCAAACTTGATGTGGCAGGTGTATAGAACGTTGGTTAGGCCTCATCTGGAGTACTGCGTCCAGTTCTGGTCGCCGTACTACAAGAAGGATGTAGAGGCCCTGGAGAGAGTGCAGAGGAGATTTACCAGGATGCTGCCTGGTATGGAAGGGCTGTCTTACGAGGAAAGATTGAAAACACTGGGGTTGTTTTCCCTTGAAAGACGTCGGCTGAGAGGGGATCTTTTAGAGGTATATAAGATTATGAGGGGTATAGATAGAGTAAATGGTGGTAAGCTTTTTCCACCATTAGAAATGGATAGAACGAGGGGTCACGGGCTCAGGGTGAGGGGGGCTATGTATAAGACGAATATTAGAGGCCAGTTTTTCACACAAAGGGTAGTGGGGGTGTGGAATGCACTGCCGAGTAAGGTGGTGGGAGCAGGCACGCTAGGGTTGTTTAAGGGTCTCTTGGACAGCCACATGAGCGGTCTGCAGATAGAGGGATATAGCAGGACTGTTTGAATATCGGGAGGACCAAATAGTAGTAGACTATCTTTTAGTTTCGTCTCGAGAATGTCTTAGTTTTTTTAGCATGTTTAATTAAGTCTTATTTGTTTCCGCAGGCAATTCGGTCCACCTTGTTGACCAACAAGGGGCATGCATGCGGCATGTCGTGCGAGAGCTGCTCTTGGAGGTTGCTTCAGGAGTTGCCTAGTGCTTCACGTCGTCAGTGTATGTTTAAACTGGACCATCTGATGGGCAACATGACAGCTCAGAGACTATCGCTGTTGCTGTGCTGACACATGGATTTGGGCCTGTGTCTGCGGGAGTTTGCGCGTGCTCCCTGTGGTTGCGTGGGTTTCCTCCGGGTGCTCCGGTTTCCTCCCACATCCCAAAAATGTGCTCTTAGGCTGATTGGGTAACAAATTGTCCCTATATTGGTCCCTATATGGGAATCTTCAACAATAGGCATAGCCTAAAGTCAAGGATATGTCATTAAGACGTTAGGATGGCGGCGTGGGCTCGTTGGGCCGAAGGGCCTGTTTCTCGTGCTGTGTTGCTCTTTGTTCTTTGTTCTTGTTCTTTGTACATACAGACAGTGACTCAAGCCGGGAATCGAACTCAGATCCCTAGCACTATGAGACAGTAGTGCTAACCGCTGTGCCGCCATGCCTGAGGAAACATCCTCTCGATGTGTACCTGTCGGTTCCTTTTATCATCTTATATACCTCAATTAGACCTCTGCACATTTTTCTAAATACTCAAGAGTACAGCCCTAAACTGTCAAGCTCTCTTCGTAAGACAAATCCCTCATTTCTGGAATCAATCCAGTGATTGGGGCGACATGGTAGCACAGTGGTTAGCGCCACTGCCTCACAGCGCCAGGGGGTTGGGTTTGATTCCTGGCTTGGGTCACCGACTGTGTGGAGTTTGCACGTTCTCCCGTGTCTGTGTGGGTTTCCTCCAGGCGCTCTGGCTTCCTCCCACAGTCCAAAGATGTGCAGGTTAGGGGGATTGGCCATTCTAAATTGCCCCTTCGTGTCAGGGGGACGAGCCAGGGTAAATAAATATGGTTATGGGGATAAAGCCTGGGTGGGATTGTGATCAGTGCAGACTCAATGGGCTGAATGGCCTCCTTCTACACTGTAGGATTCTATGAATCACACCTGAACAGCCTCCAATGCAAATACATCATTCTGTAAATAAGGGTGCAAAATTGTACAAAGTACTCCAGGTGTGGGTCGCCAATACCTGACAGAGTTGCACTTCCTCAATGGTAAATTCGTATTTTACCTCACTGGTAAACATTGGTAAATCCCATGTAAATAAACGGCAAGCACAGAATCTCCAGAGCACTGGATTACCTTAGCTCCCAGTGTTGAATCTCCCAGTGGGCCCAGGCTGTAGATTCAGATCTGAGTGTTGGAGAAAGCTGTCGTGTAAGTGTGTGCCTCCCTGTGTCTCATTCCAGAGGGGCAATGGGGGGCTCTGCAATAAAAGCCTGTCCATCTTACCTCAGACTTTTGTATCTCTACCCCGACAAAAGAAGTTGGAAGAGAGAATGTCCGGGGTGTGTGGGATCCTAAATTATGCTGACTGCTTTTCCGAGGCAGCAGGAAGTGTAGACAGAGTCAATGAATGGGAGGCTGGTTTGTGTGATGGACTGGGCTACATTCATACACAACCCTTTGTAGTTCCTTGTGTCTTGGACAGAGCAGGAGCCCAAACCAAGCTGTGATACAACCAGGAAGAATGCTTTCTATGGGGCATCTGTAATAGTTGGTGAGAGTCGTAGCTGATATGCCAAATTTCCTTAGCCTCCTGAGAAAGGAGGCATTGGTGGACTTTCTTAACTATAGCGTTCCTTCGCATCCTGAGAAAGTAGAAGTTTTGTGGGACTTTCTGAATTATATCATCGGTATGGGGACAGACCAGGACAGATTGTTGGTGACCTGGACACCTAGGAAGATGAACCTCTCGACCATTTTCCGCTGCCAAGCAACTTGGACATTTTGATAGGAAGGCTGGTGTGGACCAGATTGGGGATCACTTAATAAGTGTGGCAGGAGCCATGATCTTATTAACTGGTAGCAAAAGGCTGAATGGCCTTATTCCTGTTCCTATTTCCTATGGTCTTCCAAAGGTGCGCCAATGGCAAGAATTCTGTTCTGGAAACTGGTGCATGCGTACGAGAGGGAAAGTCACGTGCACGCATCCTGTCTGTTGTGGGTAAAACAGAGATTAGCGGCAATAGATTTCAAAGGAATGAAACAGTTCGGAAGCAAAACTCCTCTGAAGGGGCGAATTCCCAAGACAAGAAGCCCGTTCAATATAAATCATTGTGTCAAAGTTTTAATGTACAATTGCATAATACAGGATAACTGGTGTTTCAACCTGACACTGTGTGTGTGTGTGTGTGTGTGAGTACCATGCACATTGTGACATGTGAGATACAAACTTGCCAGGAAAGTGATGAAGAGATCAATTTCGTCGTTTGAGCTCTCGTAGGTCAGTTTTAATCCAGGTCAGAACTTCTTGCAGCACTGCTGTAACTCAACAAGTGAGAATAAGCAGATCTCTCGGGTTTCATTCTTCTATTCTGATGTGTCAAAGTATAGCCATTCATCTGACTGATACTACGTGCCTGAGGAAGCCCATATATATTTGTGGCTTCGCGGAGCAATATGTCTAATTATCTGCAGTGAGGTCATCCCTCTTGGAACGAACACGCAGAGGCGTAAGGTTAATGGAGGAAGACAAATTGATCCAATAACCATTCTTTGGCTGCCAGGTCAGATTGGACAGTATGGTGGCACAGTGGTTAGCACTGCTACTGCACAGCGCCAGGGACATTGGGTCTGCAGCCCCGTGTCTGCGTGGGTTTCCTCTGGGTGCCTTCCACAGTCCAAAGATGTGTAGGTTAGGGGGATTGGCCATGCTAAATTGTTGCTTAGTATCCAAAGGTGTGCAGGTTAGGTGGATTGGCCATGAAAAATTACCCCTTAGCATTCACACATGCGTAGATTAGGGGGATTGGCCATGCTAAATTGCCCCTTAGTGTCCAAAGATGTGTAGGTTACAATTGGCCATACTAAATTGTCCCTTAGTGTCCAAAGATATGTAGGTTAGGTGGATTGGCCAATGCTAAATTGCCTCTTAGTGTCCAAAGATGTGTTAATTAGGTCAATTTGCCATGCTAATTTGCCCCTTAATGCCCTGCAAATTGCCCCTTACTGTCAGGAAGACAAGCTAGGGTAAATGCATGGGGTTATGGGAATAGGGCGTGAATGGGATTGTGGTTGGTGCAGACTCAATGGGTCAAATGGCCTCCTTCTGCAACATAGGATTCTATGAATATTAAATGGCGGCCTTTCATTTTCCAGGGAGTCAAATGGGAAAATGGGATGACATGAGTTAGTCAGAAGCTTTTTCCCAGAGTGGAAGAGTCAATTACAAGGGGGCATAGGTTTAGGGTGTGAGGGGTAAGGTTTAAAGGAGATGTACAAGGCAGATCTTTTACATTGAGGGTGGTGGGTGCCTGGAGCTCGCTGCCTGGGGAGATAGTGGAAGCAGATACAGTTGTGACTTTTAAGGGGTGTCTGGACAAACACATGAATAGGATGGGAATAAAGGGATATGGTCCCTGGAAGGGTAGGGGGTTTTAGTTCAGTTCGGCAGCATGGTCGGTGCAGGATTGGAGGGCCGAAGGGTCTGTTCCTGTGCTGTAATTTTCTTTGTTCTTTGAGTTACACTTGCAGTGTTGCTGGTATTCTTTCTGCTCCCTGGCAGGGTTGCCACATGCCTGGACTATTTAAAGGAGTTGTCTAGAAGTGGACACTGAGGAGTTAAGTTTGTCTGGTAGTGCACTGGTTAATGCGTTCCTTCTGGTGCCCTATCTGAATGCACTCATTAAATCTCTTTCAAATAAACCAGTGCATTGTAATAACACTGAGAGGAGCTTATCACAAACCGGAAATTGTGCCCCCAAAGTCTTGCTTTTGAAGCGGAAATCCATTTCCCCACTTCAACGGGTTACATGTCATAATTAAGATTATCAAAATCCATTAGTGCTAACAGAAACCTGCAAAGTCATTGAGTCAACACCCTGCAACCCCCTCACTGATGGACGGCATGGTGGCCCAGTGGTTAGCACTACAATCTCACAGTGCCAAGGACTTGGGTTCGATCCCCGGCTTGAATCGCTGTCTGTGTGGACACTCTCCTCCAGGTTTGTGTGGGTTTCTTGCGAGTGATCTGGTTTCCTCCCACGGTCTGAAGATGTGTAGGGTGGGTGGATTGCCCACACTAAATTGCCTTATAGTGTCCAAAGGTATGCAGACTAGGTGAATTGACCATATTAAATTGCCCCTTAGTGTCCAAAGATGTGTAGGTTAGGTGGATTGGCCATGCTAAATTGACCCTTAGTGTCCAACGATCTGAGGTTAGGTGGATTAGCGATGCTAAATTGCCCCTTAGTGTCCAAAAATGTGCAGATTAGGTGGATTAGCCATGCTAAATTGCCCCTCAGTGTCCAAAGGTGTGCATGTTAAGTGGATTGGCCATGCTAAATTGTCCCTTAGGGTCTAAGTGTGTGCAGGTTAGTTGGATTAGCCAGGCTAAATTGCCCTTTGATGTCCAAAGGTGTGCAAATTAGATTGGCCATGCTAAATTTCCCCTTAATCTTCAAAGGTGTGCAAGTTAGGTTGATTGGCCATGCTAAATTGCCTTTTAATGTCAGGCAATTAGGGGATATGGAGGTAGGGCCTGGGTGGGATTGTTTGTTGGTACGCGCTCAATGGGCCGAATGGCCTCTTTCTGCACTGCAGGGATTTTATATAATAGCACTGTGGGCATACTGCAGCAATCCAAAAACGCAGCTCACCACCATGTTCTCAAAGACCATTTGGGATGGGTGCTAAATGTTGGCTCATCTTAGAATCCTGCTGTAGTAATGTACGCAAGGAGATATTCTTGGAAGATTTGATCCTTTCAGTGCTTGCACTCAAAATACTGAGTTGCTGAGTGGGAAACAGAAAGAAGCAGAAGACATGGGAATGAACATAATCCAGGAATAAAGTCCTGCTAGCTTTTACCAAAGAGCTCCTGAGTGTCATGCTTCCAAACACTTGGCAAAACTGGCGACGAGGTTAATGAGGTGCACTTGCTGAACCATTGGGTAAGATGCTCTTTTGTAGAGTTGGTGGAGACTTGACGGACTGAATGGCCTCCTTATACCAATCCACCTAACCCGCACATCTTTGGACACTAAGGGACAATTTAGCATGGCCAAATCAACCTAACCTACACATCTTGGGACACAAAGGGGCAATTTAGCATGGCCAATCCACCTAACCCACACATCTTTTGACACTAAGGGGCAATTTAGCACCGCCAATCAACCTAACCTGCACATCTTTGGACACTGAGGGGCAATTTAGCATGGCCAATCCACCTAACCTGTACATCTCGGAACACTAATGGGAAATTTAGCATGGCCAATCCACCTAACCTGCACATCTCAGGACGCTAAGGGACAATTTAGCATGGCCAATCCACCTAACCTGCACATCTCGGGACATTAAGGGACAATTTAGCATGGCCAATCCACCTAACCTGCACATCTCGGGACATTAAGGGACAATTTAGCATGGCCAATCCACCTAATCTGCACATCTTTGGACACTAAGGGACAATTTATCATGGCCAATCCACCTAACCTGCAGATCTTTGGACACTAAGGGACAATTTAGCATGGCCAATCCACCTAACCTACACATCTTTGGACACTAAGGGACAATTTAGCATGGCCAATCCACCCTAACCTACACATCTTTGGACACTAAGGGACAATTTAGCATGGCCAATCCCCTAACCTACACATCTTTGGACACTAAGGGACAATTTAGCATGGCCAATCCACCTAACCTGCACATCTTTGGACACTAAGGGACAATTTAGCATGGCCAATCCACCTAACCTGCGCATCTTTGGACACCAACAACAACAAGCACAACTGGAACGGCATGAGAACAAGAGGGTTTTCCACTAGAAACCCTCTTGTTTAACCCCAACTGCTGGTGAGAATTCCGGCCATTGGGTAATTATCTCTGGGCTTATCTTAGAGCCTGCGGTAGTAACGTACGCCCGGAAGTATTCCTGCGAGATTTGACCTTGTTTGCACGCGCGGTCGACATAATGACAGTGGGAAACAGGAAAAAAAAGGACGTACTGTTCATTTTTACCAAAGCGCTCGAAGTGCCTGATTTCCGAGTATCCCAACAATGGGATAAATTATTCCAATAAAAAGTCTCTGATTCCACTCACTGAATTTGATGGAAGTTTATATCGTTGTGCCTTTTTATTTTGGAGGTGGTCAGTGTCTTGAGGATTAGTCAAGAGTAAATCCTGAACAGGCTAAAAAGGAGGAAACTTCACCAAACTCAGCGATAAAGCTTTAGTCAAAACACTTTGTAATTAAGGGTAAAAGGCTGAACAAACACTGGATGAATCACCAGGGAAAGAGGTCTGACTTCCAGCTGCAGAGAGATATCCTAAAGTTTACACCCACTTAGGAAGCTCTTAAAGGTATATGGGATATACATGGGGGCAATTCTTTCAGCCCTTGGTGGTGCTTTTGGAGCGCAGCGGGCCAGGAGGCTTAAAGGAAGCCGTTTTTCCCGCTGGGCGCCATGGCCTCTGTACATTTCCAGTATCCAGATTTCCAGTGCTGTCATCTCCATGCCAGAAATTGGCGTGGAGCTCCCTAACGTGTTCAAATTAGAATCCAAATGCAATTTAAGTCCCATTAGTGGGCCCAGGACTGAATTCCCTGGGGCCACTAGTCTCTGCACCCCCTCCCCTCACCAGGAATATTTCTATCCAGCGAGGTTTGCAGTAGCTCCCCACTTCTGGCATCCTGACCCTGCTGAAGTGAAGGGGGTGGGTTATCGAGAGTCAGGAGCTGGAGGAGCATTGCCACCTTAACAGTGCCAGGGGTCCAGGCTGGCACTGCCTAAGGGGTAAAGTGGCAATGTCCAGGAAGCACCTTTATAGTGCCCACTGGGCATCGGGCAGTGTCAAGGGGGCAGGGCCTAATAGGAGTGGAGCCTGGTTAGGGGCCCTCTGGGGGGGGGGGATAATTGGTGGAGGTTGAGGGGGGGGGCACTGCCATTCTGCATGGGCTGAGTGACAGAGGGAGGGAGGCCAGCAATAGGGGAAGGGCTGGCCATCAGGGTGGGGTGGGGTGTTGGCGATGGGTCAGGTCAGCCTTCTGGGGGTGTGTAGAGGCTGGGGCCGGCACTGTGGGGGGAGGGATTCAAGGTTGTCAGCTGTGGGGCAGGGGATCGGTGGTGTGGATCGGAAGATCGGGGTTATGCGGGTGAGATTAAAATGGGCTGGTGGGGTGGAAGGGGTGAAGGCTGGACATGCTTGGGGTGGGGGGGGGCAGTGATCAGGCCATAGGGGGTTGGCGATACAGGGCCACTTTGCCCCTTAGGCAGTACCAGCCTGGGCCCCTGGCACTGCTAAGGTGGCAAGCGATCGAGGGGGAGGTGGCAGTGTGAGGCTACAATGCATGTGCCAATCTTGACATTGACAAATGCCAGCCTCTCCAGCTGGAATAGAATGGAGTGAATCACGCTGAGGATCTCTGCAGTACACAAAGTGTGGGAGATTCATTTTGAAAATCCTGTTAAAAAACATCCAGTGGGATTTACTCCAGTTTTCACGTGAATTTTGCATTTCAAATTTATTTGGAAGAATCACCCCCTTTGTATCCAAGCTGTCACTTGGAATGGTGCTGTCCCTTTATGAGTAATGGAATTCATAGATTTATAGGTTCTTAATTCTTCACAGATGACTGGCACATGCTGTAAGATTATTGTTAAATTTCAAAGAACAGTTTAGCAAGGACAAAATAAGTACAACAATTAACAGGGGCGGCATGATATCACAGTGGTTAGCACTGCTGCCTCACAGCGCCAAGGACCCAGGTTCAATTCCTGGCTTGGGTGACTGTCTGTGTGGAGTTTGCATGTTCTCCCTGTGTCTGTGTGGGTTTTCTCCGGGTGCTCCAGTTTCTCCCACAGTCTGTGTGTAGGTTAAGTGGATTGGCCATGCTAATTTGCCCCTTAGCATCCAAAGATGTGTATGTTAGGGTGATTGGCCATACTAAATTGCCCCTTGGTGTCCAAAGTTGTGCAGGTTAGGTGGATTGACAATGCTAAATTGCACCTTAGTGTCCAAAATTGGGCAGGTTAGGTAGATTGACCATGCTAAATTATGGCTTAGTGTCCAAGGATGTGCAGGTTAGATGGACTGGCCATGCTAAATTGCATTTGCCTGATGAAGGCTACAAAGGCCGAAAGCTTGCAGATTTACTATCAAATAAATTGGTTGGATTTAAAATTGGTGTTGCCAGATTCTTACTGAGTTTACCCCAGTCCAACACCGGCATCTCTACATCATGCTAAATTGCCCCATATTGTCAAATATATATTGGTTATGGGATAAAGACATTATGTTATGAGATAAGCCTGAGTATGAGTTGGTGATGGGCTGAATGGCCTCCTTCTGCTCTGCAGGGATTCTATGATTGAGTTAAGATTCAGATTGATAGCCATTCTGAGCTTCGGAGTGTCAACAATGATTATGGCAAAGAGCACCCAAGGGGGATGTAAAGTCTGGTTCTGTTTTAATGAAGGAATCGTTTTACAAGGGAGCAGCAATAAATGGGAGTAACTGTTCCTCGACAACTCCTGAAAGAGTGACTTAACGGCCTAAAAAGTTCGAAAGCTTTTGAAGACTGAAAGCTGGGTTGATAAATTCTTAATGATTGGCGCATAAAAAGGAAGTGAAGCAACTTAATGAGCACAATTAATGTTGATGTTTCTACCTCACTGTCTCCCATCTTTCATTTTTACTCTCCCCTTTTTACTCAACTGTTTCACTTGAGTTTCCTCTGCTCCTCCCTCTAACTAACACAGTGCCCCAGGACAGTACAATCTCCAGGGCATCAGTTTAACTGGTCAGGCCATATTTCTAGTGTGGCGTCCAGTCTGGTAACCCTGAAGCAAAAAAAGGGAAAAGAGAGATTTGAAAACCGAGGTGTTTAGGTCGGACTGCTGTTGGAATGGGTTGTGAAGCTAAAACTCTGTCTTTTTTTTAATTGAAGTAACCCCAAAATACGATTCCGTCGGTAAGCTAGGAGAGTTAAGTGGTAAGATTGAAATCGATAAAAGGTAAATTTAAAACCAATCTTGGGAAGAATGATAAATCTTTGGCTTAAACTGTCAGATTTTGGACAGAAATTCTGGAGGCATTCAAAATGTAATTCACAGAGTTATGAAATCCTTACTGTGCAGAAGGAGGCCATTGAGCCCATTGAATCTGCACTGACCCTCCAACTGAGCATTTTCCCCAGGCCCCATCCCTGTAACCCCATGCATTTACCCCATTAATTCCCCAAGTTTGCACATCTTTATACACTAAGGCGCAATTTAGCATGGCCAAATCACTGAACCTACACATCTTTGGACACTAAGGGGCAATTTAGCATGACCAATCCACCTAACCTGCACATCTTTGGACACTAAGGGTCAATTTAGCACGGCCAATCCACCAAACCTACACATCTTTGGACACTAAGGAGCAATTTAGCACAGCCAATTGATCTAACCTACACATCTTTGGACACTAGGGTGAAGTTTAGCATAGCTAATCCACCTAACCTATACACTTTTGGACACTAAGGGACAATGTGGCATGGCTAATCCACCTGACTTACACATCTTTGGACACTAAGGGGCAATTTAGCATGGCCAATTCACCTGACTTACACATCTACCTGACTGCATGAAAACACATGAAGCCCCTAATAACTTCTGAAGCCTGAAATTAATTTCTATTGAAAGGTGGGTGGCCCCCATTGTCCAGGGGATTGCTGACAGAACGGTCTTAAATGTTGTAAGTGCAGTGAAATGGTTTTCACAGCATGGTGTAAATTGATGGCGTGTGTGTCAGTCAATCCACGTAATGCCGTACTTGTTATTCATTTGATGATAATTGAGGGCAAGTTTCAGCCTGTACTGAGCTTTGATAAGAGAAGGTCAGATGAGGGACGCAACTATTGACAGCTTGACTAAATGATGGGACATTAATTAACTGAGAGAATCAAAGCAGGTCAATCATTTTTGAAAGCCTTTGACAAAAGGCTGAATCGAACAGACTTATTTGTTGGAAGTCGATCTGCAAAGATCTTTCAGTGAATGAAACAGTTTTAAGTAATGAGGGCTGATTTTCCCTTACCCCGTTTTCAAATACCAATCAGAAAATAGGTGCAAATAGCAAAAAAATGGTGACCCATTCAGCCTTTGTTCCTGTACTCTTCTCGAATGGCACTGCCCACAGGCTTTTCCTATGGCTTTTTGCACCCGAGGAGGATGTAGCAGCAATTGCGAGCCTGTGCAGACACGAAGGGCTGAATGGCCTCATCCTGCATTGTAATGATTCTGTTTGTGGAAGCAGACACATTAACCCGACTTTCGTCTCTACGAGCGCTTTCCAGATTTTCAATAGTCAGAGAGGTCTTTCTCATGCTGCTTTCCACTAACGGCACCATGGGGGTTAATCAGGAACAAGCTTCTTCCCTGCTGCTGTCAGACTTTTGAATGGACCTAACTTATATTAAGCTGATTTTTCTCTACATAATTGTAGAGTAACTGTAACACTATATTCCTCTCCTTTCCTTCTCCCCTATGTAATCTATGAATGGTATGCTTTGTTCATATAGCGTGCAAGAAATAATATTTTTCACTGTATCTCAATACATGTGACAATAATAAATCAAATCAAATATTAAGCTGATCTTTCTCTATACCCTATCTGTAACTGTAACACTATATTCTGCACTCTCTCCTTTGGTTCTCCCCTATGTACTCAATGAACGGTATGCTTTGTCTGTATAGCGTGCGAGAAACAATACTTTTCACTGTATCCCAATACATGTGACACTAATAAATCAAATATTAAGCTGATGTTCTCTACACCCTAGCTGTGACTGTAAAACTATATTCTGCACTCTTTATTTTCCTTCTCTCCTATGTACTCTGTGAACGGTATGTTTTGTCTGTATAGCGCGCAAAAAACAATACTTTTCACTGTATCCATAAAATCATAAGATATAGTGGCAGAATTAGTTTTTAAAGTTTTATTTGTGTCACAAGTAGGCTTGAATTAACACCCCAATGAAGTTACTGTGACAATCCCATTCAGCCCATTGAGTCTATTCCACCATTCAATTATGACAATAATAAATCAAATCGAATCAAATCAAAACCAGTACTGTTGCTGCTGACATTGTTCTGCGATGCTTTTATTGTGCTGATGATCGCTGTGTGATCAAACCACTCAAGACACTGCTGTTACCAAGCTAACTGCATCAAGCAGAGGGAACTCAGAGCTGCTGCTGTTAAACCCACACCTCCAGTGAGACACTGGGCAGGATTTTCCATCCTGACTCGCCCCGAGATCGGAAAATTCCATTACCAGTGTTGGCTCAGAGTTGACCTGACACTCTGTTCACTTCAGCACAATAACTGATAGCACAAGTGGGTCCGGACTAATAACCTTCATCCAGGCCCGAGTCATAAAAACACAAGAACATTTTCAGAACAGAGAAAGGTCACTGAGCTCAAGCAGCCCAATCCATTAACTCCTTTTACTGAGATTCTCATCATATCCTCTCTCCCTTTCCAGGAACATTATTAATTGTCTATTAAACCCACTTTTATTGGCTGCTTCAATGACCTTCCGTGATAACTTCACATTTTATTAACTTCACATTCATGATGGAAAATGCTCTACCCGATTTCCCATCTGAACTGATCTCTTCTTAACTGAGTCCGGGATTTTTTGCCTGCTGACCTCTGTCGAGAGCTTTAAGTTTTTAGGTGTCCAGATCACCAACAACCTGTCCTGGTCCCCCCATGCCAACGCTATAGTGAAGAAAGCCCACAAACACCTCCTTTCTCAGGAGGCTAAGGAAATTTGACATGTCTGCTACAACTCTCACCAACTTTTACAGATGCACCATAGAAAGCATTCTTTCTGGTTGTATCACAGCTTGGTGTGGCTCCTGCTCTGACCAAGACCGCAAGAAACCTCAAAGGGTCATAAACAATCCAATTACATTACACATTACCCAATCCATTACACAAACCAGCCTCCCATCCATTGACTCTGTCTACACTTCCCGCTGCCTTGGAAAAGCAGCCAGCATATTCAAGGACCCCATACACCCCAGACATTCTCCTTTCTACCCTCTTCCATTTGGAAAAGATGCAAAAGCCTGAGGTCACATACCAACCGACTCAAGAACAGCTTCTTCCCTGCTGCCATCAGATTTTTGAATAGAACTACCTTGTACTTAAGCTGATCTTTCTGTACACCCTATCTGTAACTGTAACATTATACTTGCACCCTCTCCTTTCCTTCTCCCCTATATACTCCATGAATGGCATGTTTTGTTTGTATAATGCAGAAGAAACAATACTTTTCACTGTATACCAATGCATGTAACAATAATAAATCAAATCAAATATTAAGCTGATCTTTCTCTAACTGTAACTGTGACACTACATTCTGCACCTTCTTTCCTTCTCTCCTGTGTACTCTATGAATGGTATGTTTTATCTGTATAACAACAAGAAACAATACTTTTCACTGTATCTCAATACATATGGGTGGCACAGTGGTTAGTAGTACTGTCTCACAGCACCAGGCACCCAGGTTCAATTCTGGCCTTGGATAACTGTCTGTGCAGAATCTGCACGTTCTCCTGTGTCTGTGTGGGTTTCCTCCAGGAATTCCGGTTTCCTCCCATACTCCGAAAGACATGCTGGTTAGGGAGCATTGGCCATGCTGAACAGGAGTGTGGCGACTAGGGAATTTTCACAGTGACTTCATTGCAGCATTAATATAAGCCTACTTGTGACACTCATAAAGAAACTTTCAACTTAAATGTGACAATAATACATCAAATCAAATCAAATCAAATCAAATGATTGTACACCACAATGGAAGTTGGAGGGACACATCTGGAACATTGCCGACTGTTTTGGTCTTTTGGCTGGAGAAATGCATTGAAAGAAGGTCAGAGAAAATTGATTTGAATAATTTGTTGGGTGAAGATAGGATGAATGAGGGGCGACTGGATTGAAACCTTTAGGATTCTGAGGGGGCTTGATAGAGTGGATGCCAAGAGAATGTTTCCCATATGGGATAGAGATGAGGAGGAATTTCTTCAGCCAGAGAGTGATGAATCTGTGGAACTCATTGCCACAGAGGAGGCCGGGTCATTGAGTGTCTTTAAGGCAGAGATAGATAGGTTCTTGATTAATAAGGGGATCAGAGAAAAAGGCAGGAGAATGGGGATGAGAAAAATATCAGCCACGATTGAATGGCCGAGCAGACTTGATGGGCTGAGTGGCCTAATTCTGCTCCTATGTCTTATGGTCTGGAACTCAGGAGGTACATTTTGGAAGGGGTCTCCCATTTAAGACGGAGATGAGGGGAATTATTTTCTCTCTGAGGGTTGTTCATCTGTGGAATTCTCTTGCTCAGAGAGCAGTAGAGGTTGACATTGAGTATATTTAAAGCTGCGTTAGATAGATATTTGATGGATGAGTAAGTTAAATAATTATCGTGGTGAGGGGTGGAGGCGGCAGGAAGGGAAGTCGAGTTGAGTCCTCAATCATGGAACCGTAGAATCATAGAATCTCTGCAGTGCAGAAGGAGGCCATTCGGTCCATTAGGTGTGCACTGATTCTCTGACAGAGTATCTTACCCAGGTCCCTTCTTCTGCGCTATCCCTGTAACCCCACACATTCACCATGGTTACTCCATCTAACCTACACATCTTTGGGCACTAAGGCCAAAATCTTACCATCGCTTTGCACCCGTTTTCAGGCGCGACGCAGTTGTAAAGTGGGGTGCTCGTTAAATGGCGCTGGTTTTCACGAATGGTGCCATTTTACAAGCGCAGGATTTCTGGCACGGTCAGCCTCTTGGTGGAAAAGGGCAAGAGGCTGGTTAATGGATTGAAATTTATTCAGAGAAGCATTCCCCCACCCCCCTGTTAGTGACTTTGAAGGGAAAGGTTTGCGGCAGTGAGGAATAGACATGAACGGGGAGCACTCGAGTTGGCCTTGCCGATGGAACCAGAGCCCATTGAGGTCCCCCCCTGGAGAGGCCAAGGGCAAGAGGTGGGGTTCCCTTTGGGTAGTGCCAGGCTGGCAGTGCCACCCTGACACCAGGGCAATGCCGGGGGAGGGGCCAATGGAGAGAGGGGCTAGTTGGGATGGGGCTATAAAGGGGAGAGGGGGCCCGCTGCCTCTCTGCAGGGATCGGTGGGGGGAAGGAGGGAGGGTGGAGAAGGGGCCCATTGCTACTCTGCAGGAATCGATGGGGGTGGGCAGTGGGTCCGCGATTGGTGGGGGAGGGAGTTGATCCAGGAGCAGTCTGGGAGGAAGGTTACTTGGGGCTGTATCTCAGGTTGTGGGCAGTAGGGCGAGCTGCATCAAGCTACATGCGGTAGCAGTGGCCTGATAGCTCTGCCTGTCAAACCCTTGCTCCTGCTAATGCCCATGTGCAGCATTAGAGGCTGCACATGTGCACTAGCTCCCTCTACAGCTTTTCTGTAACATTAAATTCCACCCACAGGCTTCTGCAGCAAGCAACAGGTTCATTCAGAACTTTACAGCCAGAATGCATATGGGAAGGGGTACCTAAAAACATGCCCAAAACCAGATCTGGAATGCACCCAGTGCACCGACTAAAAATGGTAAAATATAGCCCTAAGTGGCAATTTAGCATGGCCAATCCACCTATCCTACACATCTTTGGACACTAAGGAAAACTTTACATGACTAATCCTCCAACCTGCTCACCTTTAGAAAATTACGATAGTCTGGCTCTATCTGAATGAAGAAGCAGCTCCAGGGGCCAAATGGCCTCATGCTATTCTGAATTTGTGCATGCAGCCTTCACCCTGCCTGATTGGCCTGAGATGCTTGGGGCGATGGGATTCAACTGATTGATAGTTGCCCAGGGAAGGTTGGCGACCCCTGATCCATTGTAAACCACGTGCGGAGAGCACAACACAAAGCGATGGCAAAAATGAAAGGTTTTAAAACTGGAAAGTGTGTCCAAAGTCGAGGTAGTTTAATCGAGTCCAGCGTTGCTCTATTTGTGACCTGACCTGCATTCACTGGCTTGTGAATTTGGGGCTGATGGATAATGAGGTCAACGTCTCAGGTTGGATATTTTCTGAAATTGCACAGTCTTCCCGTGGATAGCCTACGGTTAATGGTACTGTCCCTTATTTACGAGCACGGTCAGACATATCCAACTGTGATGCTTGGGAGTCCCCGCCCTCGTCAATTACCGAAACTTACAGCCAGTAAGTAGGGAGGGGAGAAAGGTCTCCCTTTAAACAAGACACTGTTATTAAACCCCCTTTAATAACTCTCATTGCAATTAGCAATTTCCTTCCTATTTCCAGCATCCAATGATATTATCCATGCACTGGGAGGTATTATAAGAGATAAGTTGCAGTTGCAAAATATAAAGAGCATTCAAAGCCACTCTAACTTGAAATCGCTGCCTGTTTCCTTCCTATGATTCTGCCCCCCCCCCACTTCCCCCACCGCTCCTCCTTCCCCACCACAAGAGGGGCTATGTCTCTGTGCAGGGCGCTGCCCCTTTAAGAGTGCATGCTCTAAGTCGCAGCCCCTCAGACTACTCCTGGAGTCCGCACTGGTCAGTGCTCCTTTGCTCTGACGGGAGTTCCAGTTTGGATCTTGTTTCCATCATGGGCAGGGATCCAAGGAAGCTTGGAAAACCTGAACGGATTTCCGGAAAATAGAAGCCAAGCCAGGTTGGAGAGATGAAACACTTTTAAAGGCAGGTAGTGCAACAATCTGAGCATATCTAATATGTGGAATAGCTGAGACAAAGTTAGTCTCAACTACAAACAGGAGACTTTGTGAATGAAGATAGTCTCTGAAGTATTAAATAAGGAGGCAGATTTTCTAAAAAGAAAAAAATAAGTGGGAAGGGCTACTTTGGAAAATTGGCTGACGGATTTTTCCATTTCAGGAATGTTTTTTGATTTGATTTGGTTTATTGTTATCACATGCATTGCGATATAGTGAAAAGTATTGTTTCTTGCATGCCATACAAACAAAGCATACTGTAGAGTACATAGGGGAGAAGGAAAGGAGGGTGCAGAATGTGGTGTTACAGTCATAGTTAGGGTGTAGAGAAAGATCAACTTAATATTTGATTTGATTTATTATTGTCACATGTATTGGGATACAGTGAAAAGTATTGTTTCTTGCGTGCTATACGGACAAAACATACCGTTCATAGAGTATAGGGGAGAAGGAAAGGAGACAGTGCAGAATGTAGTGTTAAAGTCATAGCTAGGGTGTAGAGAACAATTTAATATTTGATTTGATTTATTATTGTCACATGTATTGGGATACAGTGAAAAGTATTATTTCTTGCGCAGTATACAGACAAAGCATACCGTTCATAGAGTACATAGGGGAGAAGGGAAGAAGAGAGTGCAAAATATAATGTTACAGTTACAGATCAGGTATAGAAAAAGATCAGCTTAATATTTGATTTGATTTATTATTGTCACATGTATTGGGATACAGTGAAAAGTATTGTTTCTTGTGTGCTATACAAACAAAGCATACTGTTCATAGAGTACATAGGGGAGAAGGAAAGGAGAGGGTACAGAATGTAGTGTTAGAGTTACAGATAGGATGTAGAGAAAAATTAGCTTAATGTATGGTAGGTCCATCCAAAAGTCTGACAGCAGCCGGGAAGAAACTGTTCTTGAGTCAGTTGGTACGTGACCTCAGACTTTTGTATCTTTTTCCCAGTGAAGAAGGCGGAAGAGAATATATCTGGACAGCATGGGTTCCTTGATTATGCCGGCTGCTTTCATAGGATCATAGAATCCCTACAGTACAGAAGGAGGCCATTCAGCCCATCAAGTCTTCACTGACCACAATCCCACCCAGGTCCTATTCCCGTAGTCCCTCAACTTTATTCTGCTAGTCCCCCTGACGCTAGGGTTAATTTAGCATGGCCAATCAACCTAACCCGCACATCTTTGGACTGTGGGAGGAAACTGGAACACTCGGAGGAACCCCATGCAGACACGGGGAGAACGTGCAAACTCCGCACAGACAAAGACCCAAGACCGCAAATTGAACCCGGGTCCCTGGCGCTGTGAGGCAGCAGTGTTAACCACTGTGCCACCATGCCAACCAAGGCAGTGGGAAGTGTAGACAGAGTCAATGGATGGGAGGCTGGTTTGTGTGATGGATTGGGCAACGTTCACGGCACTTTGTAGTTTCTTGTGGTCTTGGGCAGAGCAGGAGCCACCCCAAGTTGTGATGCATCCGGATAGGATGTTTTCTATGGCACATCTGTAAAAATATCTCAAGTAACTGAATGTGACATTGAAAGAAAATAGTTTTTAAAAAATAACGCTGATTTTAGCCAATAGCTTCTAAAATACAAGTGTGCAATCTCTTTCAGTTGATGTGAATCAGTTGGTTTTATAGTGACAAGATTGTTGGTTTTAAATTTTAAATTACGACTTGCTGGATAGATAACGCATGTGACTGTTTCCTCTGTGTGAATCATACATGTGTTGAACGTATTCAAACAATTTCAGTGCATCTAGTGCACACTGAAACACTCCTCATTGCACCACACTCAACGTAGTCGCGGCGGATTTTATTTGTGAAGGAATTGTTATGATCTGTTTGTCATCAAGCTCTGTACTCTGGTTGGTTGACGTAGCTGTCCAGAAACTGGGAGGGAGATCATTCTGTTGCTGTATTCTTGGTGAATCCTCTGTACGCCTGCTCCAGCCACCTGTTAGATTTGGCTACTGTTTTCACAATTTTGTGGGATCTTTCTCTCCCCTTGTTGGGCTGTGAGTACCGGCCAGAGGCAAATCGGCTTCAAAATGGGCAGCATGGTGGCACAGTGGTTAGCACTGTTGCCTCGCCGCTCCACAGGTTCGATTCCCAGCTTGGGTCACTGCCTGTGCGGAGTCTGCACGTTTTCCCCGTGTGTTTCCTCTGGGTATTCCAGTTTCCTCCGGGTACTCCAGTTTCCTCCCCAAGTCCGAAAGACGTACTGGATAGACTCATTGTCCCGAACAGGTGCTGGAATGTGGCAACTAAGGATTTTTCACAGAAACTTCATTGCAGTGTTCATGTGTGCCTTATTTGTGACTAATAAATAAACTTTAACTTTAAACTGCCTTCCAGCCCACTGCCAACCAAGTGGTGGGCTCAAGTTTGGTTTGCTCAAGTGGGGCATAAACACCAGTATGGACTGTGTTGGCCAAATGGCCTGTTTCAGCACCTATGTAATCATAGAATCCCCGCAGTGCAGGAGGAGGCTATTCAGCATATGGAGTCTGTACTTATTCTTGAAAAAGAGCATCCCATCAAGGCCCTATCCCCATAACCCCACATATTTTCTCTCTATTCTCCCTAACCTACCCAACTTTGGACACTAAGGAACAATTTACCATGGCCAATCCACCTAATCTACACACCTTTGGAGTGTGGGAGGAAACCAGAGCACCCAGAGGAAAACCACTCAGATACAGGGAGAACGTGCAAAATCCACACAGTGACCTAAGGCTGAATTAAACCTGGGTCCCTGGCGCTGTGAGGCAGCAGCGCCAACCACTGTGCCATCGTGCCACCCTCTTTTTATTTTAGTGGAATTTGCCATTCTTTGTGGTGGGATTCGAGCTCTAGTCCCCAAATCTTGCCTGTCTGGATTGCTGCTAATACCAGCAAGGTGCCATAAAGCCATTATCTCGCTCACCGCTTAGCGTAGGTCAATAACCAATTTGAGACACAGCAGGCAATATTCAATTATTTACAAAAACACATGGTTTCTATAACTGGAATCCTCTGCACATTCTGGGATGGCTGTGTTCTACCTTTGAGTTGCATGTGGATCATCTATCTGTTGGCTCTTCCTGTGTGGGAAAATAAGAAGATGTTTGGGGAATGAATGAGACCATAAGATCATAAGACATAGGAGCAGAATAGACCATTTGGCCCATCGAGTCTGCTCCGCCATTCGATCATGGCTGATTTTGTTCTCATCCCCATTCTCCTGCCTTTTCCCCACAACCCCTGATCCCCCTATTATTCAAGAACTAATCTATCTCTATCTTAAAGACACTCAATGACTTGGCCCCCTCTGTGGCAGAGTCCCACACATTCACCACTCTCTGGCTGAAGAAATTCCTCCTCATCTCTGTTTTAAAGGATTATCCCTTTAGCCTGAGGTTGTGCCCTCTGGTTCTAGTTTTTCCTACTAGCAGAAACATGCTCTCCACGTCCACTCTATCCAGGCTTTACAGTATCCTGTAAGTTTCAATAAGATCCCCCCCCATCCTTCTAAACTCCGAGTACAGACCCAGAGTCCTCAACCATTCCTCATATGGCAAGCTTTTCGTTCCAGAATGGGAGAGTCTGGGACCATTAAGTTAAGGCTCGGTTAAGCTCACACTGAGCTGATGGGCTCTGCGAGATCCCTTGGGTTTGATAGCCATAGGAAGGAGCATTGCAGAAATCTCACAGGCAGGTCAGCAGGTCTCATTCCACATGTTGTTGGAGCTGATACAGATGTGGGACAGGATAGCTTCAAAGCAGAGTGCTGTTCAGGCGACGTGGGGCTAGTGGTGGGCTCCTTGCCAAAGAATGGCTGGCAACATGGAGGGGAAATTGGACGTCAGATTGTGATGAAAGAAGGGACTGACTTTCAAGTTGCATTGTGAGTGCATTTCCTGACTGAGTGGGGTGAGGGCAAGGCACAAGAAATTGGAGCAGGAGAAGGCCATTCAGCACCTCGAGCCTGCCCCGCCTTTCAATATCCAGAACTGTCAAATCCCTACAGAAAGAGCCCATTCGGCCCATCGAATCTGCATCAACTCCCCAAAACAGCATCTCTATCAGGCCCACTCATCCCACTTCACCCCTTCCCTTCTCTCCATGTGTCACAAACATATATAGGCAAAGATACAATTTACAAGATAAGGGTTGGAATGTGAATCTTTACAGGTAATCAAGTCTTTACAGGTACAGACAGTGAGTGGAAAGAGGGATAATCACAGGTTAAACAGGTGTGAATTGTCTCCAGCCAGGACAGTTAGAAATATTTTGCAAACCCAGGTCAAATGGGGTGAGTTACACAAAGAGTGACATGAATGTCATTAATATACGGTTAAACTGGACCAGCTGATGAGCAACATGGCAGCTCAGTGACTACCACTGTTTGCTGTGCAGATACATGGATTTGGGACAGTGTCTGTGGGAGTTTGCACATTCTCCCCATGCTTGTGTGGGTTTTTTCCAGGTGCTCCTGTTTCCTCCCACATCTCAAAGATGTGCTCTTAGGCTGATTGGTGTTACAAATTATCCCTAAATTAGTCTCCCCTCAATCTGGTTTCCAGTGTGGAGTGCCATGAGCGTAGACAAGGGTCATAGGTAGAAGATGGAACTCACAATGTTAAAATGGTGGTGCGGGCTCGTTGGGCCAAAGGGCCTGTTTCCCGTGCTGTATTGTTCTTTGTTCTTTGTTAACCCAAGGTCTTGGCTGTCCTCATATGTGTGGAACTTGGCTACCACTTTCTGTTTGCGAAACCCACCTTTCCATTCACCTGATGAAGGAGCAGTACTCCAAAAGCTCGTGATTCCAAATGAATCTGTTGGACTTTAACCTGGTATTGTATTGCATGTGAAATAGGGGATACGAGTGGTTCCTGTGGTGGAGTGGTTATCACATTATCTTGACACACAAAGAAACATAGAAACCTTGCAGTACAGAAAGAGGCCATTCGGCCCATTGAGTCTGCACCGACCACAATCCCACCCAGACCCTACCCCCATATCTCTACATATTTACCCATTAATCCCTCTAGCCTACGCATCTCGGGGCACTAATTTTAACACAGTCAATCAACCTAACCCCCACATCTTTGGACTGTGGGAGGAAACCAGAGCACATGGAGGAAACCCACACAGACATGGGAAGAATGTGCGAACTCTGCACAGACAGTGACCCAAGCCGGGAATCGAACCCAGGTCCCTGGAGCTGTGAAGCAGCAGTACTAACCACTACTCTGCCATGCCACCCCAAAAGGCGTTTCAGCCCCCAAACGATTGAGACACAGCAGAAGCATCATCAATTCTTACTCGTCTCAGTGCGAGTTAAAGTAAAGTTGATTTATTAGTCACAAATAAGGCTTACATTAACATTGCAATGAAGTTAGTGTGAAATTCCCCAAGTTGCCACAGTCCAGACCTGTTTAATGCACCTACCAAAACATCTTTCAGACTGTGGGAGGAAATTTGAGCACCTGGAGGAAACCCACATAGACACGGGGAGAACATGCAAACTTCACACAGACAGTGACCCAAGCTGGGAATAAAACCTGGATCCCTGGTGCTGTGAGGCAGCAATGCTAACCACTGTGCCACCCCACCTTTCAACATGAACAGAATATCATACAAATTGGGGATAGCTGGGACACTGGGTCGAATGGGAGGAGAGTTAGGAGACTAAGCAAGCCAATAAACTGCCTTGATAAAGAAAGGCTCTGTGTTTTGGCTTTATATTCACAAATTGGTTTGTCCTGCCTTGAGATGCTGGGGTGATTTAATCAGCTCGATAAACAAAGCATCCTGAAATCTGCTCTGTTCCGGCATTTCCCAAGATTCTACACCCTCATTCTTGGCCAACCATTGGCAGAAGATTCCCATCTCATTTCAATGAAAAGCAACCACAGAAATTCTGCTTTTAACCATATTTCAGTGAGACCAATCCTTTCCATCAGCTGACAACATAACGGAGACAATTGAAATAGAAATTTTATGATCAGAACTAAGCAAAATGCATTGCATCTCAAGCCCAGATACACGCCACTTACAGTGCTGTTAGGGATGGAGTTCCAGGATTTTTATTGGACATCAGTCAGTCCATGTGGTGTAGGTACACCCACAGTGCTGTTAGGGAGGGAATTCCAGGATTTTGTCCCAGTGACAGTGAAGGAACGGTTGATATATTTCCAAGTCAGGCTGGTGAGTGACTTGGAGGTGAACTTGCAGGTGGTATCTGTCGCCCTTGTCCTTCTAGATTTTAAAGAACTTGAGTTGAAGGAGCCTTGGTGAGTTCCTGCATGTTGTGGATGGCACACACAGACGAATTAAAGAATCATTGAATCCTGACAGTGCAGATTCAGCCCATTGAGTCTGTACTGACTGTACCAAACAACATCTGACCCAAGCGTTTCCCCTGCCTGATCGCTGCAACCCCGTACATTTACCATGGCTAATCCACCTAGTCTACACAGCTTTGGAGACTAAGGGGTAATTTAGCATGGCCAATCCACCTAGTCTACACAGCTTTGGAGACTAAGGGGTAATTTAGCATGGCCAATCCACCTAACCTGCACATCTTTGGACACTAAGGGGTAATTTAGCATGGCCAATCCACCTAACCTACACATCATTCGGGCTGTGGGAAGAAACCGGAACATGCGGAGGAAACCCACGCAGACATGGGGAGAACATGCAAATTCTACACAGATAGTGACCTGAGGCTGGAATCAAACCTGGTCCATGGCGCTGTGAGACAAGAGTGCTGACCACTGTGCCATCATTTGCTCTATGGTGCGAGGTATGGTGCAAGGAACGGAGGTGCCAACATGTAGGTAGAAAATTCCAATGTTACTTTAGCAAAACATTAATCTCCATGCCTTTGTTATCTCCACCCTTGCCTACAGAATGTACGATTTCAGACTTATTCTGGTAAAACAGGCCCTCCTTATGTTAAAATTAAAATGTGTTTCATCCAGTCCCCAAAATGTTTACCTAACAACTGATTGGTGGCACCAGACATGGGTCCTTCGATTGGTGCAGAGTTGGATACAAAGCAGTGATGGAAAGGGTGCAAAAAAAATGGGATAGGCAGATGAATTTGGCAGAAAGTGGTGGACTGAACTTTAATGAGTTCATAAGATAAAGGAGCAGAATTAGGCCATTTGGCCCATCGAGTCCACTCCGCCATGGCTAATATGTTCCTCAAGCCCATTTTCTGCCCATAACCCTTCAACCCATTAAAAATCTGTCTAACTCCTCCTGAAATGTACTCTCTGTCCCAGCATCCACCGTACTTTTGGGGGAGCGAATTCCACAGATTCCCTTTGGGAGAAGTAGTTTCTCCTCAACTTTATTTTAAATTTGCTACCCCTTATCCTAAGACTTCTTGTCCTACAATGTCCCACAAGAGGAAGCATCTGCTCCACATCTACTTTATCCAGACCTTTTATCATCTTGTACACCTCAATTTGATCTCCCCTCATTCTTCCAAATTCCAGGGAGTATCGGCCTAAACTGTTCAATCTCACTTTGAGATCCAGCGTCTGCAATGTGGCTACTTTTCTTTGATTTAATTAATTATTGTCACATAGCAGCGTATAGTGAAAAGTACTGTTTCTTGTGCACTGTACAGACAGAGCTTACCATTCATAGAGAAGGAAATGAGAGAGTGCAGAAAGTAGTGTTACAGTTATAGGTAGGGTGTAGATCAACTTAATATTTGATTTGATTTATTATTGTCACGTATTGGGATACAGTGAAAAGTATTGTTTCTTGTGTTACAGAGACAATGCATACTGTTCATAGAGAGGGAAATGAGAGAATACAGAATACAGAATATAGTGTTACAGTCATAGGTAGGGTGTAGACAAAGGTCAACTTAATGCGAGATAAATCCATTCAAAAGTCCAACAGGAACAAGCTGTTCTTGAGTCCATTGGTGTGTGACCTCAGACTTTTGTATCTTTTTCCCGACGGAAGAAAGAGAATGTCCGGGGTGCGTGGGGTCCTTAATTATGCTGGCTGCTTTTCTGAGGCACTGAGAAGTGTAGACAGAGTCAATGGATGGGAGGCTGGTTTGTGTGATGGATTGGGCTAGATTCACGACCTTTTGTAGTTTGTTGCAGTCTTGGTCAGAGCAGGAGCCAAACCAGGCTGTGATACAACTAGAAAGAATGCTTTCTATGGGGCATCTGTAAAAGTTGATGAGAGTCGTAGCAGACATGCCAAATTTCCTTAGCCTCCTGAGAAAGTAGAGGCATTGGTGGGGCTTTCTGAACTATAGCGTTGTGTGAGGGGGACCAGGACAGGTTGGTGGTGATCTGGACACCTAAAAGCTCTCGACCCTCTCTACTTCGTCCCTGCTGATGTAGACAGGGGCATGTTCTCCTTAACACTTCCTGAAGTCAATGACAATTTCCTTTGTTTTGTTGACACTGAGGGCGAGATTATTTCTGAAAGATAGGCTTCCAGTCACGTTGATATTGTCTGATCGTCAGGGTTCTCTTGCTCGAAAGGTAAGACAAATTGCTGTGGTTAAATTTTAAAAAAAACAACAGTAAATGAGGCAGGATTGAAGTTGAGAAGGAACAGCTGTTCCTTTTAATCTCAGGCCATTAAAATCAAAGTGACAGTCATAAAATGGAAGCTTTGCAGATATTCAATAGATTTTTTTATCGTCTCCTAGTTAAATCATTGAGAGGTTTTCGACTTGCTGTTTAAAAGGGAGGTTTCCTGCTCATTAAAAAAACTGGACAAGAAACCTTTGGAATAGAACTCTGCCGTAATGGAAGTGTTAACGTGTTCATGGCAAATTCCTCTTTTATCTTTTAAGTTTAATTATTAGTGTCACAAGTAGGCTTACATTAACACTGCAATGATGTTTCTGTTAAAAATCTCGAGTCCTCACACTCCTGTTCGGATGCACTGAGGGTCAATTCAGCATGGCTAATCCACCTAGCCTGCACATCTTTGGACACTAAGGGGCAATTTAGCATGGCTAATCCACCTAACCTGCACATCTTTGGACACTAAGGGGCAATTTAGCATGGCCAATCCACCCTAACCTACATATCTTTGTACACTAAAGGACAACTTAGCATGGCCAATCCACCTAACCTACACATTTTCCAGTCTGTTGGAGGAAACTAGAGCACTCGGAGGAAACCCATGCAGACACAGGGAGAAGATGCAGGCTCTGCACAGACAGTGACTCAGGCTGGGAATTGAACCCGGGTCCCTGGCAGTGTGAGGCAGCAGTGCTCACGACGCACCTCCATGATGCCCCTTAGTGTCTAAGGATGTGTACGTTAGATGGATTGACTATGGATTGGCCATAGTAAATTGCCCCTTAGTGTCTAAGGATGTGTACATTAGATGGATCGACCATGCTAAACTGTCTCTTCATGTCCAAAGATGAGCAGGTTAGGTGTATTGGCCATGCTAAATTGTCCCCTAGTGTCCAAAGATATGTAGGTTAAATGGATTGGCCATGCTAAATTGTCCCTTAGTGTTCAAAGATGTGCAGGTTAGGCGGATTGGCCATGCTAAATTGTCCCTTAGTGTTCAAAGATGTGCAGGTTAGGGGGATTGGCCATGCTAAATTGTCCCTTAGTGTCCAAAAATATGTAGGTTAGATGGATTGGCCATGCTAAATTGTCCCTTAGTGTTGGGGGATTAGCCGGGTAAATATGTTGGCTTACAGAGATAGGGCCGAGGTGGGAATGTTGACGATGCAGATTCGATGAGTTGCAAGGTCTCTTTCTGCAGTGTTGTGATTCTATGCTTCTATGAGGGGGCTAGGGGACCGCACGCCTCTTTAAACAAACTATCACAGCACAATTGACTTGCTCATTGATGTGCCTTGCACTGCCCATGGGTTCCTGAGTTCACCGCACACAGTCACTACCGCCTGAAGTCATTTAATTTGTGAAACAGTATCAAATGTCAATAAGGAAACACATCAATGAAAGTGTCTGAAAATCACGCGATTACATTCAATGCATTAGAACCTCCCTCAGTTTTGGCTCCGTAAATTTAGATTAAAAACACATTTCTAGGGGGACGCAGGAAACACTCTCGTTGAGATCAAGAGAGCAATTTGGAAAGATGATCAGACAGTGATGTCAATGCTCAGATTAAATCAGATTAACTCAAGATGGAGTGCAACGAGTTGCCTGAATATAAAGTTGGATGATCCAACTTGCAATCAAATAAATACTTTCCTTAATAGAAAACATACTCTTCAAACACGGGCGGTGTGGTGGCACAGTGGTTCGCAATGCTGCCTCAGAGTACCAGGGACCTAGGTTCAATTCCCGGCTTGAGTCACTGTCTGTGTGAGTTTGCATGTTCTCCCTGTGTCTGCATGGGTTTCCTCCGGTTTCCTCCACAGTCCAAAGACGCGCAGGTTGGGTGGATTAGCCATGCTAAATTGCTGCTTAGTGTCCAACAATAAGGAAGTTAGGAAGATTTGGCATGCTAAATTGCTCCTAAGTATTCAAAGATATGCAGGTTAGGTTGACCGGCCATGCTAAATTGTCTCTTAGTGTTCAAAGATGTTCAGATTAGCTGGATTGGCCATGCTAAATTGCCCCTTAGTGTCCAAAGATGTGCAGATTAGGTGGATTGGCCATTCTAAATTGACCCTTACTGTCAGGGGAGTTTAGAGGGCAAATTTGTGGGATTAGGGAGATAGGGCTTGGGTGGAATTGTTGACGATGCAGGCTCAATGGGTCAAATGGCCTCCTGTGCTGAAGGGATTCTAAGATTCCTTTCGATCCAAAGCACGATACGAGATTTCCATACTTGTCCAACTATCCCTGATTACCTTATTGCTCTGCACTCCAATGGATCCAGGTCAAAGCGGATCGGCCTTTCCCCATTAGCAAACTCCTTCCCGGGAACGAGCTGAGTGAACCTTCCCTGAACTGCTTCTTAAACCATCTCAAGCAACTTGACCTTGGTTACCTTTAATTTCAAGTTGTATTTGATACGTTATTGAGGCACTTGCCTGTGCACCCCCACGTTGTAACTTGCTTGTTTTAATGAGCACACTTTGTATAAATCAGTGTGTAAGGAGGGAACAGAATTTACTCTGAGTTACAAGGCGGCTCTGTAATCTTGGGTTTACATCAGGTCATAAACTGAGTCAAGGAATCTTGAATGCCTTGTTGTAAAACAGCAACATTACAGCTTCGAACTGCAGTCAAATTTCAGTTTAAAGTTTGTTTATTACGGTCACAAGTGGGCTTACATTAACATTGCAATGAAGTTACTGTGAAAATCTTCTAACACCCAAGTGGGAATCAGGATCAGAAAGTCTGGGCCCGAACAAAAGGTTCATTTGCAGGTACAGCAAGTGATTTGGAAGGCAAAGGGGATGTTGCTTATTGCAGGGGGAATCAAATGTTAAAAAAAATGAATGCTTTACTGTGATTGTAGAGAACATCAGTGTGACTGCAAATGGTGGCACAGTGATTAGCACTGTTGCTTCATAGTGCCAGGAATCCGGGTTTGTTTCCTGGCTTGGGTCATTGTCTGCACGTTCTCCTCATGTCTGTGTGGTCTTCCTCCAGGTGCTCTAGTTTCCTCCCACAGTCCAAAGATGTGCTAAATTGCACCTTAGTTTCCAAACATAGAATCATAGTCTCCCTACAGCACAGGAGGCCATCCGGCCCATCGAGTTTGCACCGACGACAATCCCACTCAGGCCCCATCCCCGTAACCCCTCATAATTATCCTGTTAATCCCCCTGACCCTAGGGTTAATTTAGCATGGCCACTCCACCTAACCTGCACATCTTTGGACACTAAGGGGCAATTTAGCATGGCCAATCCACCTAACCGGCACATCTTTGGACTGTAGCAGGAAACCAGAGCATCAGGAAGAAACTCACGCAGACACAGGTAGAATATGCAGATTTCACACAGATAGTGACCCAAGCCGGAATTGAACCTGGATCCCTGGCACTGTGAGGCAGTGGTGCTAACCACTGCATCACCGTGCTGGCCAAGTTGTGCCAGTTAGATGGATTGGCCATGCTAAATTGCCCCTTAGTGTCCAAGGGTGTGTAGGTTAGCTGGATTGGCCATGCTAAATTGCTCCTTAGTGTCCAAAGATGTGTAGGTTAGGTGGATTGGCCATGCTAAATTGCTCCTTAGTGTCCAAGGATGTGTAGGTTCAGTGAATTGGCCATTCTAAATTGACCCTTAGTGTCCAAAGATGTGCGGGTTAGATAAATAGGCCATGCTAAATTGACCCTTAGTGTTCAAACTAAGAGACAACTGCCTTCGAAGCAGTTTGGGGAAGATTAATTTGTCCCATGCTGGTATGCAGGGTAAAGTCAGGGGGGAGCAGTTGGGGGAGTTGGTGTTATATTATGAGGAAAGGTTGGACTGGTTGGGCCTGTATCTATTGGCGTTTAGAAGAATGAGAGGTGATCTTGTTGGAACATATCAGATCCTGAGGGATTTGACAGGTGGATGCTGGGGTGGGGGGGAGGGACCGGTGTTTCCTCATGTGGGAGAGACTGGAATTCGGGGCCACATTAAATGAGGGGTCTCCCATTTAAGACGGACATGAAAGGAATGTTTTCTCTCAGAGGGGAGTTAGTAAGTGTATTCTCTCCCCCAGAGAGTGGTGCAGACTGGGTTACTGAGTTTATGTAAGGCTGAGAGAGACACATTTTGATTGACAAAAGAGTCAAAAGGGATTGACAGGAAAGTGGAGCTGAGGGCACAGTCAGATCCACCATGACTTTATCAAGTGGCAAAGTAGGCTCGATGGGCCGAATAGCCTATTCCTGCCTCTAATTCTTTTGTATGGGACCCACCCGCAAAGGTTCAGTTTTCCTTCTATTCAATACCTTGAGTCAAGGGCAGGTCTTGTAGGGCAGTGGGATTAGCATCCTTGCCTCTGAGCCAACAGCTCTGGGTTCAAGTCCTGCCCCGGGACTTGATGGCCGATGAAGTTGCATTCATAACATGGCCAAGCAAGTTGAGAGTGTCAACCCATAAATCCTTCCAAACATACCAGTGAGGTCACGGTAAGACTATGAGAGACTTGCTTGATGCAATAGGTTACCCATCCAAGGCTTCAGGCTGGGAACTTATTCCAGAATAAACTAAGGTAACCATGCTTGATGATCTCTCGAGGAGTAGGCCTTTTAAGTCCAAGAAGGATCTTGAGTTGTTTTTTGACAGTTAAAGGCCAGTTGTCTTTCCAGTCGACCCAGTGGGACAATAATTTCAGCTCAGGATGTGCCTTTTTACAATGTTCAACATTGTGACTTTGAAGGAGGGGGTGTGTGTGAAATAGTTTAGACATAACTGGACTTTAGCAACAGATGTGTGAGGTTACGGGGATAGGGCTGAGGGGAGGACCTGGTGGGACACTCTTTTGGAGAGTCGGTGAAGGCTTAATGGGCTGAATGGCCTCTTTCTGCACTACAGGTACTTTAAAGTTCTGTTTGGTGGTGAAATACTCCACAGCCAACAAATAGATCAATACTCCGACAATATTTGTAGGGAAGGTGGTGGCCTATTAATCCAACAACTCAGCTAATGTTCTGGGGACCCGGGTTCGAATCTTGCCACGGCAGATAGTGGAATTAAGAATCTACTGATGACCATGAAACCACTGTCCGGAAAACCCATCTGGTTCACTAATGTCCTTTAGGAAAGGAAATTGAATACAGGAGTTGGGATATCTTGTTATTGAATACAGGAGTTGAGACGTCTTGTTGAAGCTGTACGACATTGGTAAGGCCACGCTTGGAATACTGTGTACAGTTCTGGTCACCCTATTATAGAAAGGATATTATTAAACTAGAAAGAGTGCAGAAAAGATTCACTAGGATGCTACCGGAACTTGATGGTTTGAGTTATAAGGAGAGGCTGGATAGACTGGGACTTTTTTCTTTGGAGTGTTGAAGGCTGAGGGGTGATCTTATAGAGGTCTATAAAATAATGAGGGGCATAAACAAGGTAAATAGCCAATATCTTTTCCCAAAGGTAGGGGAGTCTAAAACTAGAGGGCATAGGTTTAAGGTGAGAGGGGAGAGAGGGGCAATTTTTTCACAGAGGGTGGTGAGTGCCTGGAACAAGCTGCCAGAGGTGGTAGTGGAGGGGAGTAATTTTAATTTTAAAAAGTATTTAGATAGTTACATGGGTATGATGGGTATGGAGGGATATGGGCCAAAGGCGGGCAATTGGGGTTAGCTTAGAGGTTTAAAAAAAAGGGCAGCATGGACAAATTGGGTCGAAAGGCCTGTTTCTGAAAGGTCATAGTAAACCTCTATGACTCTATGATTCTAAACCTGCTGTCCTTACTTAGTCTGGCCTACATGTGACTCCAGAATCACAGCAATATGGCCGACTCTCAATTGCCCTCTAAGGGAACTAGGGATGGGCAATAAATGCTGGTCAGCCAACTACACCCATGGCCCACAAATGAATAAAAAGAACCATTTAGTGAGCAGGCCTTAGCAGGTATTTTACATTCCCAAGTTGTAGAGACTGCAGAATAGAGAGAAAAGTCAGGCACATCCAATGAAGCACCAATGGCCAGAAGGGACCCCGGAGAGAGGCGCAACTCCTAAAAAAGCACTGAGGGCAACAAAGGACCCTGGAGAGAGGGGCAAGCGCCAAAAAAGCACCAAGGGTAGAAAGGGAGACAACACTGAAGTAAACCATAGACATGGTTGCTGACCATGTCACGCAACAGAACATGGTGCTCAATAGAGGCACCATAATGAAACATGAAGTGTGACAGAATGAGTGTAATAAGCACTATGGATCAGTGGAACACGTTCTCCCTTTGCTGCTCTGTCTAGCCTCTGACTTGCAAACTGTAAATTCTCGGCTGAATTAGGGGCAAGGCGCTCATTTTTTTTCACAAGCACATGAGAGAATCGTTACATCTGCGACACACTCTGATGGTTTGCCTTGTTAAGTTGTCAGGAACTGACAGCCCTGGACGTAATTCAAGTACACTTTTGACTGGGCTGGCGTTATGAAGGAAAGTGCAAGGCAGTGCTTGACTCCTCTTACTGAAAACAGGTGGTCGCTTTTTGATGTTTAATCTTAAACCTATTCAAGATCTGTCTTGTCTTGTGATTCCCAGCAATCTTGCTCTGTTATCTCCTCCGTGAGGCAATCCCTTATCTAGTCGACCCCTCCCCACAACACTTCTTTAACTAAAAATAAATACACTACAGTGAAGCATCTGAAAATTAAAGCATGTCTCTCGCAATGAACACCTCCCTCACACTGTGAACAATCAAAATGGAGACTGGTGGTTAAACTTACCAGCAGCACCATCGCAGTTTATCATTTTATTTCGCCCATCAACTCTCCCCCCGTCTTAATTCCAGCTCTGACTTAACTTCATTCATTGTCATCCGATGTAGCATAATCTGTAAGCCAAAATTTTGCAAAGGGCGGCATGGTGGCACAGTGGTTAGCGCTGCTGCCTCACAGCTCCAGGGACCCGGCTTCAATTCCCAGCCTTGACTTGCTGTCAGTGGGGAGTCTACTTATTCTCCCCATGTCTGCATGGATTTCCTCTGGGTGCCCGGTTTCCTCCACAATCCAAAGATGTGTAGGTTAGGTGGATTGGCTATGCTAAATTGCCCCTTAGTCTCCAAACATGTGCAGATTAGTGGATTGCCCAAACTACTCAACCTCTCCTCATAAGAAAATCCCTTCCTACCTGGGATCGGCCGAGTGTACCTTCTCTGGATTGCCTCCAATTCCAATGCTTCTTTCCTTAGATAAGGGAACCAAAGCTCTTCCTGGTATTCCAGATGCGGTCTAACTAGTGCCTTGTATAGTTTTATGAGGCTGGGGACCTCTGGAGGCAGCTGAGATGGAGTATCCAATCAGCACATCCAGCTGAAGATGGCTGCAAATGTCTCTGCCTTGATTTGCTGGACTCATACGAATTAGAAGGCCATTTGGCCCCTCGAGCCTGCTCCACCACTCAGTAAAGTTAATCCTGATCTGATCGTCACGTCAGTGTCACATTGCTGCCGACCCCTTCAATTACCTTTTACCCCCTCATTAACCAATAATCTATTTAACTCTGCCTTAAAAATAGTTAAAGATTCTACTTCCTTTGCCTTTAGAGGAGACTTGCACCCTTTGAGAGAAAAACATGACAAGTTTCTCAGGTGAGAATGATAAATTAAAATGAGTTTCTTTAGTACCCCAAAATGTGCAGGTTGGATGTGTTGACCTTGCTAACCTAGTGTTCCATACACGTGGGTTAGGAGGATTAGTGTGGTAAATACATGGGGTTACCGGGATAGGGCCTGGGTAGAATGCTCTGTTGAAGAGTCTGTGCATACTCGATGGGCCTAATGGCCTCTTTCTGCACTGTGGGGGATTCTATGATTCCAGTACACACAATCTCATTATTCTGGTGAATCCGGTTATCTCCTGGTATTTAACTTATCAGACAAGATTGCATTACTTCAGTTAATTGTAAGTTATCTTTCGCTGATGGCCTGTTGCTTGTTACATCCATATTGTGGTTAGAGACACTTGACTGAAGGTAAGCGCGTGCAGGTGCAGCAGGCAGTAAAGGCCAGTGGTATGTTAGAGGTTTCGAGTACAGGAGCAGGGATGTGTTGTTGCAATTATACACGGCCTTGGTGAGGCCACACCTAGAGTATTGTGTGCAGTTTGGGTCTCCTTTTCTGAGGAAGGATGTTCTTGCTCGCGAGGGAGTGCAGGAAAGGTTTACCAGGCTGATTCCGGGGAGCCTGATGTACGAGGAGAGATTGACTAGATTAGGATTGTTTTCACTGGAGTTCAGACGAATGACGTGGGATCTCATAGAGATTTGTAAAATTCTAACAGGACTAGACAGGGTAGATGCAGGGAGGATGTTCCCGATGGTGGGGGGAGTCCAGAACCAAGGGTCAGAGTCTGAGGATTTGGGGTAGACCAATTAGAACGGAGGTGAGGAGACATTTTTTCACCTGGTGAGCCTGTGGAATTCATTCCCACCATGAGTAGCTGATACCAAAACATTGAATGTGTTCGAGAGGAGGCTGGATATAGCACTTGGGGTGAATGGGATCAAAGGTTATGGGGTGAAAGCAGGATGAGGCTGGACAATCAGCCATGATCGCGATGCATGGAGAAGCAGGCTCAAAGGGCTGAATGGCCTCCTCCTGCTCCTATCTTCTATGTTTTTCTGTTCCTCGGAGTTGGCCACTTTTACCAGCATGCAACTCATTACAAAAACTGAGAAGCAAATGGACTAAAAAGGGGCGATGGGGTGTGTTGGGAGTGGGGGGTGGTGTTGAGAAGGTTTGCTGGGAATTGAAGATGAGTTGAAACTTTATACCGAACCTTCTTCCTCTCTTTCAGCCGTGACTTGGTGGAAACGTCTTGACGAGCCTGCGATCTCAAGTGGAGGATCCCTGTGGAGGATGGAGGTCTCTGATGGTGGAAGCCCACTTTGTACCTGATGAGGAATTCATGTGGGCTCGAATACGAATCCCAGGGCTGAGTTTTAAGGCAGTTTCGTGCTCCTCTGTTGAGGTACAGGACACTTCAACAACAATTGAGGGTGCGATCTTGCTGGCTGCTCACGCTACGCTCCCGCTGCAGCGAGGCCAGTGAATTTGGCGACTAGCCGAATCTCCGTTCACTGCAGCGGGACGGGAAAATCCCACTGGCGTGGACGGGGTAAGATTCCAGCCAACATATTTGATCTGTGGGCTTGACAACTGTAGAGAAATAACTCAATATATTGGTAGATGAAGAATTAGAGAAGAATCAGGGCTCTAAGCTGTTGAAATCTATTGGCTGGAATCTGTTCATGCCAGTGGGATATTCTCACCATGCACCAGCTAATCGATATAATTTGCTTCCAAAACTAAGATACCTTTTCTTTCCCCATATTTGTAATCTGACATCATTTGGAAATTGCCAGGTGCGTGCAGTTGGGTGTCAGGATAAGAACTTTGGCTATTTACAGTGAAGTAGCTATTTTCAAACCGCAGAACACTGAACACTTTTGAACCCATGAACATGCAGCCAGCTTGATTCTGGAATAAACCAAGTCAAAGCACACTCCTCGCAATCAAAGCGAAAACCATTTACGCATTGTCTTCTCGATGAGAATCTGGGCAGTCTTGTGGGGTTAGTGTCTCAAGGCTCCAGGTTCGAGTCCCACTCCAGATCTTGATAGCCGAGGATGGTGTGTTCATAACATGGCCAAACAGATTGAGTGTAAATCCTTCCAAACATGCTGGGGGGTAAGAGCGGGAGAGAGTCCTGGTCAGCAATGCTTGATGTGGAGTGGCACCCACATCAGCAGGATGGCACAATCATTTGTCTTGATTAAAGTAATAGCTAATCGCGGCATAGTGCTTAGCGCTACTGCCACACAGGATCAGGGACCCAGGTTTGAGTCCAGCCTTGAGTAGCTGACTTTGTGGAGTTTGCACATTCTGCCCATTTTTCTGTGGGTTTGCTCCAGGCGCTCTAGTTTCACCCCACACTCCAAAGATGTGTAGATTAGGTGGATTGGTCATGCTAAATTGCTCCTTAGTGTCCAAAGATGTGCAGGTTGGGTGGATTGGACGTGCTAAATTGTCCCTTAGTGTCCCAGGCCATTCAAGTTAGGTGGATTGGCCATGGGAAGTTGCCCCTTAATGCCGAAAGATGTGTAGATTAGGTGTATTGACCATGCTAAATTGCTCCTTGGTGTCCAAAGATGTGAAGGTTAGGTGGATTGACTGTGCTAAATCGTCCCTTAGTATCCAAAGATATGTAGATTAGATGGATTGGCCATGCTAAATTGCCCCTTAGCGCCAAAAGATGTGCAGGTTAGGTGCATTGGCTGTGCTAAATTGCTCCTTAGTGTCCAAAGATGTGCACGTTAGGTAGATTGGCCATGCTAAATTGTCCCTCAATGTCCAAAGATGTGTAGGTTAGGTGGATTGGCTATGTTAAATTATCCCTTAGCGCCCAAAGATGTATAGGTTAGGTGGATTTATCATGCTAATTTGCTCGTTAATGTCAGGGATTAGCAGGGTAAATATGTGGGGTTACTGGAGTACGGCTTGGGTGCAATTGTGGTCGGTGCAGACTTGATGGGGCGGATGGCCTCCTTCTGCACTGTAGGGATTCTATGAAATACATTTTGCTGCTGATATCTACGACTTAGTTCTCTCGAACATCTGACCACCCCCCCCCCCGCCAAAATTCACGTTGCTAGGATAAATTCAACTCCTATGTGCCGACTGTTAACAGGATGCCTAATCCTCGCACGCCCTGTTGCAATGGTGCATGGCAATGGTGTTTATTTTAAATGTTACGCCCCAGAACGTGGCACCAAAAATGCTAATAATAGTATGAGCAATTACAAAGTCAATTGTACTCAAACACTTGTGGCCTTACTATAGATTAATAAAGACTCTTTGGAAGAATATCTGCCTTCTATTTATACACACATTTTGTCGTTTACAGTTTATGCGCTAAAATGTGGGACATCCGTATTACAAAATGAGAAGGGCACAGCAATAATTCCTCGAAGTCAGCCGTGGACAGTGATACGGAAGCCATGAGGCACCTGAAATAGCAATGAATGCGCAAAGCTACATTTCTCTCTGTTTGGGCATTGCAGAATGCAAGCTAGCAACTGCAAGTCTTCTTGTCAGGGAGAGAAGGCGCACGTGTCAAGAAACAAAGATAGCCATCTCTCATCTGAAGATGGGTCTGGTGCACCCCCAGACCAGGCAGGAGAAGAAGTTGCCCCTTTCCGATGGCACCCTATCCCATTTGACAAATTCACCCTTGATTGCAAACTCCTTTTATTATTTGCCTTTGCCCCAACTGACTTCTGTGACCTGCTGCCTCCCAGCCTTTGGGCCCTCCAGCATTCCCCTGGAGCACACGCCGGTGATCGACACTTCGTAAGCGCAGCGCTGAGAGGGCGCCGTTCTGTCAGCGATGCCGCCTTTCAATGAGGTGTCAAACCCAGGGCACCGTCTTGGGTGGATGCTGAAGGCCCCACGGTGGTTTTGGAAGATGAGCAAAGGGATCCCTCCCAGCATCCTAGCAAATATTTATCCAGATGCATGAGTCAAATACCTGGGCACACACACTAGGCACCAGGGGTACTCAAACTTCCAACTCTGTGCACAGTAAGTAGTCTCACAACACCAAGTTAAAGTCCAATAGGTTTATTTGGTAGCACAAGCTTTTGGAGCACCTTCACCAGGTGAGTGCCGCTCGCAGACAGTGACGCTCCAAAAGCTCGTGCTACTAAATAAACCTGTTGGACTTTAACCTGGTGTTATGAGACTACTTACTATGCCTACCCCAGTACAACGCTGGCAACTCCACATCTTAATTACTTGCACAACTAAGAACACAATACAGTGCAAAGCATTGCAGGATGTTCTGTTGATTCATACAGAAAATATATCAGTTATAGTTCATTTTTGGAATTTCATTATTGAAAAGGGCCTTATTTTCATCTAGTAACTAAGGCTAAAACACAGTGTTTCTGAAACTAACACAAGGTTTAGATTAGTTGCTTATGCTGAGTATGTAAGCGTTGGCTCACTGAAGGCCTTGTTTGCTAATAAACATTTTCCATTACTTAAAGAGTTGTGTGTCGTAACTTTTCACAATTGTGGTAACTTAATTTCTCCATACCAGCTTCTGCAGTTTTTAACTGTAGTTTCACCAGATTTATTCCTTTATTTGAAGTGAACATCCTTAATCTTGCAGAACAAAGTGAATTAATATTTGGCCATAGCTGGAATTACAACTTAATTTCCACACATGGGGTTATGGGAATAGGGTGGGGGAAGGGCCCTGGGTAGGGCACTCTGTCAGAGAGTCAGTGCAAATTCAATGGCCAAAGGGCTTCCTTCTGTGTGTCAGTGTCTGCAGTGGGTTACCCACGGAGTGTGTCGGCAAGGGGCAGAGAAATTAGACTTATTCTGTATCCGTCTGAGAAATAGAGAACCAGGTTGCTGTTGTGAGTTAGGGAAAACAGGAATGGATTAAAGTGTACTTAGCAAAAGATAACTGTCCTCTCAGAACAGCGAGGGAGGTTGACAGAACAGATATCAGAGAACAGGCCTTTTTCGAATGGGCTAGGTCAGATCAAAGAATTTCCAATGAAGCAACAATTGCAAGACTGTCAGGTCATCTGATTGAAACCGGCATAAATCTTGGTTGCGGTGTTGGCAGGAGATGGGTGAGTGGCGGGAGCGGAGGTTGGGGGGTGAGGAATTGGGGGGGTTGATAGGACAGGTGGCGAGGGAGGTGGTAACTGTGATCCTCAATGAAAGAGGATGCATTCCCTTCAACTGGAGCCATGCAAAGCCTTTCAAACAATGATAATTCGACAGCCATGGTCAGGAAATTCCAATAATAAGAATCGGGGTAACCCGGTGCCGGTCGGGTGTCTGTTCCTTTCTGTTTTTCAGTTGCCAGCAAGGGGACACGATGTCTCGAAGAAATGGTGGAGTTTCAATGACTCTCAGGCGATCATGTGGGTGGCATAAGAAGAAATGGTTATATTCCAACAGGATGAGATGTTTTTGATGGCTGATGGAATTCGTCTGGCTGATCATGCCGCACAGGACAACCCTGAAGGTGCAAGTGACACTCGGAAATGGAGCAGTGTTGAGTTCTGGATATCCGGGGACTGCAGGCTTAATACACCTGACTCTTCCTGCACAGGGGAGGCAGGAGGGAAAGAGATGTTTGGGTGCATGGTATGTTCCATATTAAGGTATTCAGTGACAGCATGAAGGGAACAAGATACTCACTGCCCGCACCCCTGCCCTCATCAACCTACACCGGGGCCCAGTCAAGCTCAATTTCAAAGCTCTCATCCTTATTTACAGATGCCTCCATGGATTCATCCTTCCCTGTCTTTGTAACCTCCTGCGGCCTTCCAGATCTCTGCGCACCTCCAATTCCGGCCTCCTAAACATCCTTGATTTTAATCACTCTGCCATTGACGGCCGTGCCTTCAGCTGCCTGGGTCTCAAGCTCTGGCATTCCCTCCCTAAACCCTTCCACCCTTCTCAACCTCATTCTCCACCCCTTTAAGACACTCCTTAAGTTGACTTCTTTGGTCAAGCTTTTGGTCACCTGACATAATATCTCCTTACCTGATGATGTTTCAGTGAAGCCATTCTGTGGCATTTAAGGCGCTACTCAAATGCAGGGTGATATTGTTGCCTCTCTTCCTGTCATGCCCAGTTGGTCCGCGATCTTGCTGCAATGCCATGCAAGGAGAGCTGGCCTTTTGCAAGCTTTCGAGGACAACTTAAAATGTAGAATGGGTAACAGCACCAAAAGGATAAACGTTCTTTACACCCTCCAGGAAGGTGAGACAAGCAGTGAGGACAAAGGTGAAAGGATAAATTTCTCTGGCCTCGGTCGTGACTGGGATTCTCCAGTCCCACTGCGGCGAACAGAGATTTGGCTGAGCGCCAAATTCTCTATCCACGGGGCATGAACAGCCAAAGAATTCTGGGCCTCAACTTGGCTGATGGCAGGGTGGCATAGCGTTCTTTTTGAAGGATGATGCAGCATTAGTGCGCGCCCGGAAGGGTGACCCGCTTAGCACTCCAGGCCATTCCCCCACTAAAGATGCTGGGCACCCTGCCCAATGGGAGGTGGGTGCCATCGCTGAATACAGTGCCCACTCTGATGGGAACAAATGTGGATAGAGCAGTGTGCATATTTTAAGGTACCTTATAGAGACCCATACCAGAGAGAAGGGCAAAGCGTTGCCTTTAAATCTATTCCATGTTCTATCACTGGGGAGGTTGTGTCCGAGGAGTCTTCCCACGAGGTGGCATTTTCTCAGGAAATCAATGTCACAATATAAAGGTAAACTTTATTAAAAAATAGTGACCAATGGGAAACATTATGCACCATAGTCTACAATACAAAATGCTAGGACGCCTTGAATAAGCTCTGATGTTATCTGTAAAAATCAAGACAGTTATACATTTTCTTAATTTAATTCCACACCTCATATTAGTATAATGTTGGGTGGTACAGTGGCACAGTGGTTAGCACTGCTGCCTCACAGTGCCAGGGACCCAGGTTCAATTCCAGACTTGGATCACTATCTGTGTGGAGTCTGCACATTCTCCCCTTGTCTGTGTAAGTTTCCTCCAGGTACTTCGGTTTCCTCTCACAGTCTGAAAGATGTGCAGGTTAGGGTGGATTAGCCACACTAAATTGCTCCTTAGTGTCCAAAGATGTGTAAGTTAGGTGGATTGGCCATGCTAAATTGACCCTTAGTGTCATGGGGATTAGCTAGGGTGAAGGCATGGCCTTATGGGGAAAGGGCCTAGGTGGGACTGTAGTCGGTGCAGACTCGATGGGCCAAATGGCCTCTTTTTGCACTGTAGGATTCTATGCTTCTTATTTGTCCATTACTAACTGAATGTTATTTCCAGTCCAGCTTGATTACTTCCCCATTGCCTGGACATGGCAGCCATTACAATACTATTCTTGACGTTTCAAGTACTCATCAAGGTTGTAAGGTTTCCAGCCTTCATTACCTTCCCAGGCAGTGTGGCACGGTGGCACAGTGGTTAGCACTACTGCCTCTCAGCGCCAGGGACCTGGGTTCAACTCCTGGCTTGGGTCGCTGTCGGTGTGGAGTTTGCACGTTCTTCTTGGGTTTGTGTGAGTTTTCCCTGGGTGCTCCAGTTTTCTCCCACAGTCCAAAAGATGTGTGGGTTAGGTTGATTGGCTATGCTAAAATTGACTTATGTCAGAGGGATTAGCAGGGTAAATATGTGGGGTTACAGGAATAGGGGTTGGATGGGATTGTGGTTGGTGCAGATTCGATGGGCCGAATGGCCTCCTTGTGCACTGTTGGGATTCCATGATTCTGTTCCAAATTCCCACAACTTTTTTTCAAGGAGGTCATGGCCAAGGATTTTTTTTTGGACAGGGAGCACGTTTGAAAGATGGAGGGTCAATGACAGGAGGGGCATTTTTGAGTTTCAGACGATTGGCGAGATTTAGGTCGAGGGATTGTGTGAGCAAGATGAACTCAGAAAGAGTGTCGAGGGGGCCTGGGTGATTATAAACACCAAGATATTGTCCTTTGTTCAGTATATCATACCAAGAACGACCACTACTAAAAATAAACGTGCTTTCCTGTTATCTGTCACTGCTGTGTAATTATACATGTACTTTTTAACGAAAACCTCGCTAAGTATTTTTCAGGCTGCCCATGAAGGAGGAACTCTTGTCCATTAGCGACTTGCCCCATCAGCTGCGCTTTCATTGCGGCTCACGGGATCTTGCTGTGCGCAAATCAGGCCGCGGCGTTGCCCACATTTGCAACTATAACTTTCCAAGGGGCTCTGCCGGCTTCGCAGTGCTTTGCAGCATGCTGAAGTCATGAAAGGCGCTACACAAATGCAAGTCTTTCTTTACTACTGCAACATTTGAGACTTGACGCCCGCCATTTTGCCGATGTGGACAATGAAAGGACAATGTGGGCCAAGGCTTTCTGATCGGCTGGCCTGTGACTGATGTGTTGCTTCGTCAGTCCACTAGATGTTGCTGGTGAGTTCATTGCCAATGACAAATGATGAATGGCCTCAACGCTAACATTGCCTTCGCTACACTCCCTAAACGTAATGCAATTCCTTCTGTTTAAATAGTTTTGCAGAACAGAGTTGTTATTTTGCACAATTCATTCTCACCCTTAACTGTAACATTTCCCAGCATGAAATTAGAAAGGAAGCAATTTTTAATAAATGTATTCCTTCATGGGACTCGATGTCGTTGGCTAGACCAGCATTTATTACCCATCTCTAATTGCGCTTTGAGAAAGCAGTGGTGAGCAGCCACCTTGAACCCACTACAGTCCCTGTTGTGTAGCTACACAAACAGTGCTGTTAGGGAGGGAGTTCCAGGATTGTTACTGGACACCAATCAGTCCCCGTGTGGGGTAGATACACCCAAAGTGCTGTTAGAGAGGGAGTTCCAGGGCTCTTCAATGCACTCTGAAATGGGCCTAATGAGTCACTGATTGATATTGAACCTGTTTGCAGCGTGAGCATTCTACAGCGATTCAAGATGACAGCTCAGCACCATCTTACTCAGGGGTGATTAGGGATGGGTAATAGATGCTGGCTCTGGCCAGTGATGCCCACATAAAACGAATTGGAAAAGTGAGCATGATTACCAAATAGCCTGAGAAATAGTGTGCCTGATATTGAAGGGAAAGACCAGATGGGCATTCAACTCTGCCAAGTGGGTAATTGGATAACTTGTTTTGATAACTTGGAATGCCTCACTGCATGCATTGGTGCTTGAAGATGTGGGTCATGATGTATTTTGTTATGTTCCAGGCCTGTTGAAGATGTATTGGACCCCGGAGCATGGCCAGAGACCAGAGGAATACCTTGACATCTCTTTTACAACATCCACCCCGTCTCACAAAGCTGAGGGCAACGACCCCAGCAGGCTACGTCACCATTACGTATGGGCCAACGGCGACACGTCAGCGCTGACTGCCTCCAACCTGCTGAAAAGGTTCGCGGAGAAGTACTCGGGCTTCGTGAACGCTTCGTACGAGAGAGCGGAGCTGACTGCTTACACAGACGGTTCGTTCGGGACAGCTAATGAAGCAAAGAACGAGAACGAGATCTGGCCGACGTCGCTTCACGTAGACGGTACGTACTCTGGGAATTCGCTGCATGATGGACTTTCCGGCAGCAAAGTGGGAGGTAATTCCGCCCTTCCGCCAGGCGAAGGCGGTGCTGGGATAGGCGGCTCCCCTCTGGTAATGAATAGTCACCCTGAACCTCGCTATCCAAGTAACACGTGTGGTCCCGCCACCCTCCCAAGTATTCAATCAAGCCTTCAATCTCAGGAATACTCATCAGGGTACAATGGAACTTATTTGCCCCCAGGTTACTCCAGTCAAACGGCATCAGCAGTTCCGTCCTCCCACACTTCCTCTATAAACAGCTCAAGCTTCCTACCACCAGCGCACCCCCCACCCGCTATGGTCCAACCTTACAGTTCAGCTCTGGTTGGGGTCAGCCCATTGTATAACTACCCTTCAAACACTTACCCTTGCCAACCAAGCACTGGCTATGTTGGTGCACATTTACCATCTTCCTATTTACCTTCAGGTATTATGGCCCCCATCTCTCTTCCTCCCTCACCCCGGCCTTCTGCTGTCCCGGGTTACGATTATCAAAGCCGTGACATGACCCCGGTTCCAGTGGCACCGGACAGTGGCTTTTTGAAGAGTAGAGCTCCAGTAGCAAAGGAAGGCGAGCGCACTGTTCGACACAGGAGATACGGCAACGGACAGCAAAGAGCTCCTTTGGATTCGTACCAGCTGCCAGTCAAGGGTGACAGGTTCAGCAGGGATGACGGGTCACTGCCCGGGGAATTTAAGGGCAAAAGGCACATTGCGGTTGACCTCATTGGCAGGTACAGTGAGCAGGAACAGAGAGAGGTGATGGCCCTCCCATGTCGTGGAGGAGATCTCCAGCCCAATGAGGCCTTTGCAAAGTTTGCCCCGAATGGAGAAGGAGATAACTGTGGCCACATGCTTAGTCACCAGCTCCGGAAAGTTGAGCCCGTTCCCGCGAGCAACCAGTTAGAGGACCAATTAAAAAGCCTAGATTCGCAACTCTTGAATTTGGTGACCAATGAAATTGTTGATTGCGGCCCTCCAGTCCAATGGGGTGACATTGCTGGGTTGGATACAGCCAAAGCAGTGATCGAACAGCAGGTGCTGTGGCCCTTAATGAGGCCTGGGGCTTACGGTGATGGGGGCGGGCCACCCAAAAGCATTCTGCTCTTTGGGCCTCGTGGTAGCCGCAAAACTATGCTGACACGATGCATTGCCACCTACCTCGGGGCAACCTTCCTCAAGGTCAGTGGGACATCTTTCATCTCCAAGTGGAAGGGAGAAGGTGAGATGATCTTACAGGCAATGTTTCTCATCGCCCGCTCCCGTCAACCATCTGTTATCTTTATCAACGAACTTGATGCCATGCTTTCTGACACGGTGGGTGAAGAGGGCGTCCATCTCAATGCTATTAAAGCCAAATTACTGTCCCACGTCGAAGGCGTCGTGAACTCAAGGAGTGACCACATTATTGTCATCGGAGGTACAAGGCATCCTGATGACATTGAAGAAACCATCCACAGGTACTTTGTAAAACGACTTTATATCTCCCCGCCCGACAGCATTGCGAGGCGCCAGATTTTAACCTACGGCCTCTCCCAACAAGACCATTGTCTCAGCGATGGGGAGATTGGCTCCATCGTCCAGCGCACAGAGGGGTATTCTGGGAGCGACCTTGTGCAGCTCTGTCGCCAGGCGGCCCTGGGGCGCCGCCGAGGCCTGACGGCGCCGCTCCAGCCCACCGCCTACCAGGACTTCGAGCATGCCCTTCGCAAGGTTCAGCCCACTGTCTCGCGGAAGGAGCTGGAGTTGTACACAGAATGGAGCAAGGTGTTTGGGACTCGTGTCTGACTGTGAACCTCTCTGGGGAAGGGGGGAGGGGGCGTTGAAGGGGAAAGGAACAGATAAGACCCCCTCCCCCCCAACCCCGCCCCACGTTCTGAAGACGGCGACACGAACGGGTACATGATGAGGGTGCTGGTTTTGGGGACCAGGAGTGCCAGCTTGACAAAGTGGAGCATTAACCTCCTCCTACAGCACCATCTATGAGATCCAAGGCTCTTGCACGTCCCCATTGGGGTTTGAACAGTGTATGGGCCAGGCACCCAAAGATCAATGCAACCAGACTTCGAAATTCTCTATAACATCATCAAAATCACACGATAGAGGAATCCACTGATGATATTTTTGTCAGTGCTAATCGAGTTTCCAATATTGGTCGATGTTTAAGCTATCATATATTCTGATGTAATTATGACACAAATTAATCAAAATGACTATTTTTCTTAAAATGTGTGCTTGTGCTTTAAGGCTGTTTGTGTTGGCTGTTTTATGATCAGACCCTTAACATTGTGTTTTTTTTAAACCATCTTTCCGACTAACCTCAAAGGAATGTAGCGAACTCACTGTAAGGCAGCAGTTTAAGATTAGGCAAATTAAAAGTTTATCACAATGAAAGCAAACGGTATGCAATGAAAAAGGTGCCATCCCTACCCCCCCCCCCCCCCCGCCACCTTCCCCTTCACTGTCCAGTCCAAGGCCCCTGAACACTCCTTTCAGATGAAGTCACACCTTACGTAGAGAAATCTGGTCAACTGTGCCCGCCACTCCTAATGGCACATCCTCTGCATCAGAATGAGGGTAGGATAGACTGGGTGACCGCTTTGCAGAATGCCTTCGAGCTGTTGAATGCCACTCTGCCTTGCCATCTTGCCCACGTATCCAGCCTTGGCCTGCTGCAATATTCCAGTGAAGCCCAACGCACGCTGGAGGAGCAGCACCTCACCTTCCCATTAGCCACTTTACAGCCCTTCGGACTCAACATTGAGTTCGACAACTTTACACTGCGAGCTCTCCCCTCCATCCTGGCCCTGTTTTTTGTGCTTTTTATTTCCTTTGGTTGTCCCCCACCCCCCAATTAGGGCCGTCGGTTTCTTAGTTTTGTATGCACTGTCTTGTTTTCCTATTAGCACAGTTTGCGATCTTACCTTCATGCTGCTATTAATACCTTAACGCTACCATTAATACTCCTTCCATCTTGTGTCCATGGCACCTTTATCAATCTCTCAGCTCCGATTCTGCTCCACTTCCAACGATATAACTCATCACATTCTACCTCTCTTCCGCTCTGAGGGAGAGTCGAACGGCAGCTCTCAACAGGCTGGACTTCCACTGTTAGGGACCTCCGTCACGGGAAAGACCCCAAAGGTAGCCAGCTAAGTGCCTGAAGGTCACTTGTTTCCATCGGGGCATCCGCCATTGAACCCCATTATGGGGGTTTTCCAACTGATTCTCAAATCCATGTACAAGACGGCCATCAGTGTGACGAAATTCCACCCTTCCACTTTCTTTGTCCATATCCTGGTGTGTATGCCTCTGTATCTGGTGTGAACCTTTGAGGTAACTAGAAAAAAATAAGGACTCATGTTGACTAAACTCGAAGCCAAACTAAACATTATCCTCTCAGAAAGCAAAGAGGTGAAGAAAATAATTTACAAGTATGATTTGATTTGATTTATTATTGTCACACGTATTGGGACACAATGAAAAATATTGTTTCTTGTGTATTGTACAGACAAAACATACTGTTCATAGAGTACATAGGGGAGAAAGAAAGGAGAGAGTGCAGAATATAGTGTTACAGTCACAGATAGGGCGTAGAGAAAGATCAGATTAATATTTGATTTATTATTGTCACGTGTTGGGACACAGTGAAAAGTATTGTTTCTTGCGCACTATACAGACAAAACCTACCGTTCATAGAGTACGTAGGGGAGAAAGAAAGGAGAGAGTGCAAAATATAGTGTTACAGTCATAGTTAGGATGTAGAAAAAGATCAACTCGATATTAGATTTGATTTATTATTGTCACATATTGGGATACAGTGAAAAGTATTGTTTCTTGTGCGCTATCCAGACAAAGAATACCATTCATAGAGTACATAGGGGGAAAAAAAAGGAGACAGTGCAGAATATACTGTTACATTCATAGCCAGGGTGTAGAGAAAGAGCAACTTAATGCAGGATAGGTCCATTCAAAAGTCTGACGGCAGCAGCAAAAAAGCTGTTCTTGAGTCGGTTAAGTGACCTCAGACTTTTGTACCTTTTTCCCAATGGAAGAAGGTGGAAGAGAGAATGTCTTGGATGTGTGGTGTTCTTAATTATGCTGGCTGCTTTGCTGATGCAGTGGGAAGTAAATGGGAGGCTGGTTTGTGTGATGGATTGGGCTACATTCGCAAACTTTTAGTTTTTTGCGGTCTTGGGCAGAGTAGGAGCCATACCAAGCTGTGATATAACCAGAAAGGATGCTTTTTCTAGTGTATCTGTAAAAATTGATGAGAGTCATAGCAGACATGCCAAATTTCTTGTGAAAGTAGTGGCATTGGAAGTCTTTCTTAACTATAGTGTTGGCGTGGAGGGACCAAGACAGGTTGGTATGACTTTGAGGATGAGGAATTTTAATTAGACTGGAGAAGCTGGAGTGGTAATTGTTGGAGAAAAGTTGAGAGGGGATTTGATAAAGATGTTCAAAATTATAAGGAGGGTTTGGACAGAATAGAGAGAAACTGTTCCCATTGATGGAAGGAGCAGGAACTGGAGGGACACAGATTTAAGATGGAGATATAATGGGGTGAAAGTCTTTCATATACAGTGAATGGTTAGGATGCAGAATGTACTGTCTGAGAGTGTGGTGGAGACAGATTCACACAGTGAGTGGTTAGGATACAAGTTTATCAAAGAATGGAATGGTGTTTGGGATAGGGCTAAAAGATGTTCACATCTTCAAAGCATCGGGTTCATAAAATGGTACTCATTTGAGAAGCTTTATTCTTTACATGCTTTCCTGTATCGAATACTACCTCATTGGTATGTATTGTATGTGATGTATTTATATTATAGTTTTTGAATGCAGTTTTCACCTGTTCAGGTCTACCTCTAAGCAAAACAACATTAAACAGCGTTAAAGAAGGTTATTTGAATTGAAAATGGATTCCTCGTTTCTTTCAGTTACTTTGTTTGTATTTTAGTCAAAAGGAGATCCCAATCATGATTTATCATCCGTTTCTGTGTAACTGATAGGACGGATGATACCGGCCTGTTAGTCGGCCTAACTTTTTAGGCCTAAAACAGGCCAACTACCTTAGGATGCCCATTCTCTGACCACCAGTCGGATTCAAATTGCCTCTTGCCACTGGAATGGCAACGGACCACTTTAGAAGTCAAAATCCTCGGTAGGTTGGAAATGGGTGAAATCATTCCTTACCGCCCATGGAACTGAGGCTTCCTGAAGGATCATCTGAGTTTTTAGCTAGCTGGAAACGCCTGTCGAGCATAACTGGTAAGTATCGTGTTAAACGTGTCTACTCCCTACGAGGGAAAATAATGGAAGTCCCAAAGACTACAAATGTGGGCGCAAAAAAACCCCTACATGAATGCAATGTACTTTGTTTTGAATTAGTTCTGCGATGGTTAATGTTTAATTCCAGCTCTCCAGCATCCCCCATTTTAATCGCTCCACCATTGGCGGCCGTGACTTCAGTTGTCTGGGCCCCAAGCTCTGGAACTCCCTCCCTAAACTTCTCCAACCCTCTCAACCTCACTTTCCTTCTTTAAGACTCCTTAAAGCCCACCTCATTGACCAAAATTTTGGTCACTTGATCTGAGCTCAGTGTCGTAAATGTCATAGTCCCAGAATACCATGGGACGCTTCCTCCTTTGAGTAAAGGGAGAGATGGTGGTTTAACCTGAGGGTCAGCACAGCTTAGGCGAGGGGCAAGGTTGAGAAGATGCGGCCTTCATGGATAATCAGGAAGGCGATGACCTTGTGGTATTATCGCTCGACTATTAATTCGGAAACTCAGTGATCTGTTTGCTTCCCATTTGACCATGATGCAGTGGTATCCTTGAACGTCAAGCTGTTACCCTGTGACTTTCAAAAACAGAGCGGTACCTTCCCTTGTGGCCACAGTGAGATGTGGAAAGCTTTTTCCTCACATTGCATTCGCTTCTCTTGCAAATCACTTTAAAATGTCCCCTGCCTTCTTGGTCGTTTTATGAGAAGGAACATGTTCTGGGGACCCGGCTTCGAATCCCGCCACATCTGTTGGTGAAATTTGAATTCAATAAAAAATATCTGGAATCATTGTCGGAAAAACCATCTGGTTCACTAGTGTCCTTTAGGGAAGGAAATCTGCTGTTCTTACCCAGTCTGGCCTACATGGGACTCCAGAATCAGAACAATGTGGTTGACTCTCAGCTGCCATCTGAACTGGCTCAGCAAACCAGTCAGTTCAAGGGCACAGTGGCACAATGGTTAGCACTGCTGCCTTATAGCACCAGGGACCTGCGTTCAATACCGGGTTGGGCCACTGTCTGAATGTTCTCGCTGTGTCTGCATGGGTTTCCTCTGGGTGCTCCGGTTTCCTCCTACAGACATGCGGGTTAGGTGGATTGGCCATGCTAAATTGCTGCTTCATGTCCAAAGATGTGTAGATTAGGTGGATTGGCCATGCTAAATTGCCCCTTAGTGTCCAAAGATGTGCAGGTTAGGTGAATTGGCCATGCTAAATTGCCCCTTAGTGTCCAAAGATGTGCAGGTTAGGGGGATTGGCCATGCTAAATTCCCCGTTGTGTCAGGGGGACGAGCTAGGGTAAATGCATGGGGTTGTGGGGATAGGATCAGGGTGGGATTGTGGTCGGTGCAGATTCGATGGGCTGAATGGCCTCCTTCTGCGCTGCAGGATTCTATACTTCTACAAACTACGGATGGGCAATAAATGCTGGCCAGCCTGCAACACCCATGTCCCACGAATAAATAAAAGACCTCTCAGGCAGTATGGGAATTGCACCTGCGCTATTGGCATTGCTCCGCATTGAACCAACTGATAAACATCTTTCCATTCATGTCACATTCTCCCATTTGGAATGTATTTCCCTCATCCCTTCTCTCCAGTTCCAACTATTCAACTTCTCTGTGTTAACCAGCATTAACCTGTCCTGAATGTTCTGGTGATGGGAAATTCTGATATCCCCCAATCACTTCCAATATTTAAAATATCTGAAGAGGCCACAATGTTTCCCGAAGGTCAGAAACGCCACTCAGACGCCGGAACCTTCTGTCTTCATTCGCAGGCTGAGATTTTCTGGTTTCGGTGAGAGTTGTGGCCGGAACACCAAATTTTCCGGTCTCGCTCGTAATGTGATGAGTCTTGCGGAGGAAGCTGCCCTGGGCTCCTCTCAGTGAAATTTAAGATGGGGACGAGGTTAAAAAGAGGATTTCTGAAACCCCAAGTTGACGAATGAAGTACAAGTCCAATCAAATCGACTCAGAATAAGCATGTGGCTATCACCCTCAGAGCTCTTTATCCAAGGTTTGTTTCCAGTTTGCTTCCATATTGTGTGGGTGATCTGTTTGCTACGCATTTGACCATGATGCTGTGCTGCACTGGTGCCCTTGAACGTCAAGCTGTTACCTTCTGACCCCCCCCAAAAATAGAGCAGCACCTTCCCTTGTGACCACACTGATGTGTGAAAAGCTTTTTCCTCACATTGCATTTGCTGCTTTTGCAAATCACTTTAACTCTATGTCTCTCTCCTTATAATCATAGAATCCCTACAGTGCAGAAGGAGGCCATTCAGCTCATCAGGTCTGTATCATCCACAATCCCATGAAGGCCCTATCCCCATCACCAATTGCATTCACCCGAGCTAGTCCCTTTTACACTAAGGGGCAATTTAGCATGGCCAGCCCACCTAACCTACACATCTTTGGACACTAAGGGGCAATTTAGCACGGCCAATCCACCCTAACCTACACATCTTTGGACACTAAGGGGCAATTTAGCATGGCCAGCCCACCTAACCTACACATCTTTGGACACTAAGGGGCAATTTAGCACGGCCAATCCACCTAACCTACACATCTTTGGATACTAAGGGAAATTTAGCATGGCTAATCCACCTAACCCACACATCTTTAGATACTAAGGGCCAATCCATCTAACCTACACATCTTTGGACACTAAGGGGCAATTTAGCATGGCTAATTCCCCTAACCCGCACATCTTTGGAGTGCAGTAGGAATCCAGAGGACCCGGAGGAAACCCATGCAGACATGGGGAGAACGTGCAAACTCCACACAGACAGTAACCCAAGTTGGGAATCAAACCCGGGTTCCTGGTGCTGTGAGGCAGCAGTTCTAACCACTTCTGCTGCGATGTCTCATGGTCGTACATATTTTTATAATTTGGATTTGAATGCCAATGGAGCTACAATCTGCAACCCTGACTGAGGCCTCACAGCCAGGGGAAATTGAAAAGCAAAACACTGTTTAGTTTTGGGGATTATTACAACTCTGATATCCGATGCTGCAAGTGCATTTGGTATGTTTTGTCACCACCCAGTGGACTATCCATGCTATGACAACTTTTCACAGCACTGTGTTTGATTCAGGGCGCGAATATTTGAAATAGAGAGACATTAAGGAGTTGGAAGCATGCAGTGGGTATAAGAAAGCAAGAACGTTCCTTAACCAATAATTCAATGAGGGCATTAACCAATTTAATCCCTTTGTTGCGATTACCCACATTTAATTTTAATACATTAACACAATTGGCACACTTGCAAACCTTGGCTGGAATTCTCTGGTCTCGCATGTCCCACTGTCACTGCCACTGAGAATGGGGGGTTTGGCAAAATGCCATTTCCCCACGACGGGAACAGATAATCCCAACCACGGGCGAGGTTGGAGAATGCTGCCTCAGAAAAGCAGCCAGCATAATTAAGGATCCCACGCACCTCGGACATTCTCTCTTCCACATTCTTCCATTGGGAAAAAGATACAAAAGTCTGAGGTCACGTACCGACCGACTCAAGAACAACTTCTTCCCTGCTCCTGTCAGACTTTGAATGGACCTACCTCGCATTAAGCTGATCTTTCTCTACACCCTAGCTATGACTATGACACTACATTCTGCACTTCTCCCCTCCTTCTCTATGAACGATATGCTTTGTCTGTATAGTGCGCAAGAAACAATACTTTTCACTGTATCCCAATACATGTGACAATAATAAACCAAATCAAATATTAAGCTGATCTTTCTCTATACCCTAGCTTTGACTGTAACACTATATTCTGCACCATCTCCTTTCCTTCTCCCCCTTTGTAATGTATGAACGGTATGCATTCTTTCACTGTCGCTGGGTCAAAATCCTGGAACACCTTCCCTAACAGCACTGTGGGTGTACCTACACCACATGGACTGACTGATGTCCAATAACAATCCTGGAACTCCCTCCCTAACAGCACTGTGGGTGTACCTACACCAAGGACTGACTGTTCCAATAACAATCCTGGAACTCCCTCCCTAACAGCACTGTGGGTGTACCTACACCATATGGACTGACTGATGTCCAATAACAATCCTGGAACTCCCTCCCTAACAGCACTGTGGGTGTACCTACCCACATGGACTGACTGATGTCCAATAACAATCTTGAAACTCCCTCCCTAACAGCACTGTGTGTGTATCTACACCACATGGACTGACTGATGTCCAATAACAATCTTGAAACTCCCTCCCTAACAGCACTGTGGATGTATCTGCACCACATGGACTGACATATCCAATAACAATTCTGGAACTTCCTCCCTAACAGCACTGTGGTGTACCTACACCAGAGACACTGCAGCAATTCAGGAAGACAGCTCACCACCATCTTTTCAAGGGCAATTGGGGATGGGCAATAAATGCTGAGCCCAGCCAGCAATGTCCATGTCCCAGGAATGAATAAAAAACATATTACTCATGTTTCTGAGTATAATGCCCAACACGGTCATTGAGGGAAGGCAGTGGCAGAGTGGTATTGTCACTGGACTAATAATCCAGTAGGCTCAGGGTAGTGTTCTGGGGACCTGGGTTTGAATCCCACCATGGCCGATGGTGACGTTGGAGTTCATTAAGAATTTGCAATTGAAAATCTAATGGTAGCCATGAAATTATGGGCAGCATGATGGCACAGTGGTTAACATTGCTGCCTCACAACATCAGGGACCCGGGTTCGATTCCCAGCTTGGCTCACTGTCTGTGTGGAGTCTGCACGTTCTCCCCGTGTTTGCGTGGGTTTCCTCCAGGTGCTCCGGTTTCCTCCCACAGTCCAAAGATGTGCGGGTTAGGGTGCATTGACCCAAACAGGAGTGTGGCGACTGTGGGAATTTCACAGAACTTTCATTGCAGTGTTAATGTAAGCCTTATTTATGACGAATAAATAAGCTTTAGTTTTATTGTAAAACACAATTGGTTTATGAGGAAAGCTCTCATTACTTGGCCTCTTAAATGGCCAAACAAGCCACTCAGTTCAAGGGGCAATTAGGGATGGGCAATTAATGCCAGCGATGCCCACATCCAATGAATAATTAGAAAACCCTGGAGATGTTGTGAAAGGATGGTGAAAGCTTCAGGTCATATGGAGCCATTGGCAGTTGCCTTCCATTTGGAAGCTCGTAGACATATTCACAGCAATGCAGTTTACTTTCTTGGGTAAGTTCAGCTTATTGCTTTCCTGTGACCAGCTACATGCACTGGGACAAGACAAATTCACCAATTGAGTATTGCTGAGAGAAGACCTTCTGTCAGAGCTTTTTGTCTCCCCTTCTGGAGAATGTCAGGCATGACAATAGCTGGAATTCTTCCCCTGTTCCTGCTGGCCAGATTTTCCCATCCCTCTGCACTGAATGGAGATTTGGCCAATGGCTGCAGCGGGAGTGTGGAGTGAACAGGTGGTAATGTCATGCCCATCAAGTGTGGGAGTGCTGTTTGGTTAGGAAGCAGAGCTCGATTGGTAGAGGAGCTGCCATGCTGGAATGCATAAGTTGATGGTGACCCACAGTCAACTGCCAAGCATTGTTCGGAATGCAAAGCTTGACTCTGGCCATTTGGTGAAATAATCCCTGTGGTATGCGAGGGTGAATGTTATGCATATAGTACCAGTGCTTTTGCAATGAGTTTTCCATAGGCGGCACAGTGATTAGCACTGCTACCTTACAGCGCCAGGGACCTGGGTCCGATTCCAGCCTTGGGTTACTGACTGTGTGGAGTTTGCACATTCTCCCTATGTCTGTGTGCGTTTCCTCCTGCAGTCCAAAGATGCGTGGGTTAGATGAATTGGTCATGCTAAATTGCCCCTCAGTGTCAAAAGACATGCAGGTTAGCTGGATTGGTCATGCTAAATTGTCCCTTAGTGTCCAAAGATCTGTAGGTTAGCTGGATTGGTCATGCTAAATTGTCCCTTAGTGTCCAAAGATCTGTAGGTTAGCTGGATTGGTCATGCTAAATTACCCCTTAGTGTCTAAAGATGTGCAGGTTAGGTGGATTGACCGTGCTAAATTGCCTCTTACTCTCCAAGGATGTGTAAGTTAGGGGGATTAGCAGGGTAAATAGGTGGGGTTACAGGACAGGGACTGTGTGGGATGCTCTGTCCAGGGTCAGTGCAGACTTGATGGGCTGAATGTCCTCCTTTTGCATTGCAGGGATTCGATTCTCTGACCTACTGGGTTTTTTCAGTGTAGTTTTGTTTGTGTTTCAGATTTTACTGCTGTGTCACTGGATGGTGCTATTGCCACATTTTTAAGTTCAGGTGTTGTTTCTGCAGTCTTATCACTGAAAGGACTGAACATCACAAAGGGATTCCAGTAGGCTGTGCCCTCTTCCTGCAATATCTGTACTGACTGATGGCCACACATGGATGGCAATTGTTGGAAGGGTTCAAGTTCCAGCTGTATTTAGCTTTCTGAATGCCATTGGAATCTTCCAAGTTACCATGAGTGATGTACGTCAAATCAGTCAACAGTCCCATGATGCACCAAGCAGTGACAGTATGTTCACCGCTTTTCCCTGTGTAACTGAGTTCTCAATCGACTGGGCAGGGAGATTACTGGGTGACTGCAGTGGGTCAGATATCAAACAATGAGGAGACAGAGTACAGGAATGAGATAGAGAATCTGGTGAACTGGTGCAGCAACAATAATCTCTCCCTCAATGTCAACAAAACAAAGGAGGTAGTCATCGACTTCAAGTAAAGGAGAACATGCCCCTGCCTGCATCAACAGAGACAAAGGAGAAATGATTGAGAGCTTTAAGTTTTTAGATGTCCAGATCACCAACAACCTGTCCTGGTCCCCCCTCACACCAACACTATAGTTCAGAAAACCTACCAATGCCTCTACTTTCTCAGAAGGCTAAGGAAATTTGGCATGTCACCTATGACTCTCACCAACTTTTACAGATGCACCATAGAAAGCATCCTTTCTGGGTGTGTCACAGCTTGGTCTGGGCTCCTGCTCTGCTCAAAACCGCAAGGAACTACAAAGGGTTGTGAATGTAGCCCAATCCATCACACAAACCAGCCTCCCATCCATTGACTCTGTCTATACTTCCTGCTGCCTCAGGAAAAGCAGCCAGCATAATCAAGGATCCCGCACATCCCCAGACATTCTCTCTTGCACCTTCTTCCATCATTAAAAACATACAAAACTCTGAGGTTACATACCAACCAAATCAAGAACAGCTTCTTCCCTGCTGCCGTCAGACTTTTAAATGGGCCTACCTTACATTAAGCTGATTTTTCTCTACATCCTAGCTATGACTGTAACACTACATTCTGCACTCCCTCCTTTCCTTCTCCCCTATGTACTCTATGAACGGTATGCTTTGTATAGCGTGCAAGAAACAATACTTTTTACTGTATCCCAATACATGTGACAATAATAAATCAAATCAAGTATTAAGTTGATATTTCTCTACACCCTATCTATGACTGTAACACTATATTCTGCACTCTCTCCTTTCCTTCTTTTCTATGTGCTCTATGAACAGTATGTTTTGTCTGTATAGTGCGCAAGAAACAACACTTTTCACTATATCCCAATACATGTGACAATAATAAATCAAATCAAATCAAATGCAGAGCACTGTGGGTGGCATGTTTGTAGTGAGCAAACCATGGGTTGGCAAGACGCACCAATGTCTTCTGGTGATGGTGCCCTGGAGCGCCAACCTGGGCAACACTCCCCGCACTCATCTTGCGTACCACATGGCCTTCAAACAGAAGAGCAGTCACTGGGCCTCAAGAAGGACTGGCAAAATATTATAAATGGCATTTTGATTTGCTTGCAGATGGTAGGGTTTGGGGGGGGGTGCGGTGACGGAGGGTGCAGGGTTTGGGGGGGGTACAAGATAGCCATTCTCTGGCTCATTCCCTGTAGCAATTCCTTGACTAGAATCAACCTGAATTTGAACCAAAGTTTGGCAGTTAACTATTCCCTGGTGCATTCTCCACAGCCACGCCTCTGCCATTCGGAGTCCACGAGCCAGCCAGTCAGTATTCTTTTCTCATGCAGTACAAATTATTGTTCCTGTTCAAAGTGGCAGTCTTGTGAATCCATTCTGATGAGTTGATGATGATAAACTTTGACAGCATGTCTCTTTTTTCGCAAAACTCAAGTTCTGCAGTACCAGGTAACTATTCTCTACTTTTCTGTTGTCTCTCTAGTTTTTCTGCTGTCCATTTCTCTGTCCTCTGTTCTCTACTTTCACTAATGCTCCTTCTCCTTTTTCCTCTTTTTTTGCTGTTTCTCACAGTCTCGTTTGCGTATGCTACACGTTCTGTCACTCCCTCTCACCTGCCCTCACGACCGCTCTGTCTTGTGCGCACACAAAGCTTCTCACCCTTTCCCCCATTTCTTATTTCACTCTCTCGTTGATAATCTTCTCCATTTGCCACGATCAATATCTAGCTTGTGTTCCACCACAGAGCATCATGGTCATGAAGACAGTGGCATGGTGGGAATGTCAGTATTCCAGAGGCCCCAGGTTAATGTTCTGGGAGACACGGGTTCGTATCCAGCTGGTGGAATTTAAATTCAATACACAGAATCTGGAATTGAAAAGATAGTCTCAGTAACGGTGAGCGTGAAACCACTGTCAATTGTCGGAAAAATCCATCTGGTTCACTAATGTCCTTCAAGGAAGGAAATCTGCCGTCCCTACTCGGTCTGGCCTACGTGTGACTCCAGAGCCACAGCAATGTGGTTGACTCTTAACTTGCGTTGTGAAATAGAATCATAGAATCCCTACAGTGCAGAAGGAGGCCATTTAGCCCATTGAGCCTGCACCGACCACAATCCCACCCAGGCCCTATCCCCTTAACCTCATCTATTTATCCTGCTGTTCCCCTAACACTAAGGGACAATTTAGCGTGGCCAATCCACCTAACCTGAACATCTTTGGACACTAAGGAGCAACTTAACATGGCCAATTTACCTAACCTACACATCTTTAGATACTAGGGGACAATTTAGCATGGCCAATTCACCTAACCTGCACATCTTTGGATACTAAGGGACAATTTAGCATGGCCAATTCACCTAAATAGCACATCTTTGGATACGAAGGAGCAATTTAGCATGGCCAATCCACCTAAACTGCATGTCTTTGGACACTAAGGAGCAACTTAACATGGTCAATCCACTAACTTGCATATCTTTGGATACTAAGGGACAATTTAGCACGGCCAATCCACCTAACCTGCACATCTTTGGACACTAAGGGGCAACTTAGCATGGCCAATCCACTAACCTACACATCTTTGGACACTAAGGAGCAACTTAGCATGACCAATCCACTAACCTACACATCTTTGGACACTAAGGAGCAACTTAGCATGGCCAATCCACTAACTTGCATATCTTTGGATACTAAAGGACAATTTAGCACGGCCAATCCACCTAACCTGCACATCTTTCAGACTGTGGAAGGAAACCGGAGCACTCAAGAAACCGATGCAGACATGGGGAGAATGTGCAGACTCCATACAGACAGTTGGGAGTTGAACCCGGCTCCCTGATGTTGTGAGGCACCAACACTAAGTACTGTGTTACCGTGCCGCCCAGATAGCTGCCTGTTCGAGAAGGCTTGGGGCAGATAATAACAGCCCTGCTATCCTTGACCCTGATAGCCATTGAGTGGCCAGACAAAGTTTTTGGCGTTTTAAAAACAACCTCTATTTGAAGCTGAAGCCTAGGAGCGAGTCATGTTGCTCGTCAGCCTCCAGCACAAAGGAATACACTGGCAATTGTACCTTTAGTCATCTTATAAGTTATTTGCATAAGCCAATGATATCCAATTACAACTAATAGTTTTGATCCCTTTATTTATGTCAGGTGAGCATAGTCAACCTGTTACAGTCTCTGAATGCTTGTCTAATTATAATGATTAATTACTAACCAGGTCCGCCTACAAGGCCACACCAATCAAACATCCACACCTGCAGTTACAGAAATGTCATCTTCCTGTCTACTCATCTTGTCTGTGCCACCCATGTGAAAGTGTGAGAATTGCACAGAAACATCCTCCCCCTTCCCAGGGAACTTTGATTTTTGATTTGATTTGATTTATTATTGTCACATGTATTGCTATACAGACAAAGCATACTGTTCATAGAGTACATAGAGGAGAAGGAAAACAGAGGGTGCAGTATATAGTATTACAGTGACAGATTGCACGTAGAGAAAGATCAATTTATTGCAAGGTCGTTTCATTCAGAAGTCTGACAGCAACAGGGAAGAAGCTGTTCTTTAGTCAGTTGGTATGTGACCTCAGACTTTTCTATCTTTTTCCCAACAGAAGAAGGTGGAAGAAAGAACGTGCGGGGTGTGAGAGGTCCTTAGTTATGCTGGCTGCTTTGCCGAGGCAGTGGGAAGTGTAGACAGAGTCAATGGATGGGAGGCTGGTTTGTGTGATGGACTGGGCTACCTTCACAACCCTTTGTAGTTCCTTGCGGTTTTGAGCAGAGCAGGAGCCCGTACCAAGCTGTGATACATCCGGAAAGAATACTTTCTATGGTGCATCTGTAAAAGTTGGTGAGAGTCGTAGTGGATGTGCCAAATTTCCTTAGCCTTCTGAGAAAGTAGAGGCATTGGTGGGCTTTCTTAACTATGGGAGGATCAGGACTTGATGTGCTGTACTCAATGATTTTGACCCCTTCAGCTGCACCAATAGCTTTTTATATGCATGAAAAAAAGAGAAAATGGCTACAATGGTTAAAAACATGAATTAAATGAGTGATCCGTTAGGCGATATATGTTTACCTCAAATCGAATTAAATCGATTTGAAAATACACGTGGCATTCAGGACAAAATTCCTTTTGATTATATATGAAAATATTACATTCCAGAGGGCCACGGGATTTGACCCCTCCTTGAAGTGTAACGGGAATCTTAGAAAGAGGGCAGGATTTGATTTCGATGTGTGATTACTTTTTTGTTGGCAACATAATGGTCGATTAATATTGAATGGCTTCCTGATTTATCTATGAATAATTAAATTATATGCACATTCCAGGAACCACGGTGGTCTAATGATGTTTCTGTAAATTAGTCGTTCTTCAACCTGTGGTAACCATCAGATAATAGAGCTCTCCAACAATTATTGTCCCATTAGAAAATCCTTCCTCACTCAAGTAACGATGACTGCAGTACCCTTAAGTTATGAAGAGAGATTGGGTAGGCTTGGGTTGGTTTCATTGGAGTAGAGAAGACTAAAGATGTTCTGATCAAGGTGTACAAGATTATGAGGGGCATGGACAGAGTAGGTAAGGAGCAGCTGTCCTCCTTAGTTGAAGGGTCAGTTAGGAGGGGACACCGGTTCAAGGTGAAGGGCTGGGAGGTTTAGGGGGGATTTGAAGAAAACCTTTTTTATCCAGAGGATGGTGAGGGTCTGGAATGCACTGCCTGGGAGGGTGGTAGAGGTGGATTATCTCAAAAAGTACCTGGATAAGCACTTGGCACGTCATATCAAAAAACAAAGAAAATTACAGCTCAGGAACACGCCCTTCAGCCCTCCAAGACTGCACCGACCCTGCTGCCCGACTGAACTAAAAACACCTATCTTTCGGGGGATCGTATCCCTCTATTCCCATCCTATTCATGTATTTGTCCAAACGCCCCTTAAAAATCGCTATCATATCTGCTTGCACTACCTCCCCTGGTAATGAGTTCCGGGCACCCATCACCCTCTGTAAAATATCTGCCTCGTACATTTCCTTTAAACCTTGCCCCACACACCTTAAGCTACGCTCTCGAGTAATTGACTCTTCCAACCCGGGAAAAAGCTTCTGACTATCTACTGCGTCCATGCCTCTCATAATCTTGTAGATTTCTATCAGGTCTCCCCTCAACTTATGTCATTTCAGTGAGAACAAACCAAGTTTCTCCAACCTTATAGCTAATGCCTTCCACACCAGGCAACATCCTGGTAAATCTTTTCTGTACCCTCTCCAAAGCCTCCACATCCTTCTAGTAGTGTGGCGACCAAAATTGAACATTATATTCCAAATGCGGCCTAACTGAGGTTCTATAAAGCTGCAACATGACCTGCCAATTTTTAAACTCAATGCTCCAGCCGATGAAGGCAAGCATGCCATATGCCTTCTTGACTACCTTCTCTACCTGCATTGCCACTTTCAGTGACCTGCATACCTGTACCCCAGATCCCTTTGCCTATCAATACTCGTAACAGTTCTGCTATTTACTGTATATTTCCTACTTGTATTAGACCTTCCAATAGAATGCTGGGGAGTAGGTACAGAGGAGATGTCGGGAGGGGTAAGTTGTTCACTCAGAGGGTGGTGGGTGCATGGAATCGGCTGCCGGCGGTGGTGGTGGAGGCGGATTCGATAGGGTCTTTTAACAGACTTCTGGATGAGTACATGGGACTTAGTAGGATAGAGGGTTATAGGTCAGCCTAGTAGGTAGAGATACGTTCGGCGCAACTTGTGGGCCGTAGGGCCTGTTTGTGCTGTAGTTTTTCTATGTTCTCTAAAATGCATTATCTCACATTTGTCCAGATTAAATTCCATCTGCCACCTCTCTGCCCAAGTCTCCATCTGATCTATATCCTGCTGTATCCTCTGATGGTCCTCATCGCTATCCGCAAATCCACCAACCTTTGTGTCGTGAGCAAACTTCCTAATCAAACCATTTACATTTTCCTCCAAATTATTTATATATCTTACAAACAGCAAAGGTTCTGGCACTGATCCCTGAGGAACGTCATCGTCACAGCCCTCCATTCAGAAACACACCCTTCCACTGTTACCCTCTATCTTCCTTGGCTGAGCCAGTTTTGTATCAAGCTTGCCAGCTCACTTCTGATCCCGTGCAACTTCACCTTCTGCACCAGTCTGACAGGAGGAACCTTGTCAAAGGCCTTTTTGACAAGTCCATGTAGACAACATCCACTGCCCTACCCTCATCAATCATCTTCGTCACTTCCTCAACAAACTCAATCAAGTTTGTAAGACACGATCTTCCCTTCACAAAACCATGTTGCCTCTCACTAATACGCATGTTTATTTAGGAATAAATCCTGTTTCGAAGAATCCTCTTTAATAATTTCCCTACCAAGGCTATGGGCCAAGTGTTGGGATTAAGTGGGAGGTCAGGTATTTCTCGTGTGTCAGTACAGACTCAAGGGGCCGAAGGGCCTCTTCTGCACTGTATGATTCTATATGTTAAGGATGGTTGCTCAGTTCAGGTCCAGAGTATGCACATGCTCATCACCTTTGGTACAATTTTACGAAGAGACTGTGGGATTGCACTATGGGCAGTCCTTGGGCACCCGACAATCAGAAAAGGAGGATTGAAGTTGAGGGGGGAGGAGGTGGGGGTTGAAGGAAAGCACAAGGCCTGTAATTACACCATGGCAACATGGGCCTTAGTAGCAGATGTAGGCCTTTCAGCACTTGGAGTCTGCTCTGCCATTTGCTAAGATAATGGCTGATCTGATTGAAGTCTCAACTCCACTTTCTTGCCTGCGCCAACTGTGACCATATCCCCCCTCCCCCCCAGGAGCTCTGACCTCATTATATAAAAGTTAATTCCTGCCAATAAACAATATCTGAAACAGAAACAGAAAATGCTGGGACAACTCGGCAGGTCTGGCAGCGGCCGTGGAGAGGAGGACAAGAGTTAACATTTCAAGTTTGCCTTCAGGACCCTTGGCAACTGAGATTCTGTCTAACTCAACCTTTCTGAGGGAGAGAATTTCATCAACTTGCGGTCCCCACAGAAGCAAATTTCCCTCATCTCAGTCTGAAATGGGAGATCTCTTAAACTGTGTTCCCGACTTCTAGTCTCTCAGAATCTCTTCAGTGAAGGAGGCCATTCAGCCCATTGAGTCTGCACTAACCACAATCCCACGCAGGACCAATTCCCATATCCCCACATATTTAACCTGCTAATCCCCTGACATTAAAGTGCAATTTAGCATGGCCAATCCACCTAACCTGCACATCTTTGGACTGTGGGAGGAAACCGGAGCACCAGGGAAACCCTCACACTCACAAGGAGAACGTGCAGACTCCACACAGACAGCGACCTGTGGCCGGAATTGAACCCGGGTCCCTGGCGCTGTGAGGCAGAAGTGCTAACCACTGCACCACATCTCATGTCTGGATTTATTACTTTAGACTTGGATGAGACACTGGAAGTGGAGGTGGGGTGGTGTGTATGCAACTGCCTCCTGGTAAGAAGGGTCAGTCACTCAGAAGGTAGGGAGAATGCAAAGCCGGAAAGGGAGTTTTAAAATGTCACCTCATTTTTTAAACATTCTTTTGCAAGTTGGGCAAATTCTTTGGTGTCCTCAATTGGGGCAGAATCACGAGGGGGATTGGCAATAAGAATGCTTTTCACCTAGCACAGCAGTCTATCATCAAGCTGAGTATGGAAGCATGGCCCCTTTAAGGGGGCATTCCCCAAGAGCCACATGGTTCAGACCGGACCTTATGGAGAGGTGAAGCTGAGCCAATTGCGAGTGAAGCATTTATATCAGATTGGTTGGAGCCAGGGCCCAGTTTTGGGGTCGATTCTCCAAAAAAGGTTGTGTGTGTCAAATTTGCGGGAAAACTGGAGTAATTCACGCTGTTTTATCAGTGGGAGTTCAGACTAGAATCTCCGACACACAATGCCGAGCTGACCAGTGTGAATCTGATTAGATTTCAGGGGGCAGGGCCGATTCCTGCGCGGGGGGCTGAGGTCAGCGGAACTCTGCGCATGCGCAGTGGCCCCAAACTGTCAGCCTCCCCTGCAGTGCTGCCCCTCCAACCCCTCTCCATGGTCCAATCACAGCCCTCTGCTCATTCTCATGCCAGCCTGGAAACCCCCTCCACCTCCCCACCATCCAGAGCACCCTGATTTCCAGCACCTCCTCCTCAAAGCAGTGATGACCCCCACCCCAGCAGGTAGACCCACCCTCTCCCCAGCCTGTTCCGACCCCCTCCCCCCTCCCACAGCAGTGCCAATTGTGACCCCCACCAACCGGCAGACACCTCCCCCCCCCCGCCCTCGTGATCGCTGGCCTCCATCCTGCCCCCTCTCAAAGTGGCAGTGGGACCCCCTCCACACCAACTAATTGCACCTTGGGCCTCACCCCGTACGTCGCATTCCTTAAGCACTGCCTCATGCCTCCTGGGCATGGGCACTTTGCCTCTTGGGCAGTGTTAGGGGCACAGGCTGACACTGCCAGAGTGCCCATGCCCAGGGGACACCACCACTCACCACCTGACCCCTTGAGAGGCCCTGATTGCCCCTTCTTCACTCCAGTGGGGTCTCCTGCTTGTTCCCCAAATGTGGGGAGCATTTCTAAACCCTGCCAGGGTGAAATTGTACTGGCGGGGCTGGAGAATTCAGTCCCAGGCCCAATAATCACATTCAAATTAAAGTAAGAGGTTAAATACTTACCTGATGTTCCCGCTGGTTTCCAGCGGGAATCACACAGCGCTGGAAATCTGGTGCTGGGAGACGGGCACATGGCGGAAACGCACACGCAAATCCTATGCACGCCCAGACGTGAGTTTCTCCCACCACGCTGTGCTAGAAAACTAGTGAGGTGGAGTGACAGAATCGCGCTTGTCCTGTCTGATCCTGTTGTAGATGTTGGGTTAACTCTCCAACCTCACTGCGTTAAGAGTAGATCGCGCCGGCCGCTGAAAATGGCGTGTGGCCCTAAACATCCGTTACGAACCCAGCGCCAAGCAGTTTGCGATTGTCCCAGCAGAGACCGATCAGCACATTTAAAGCAGCGTTTAAATTTGCGTAGCCCCTACGAATCCTAGTGCATGGAATTCACTAGTCTTCAGGCGGGGTGTGATAACGGCAAGAATCACCACTGGCAGAGACCTGGTGCCATGGGCACGCCATGGAAAGCTGGACCGGGCAGTGCCCATTGGTCAGTGGCTCCCTGGCACAGTGCACTTGGCACACTAGCAGTGCTCAGTAGTGACCACCAGACAGTCTTGCAGCACCACCTAGCTACTGCCACTTCTGCACCATTTTTAAAAATTTACAGTGCAGAAGGAGGCCATTTGGTCCATCAAATTGGCACCAACAACAACTGCACCCACACCCAACCCCATCACCCCATATATTAATCCTACTAGTTCCTCTGACACTAACCTATACATCTTTGGACACTAAGGGACAATTTAGCATGGCCAATCCCTCTAACCTGCACATATTTGGACTGTGGGAGGAAACTGGAGCACCTGGCGGAAACCCAAGCAGACACGGGGAGAACGTGCAGGCTCCATAACAGTCACCCGATGCTGGAATTGAACCCCAGTTCTTGGTGCTATCAGGCAGCAGTGCCAACCACATTTAGAAATGATTTCACAAGATAATAAGTTTCAAATGCTTTTATTCTCTTGCAAAAGAATGACATATGTATACAGTAACTATCAATTAGATGTGTGCAATGATTATCATAAGTACTAATATTTACATAGATACCCGCGGTCAGACACACAATACCCTGTGCAAGAGGATTCACAATGGGCTGATCAAGCCCTTTCGAATTCTGAATTCCCTATTTGAACATCACCCTTCAGAAAACCTTTCTGGTTGTTTGAGAAACAACCTCTTTCTACATGCACTCTTCGAATAAACTGCGATAACTTCCAATTTTAACCAAAGTCCATTGCCCGTGATCTACCATGACATCCTTGGAGAGGTTCATCTCATGAGGCTGGGACACATGAAACTTGTGGTCCAACACTCATCAGCTCCAACTGGTGAACGATACAAGACTTCAACAAAGAATTATTTCACAGGCCTTTTTATTTGTTTGTGGGATGTGGACGTCACTGGGTATCCCTAATTGCTCTTGTTCAGAGGGCATTTATACTGTTAGTCACTTTGCTGTGCTTCTGGAGTCACATGTCAACCAGACCAGGTAAGGATGGCAAATTCTTCCCCTGAATGGATATTAATGAACCAGAGGCCATTGGAGTGCCCCAAGCGGTTGACTGCAGGGCCAGGCACTGCCCTCCAGGTACTGGGCAGTGCCAAGGAGCAGGAATCAGCCAGAACAGCAATTTTTTGATGGGGGGAAGAGTTGTGACAGATCTCCTAGTGCACACAACTATGGACAAAGCACTGGGAAATCGGTCTGCCTTCATAATGGTGCACCAAGAGCTCAGCAGCCAGCTTCTTGGTAGGAGTAGGTTCCACACACTCCCTACTGGCGAGAATCACACTTGGACTCTTCTCTTTTTCTAGGTGCTGGACGATTGCATCTGGGAGCTTGCCCAAAAAAAAGGGCACAATTCTCTCCACTACTTGTTCGGCATTTAGACTTTTTTTTGTAAAATCGCCCCCTAAGGGGCAATTTAGCATGGCCAATCCATCTAACCTGCACATCTTTGGACACTAAGGGGCAATTTAGCATGGCCAATCCACCTAACCTGCACATCTTTGAACTGTGGGAGAAAACCGGAGCACCTGGAGGAAACCCATGCAGACACAGGGAGAATTTGCAAGCTCCACCCAGACAGCGACCCAAGCCGGGAACTGAACCGGGTTTCTGGTGCTGTGAGGCAGCAGTGCTAACCACTGTGTCAGAATTTAAACCAGAGTTTAGCATTAGCGCAGCAGCAGCAGGTCATTAGAAATGAAGAGAATTTTATTAAATAGATGTGTCGATCATCTGGTTCAGAATGGGATTATTTCAATCAGTACTTATCTTGAAAAGCAAACGGAAAAACTGGAGATTGATGCACATTCGGGAGTTCGATTAGATTGTTGAGTAAAGGAGTAGGTAAGAAAAAAAATTCCCTGTACGCAATACAGTGAATTAGAAAGGCACATCTTATTAAAATGAATTGACAAGAAAGGGATTATTGCAACACTAGAATTAACAAGTTGCAGAACAGCGGATACAAGGAATGGCGCTCACAAGATCTTATTTGACTCCATAGCCGACGATTTGATGTTTGATCATGCTCATTAGGGGCGCAACAATGTGCTTGACATGCAACTTGGAGAAGTTGGCTCTCTCGAGGGTTGCCTGGGTGTCCCTGGTCAGGTAGCATCCGTCGCCAAAGTAACGCCAGGCCGGCTGGATCACATGCTGGATGAAGTGGAGCCAGGTCTTGTCATCCGCAACCACATGCTCGATGAAGAAAAATGCCCCGCCCTGCAGAAATAAACCTCCCGGTCAAATGCGTCGAATCACAACAGAGACGCGGACCAATGGAGGGCCATGGGCCAATTAAAAACAAAGAAAATTACAGCACAGGAACAGGCCCTTCGGCCCTCCTGCACCGACCATGCTGCTCCTATCTGAACTAAAACCCCCTACCCTTCCAGGGACCATATCCCTCTATTCCCATCCTATTCATGTATTTATCCAAACACTCCTTAAAACTCACTACTGTATCTGCTTCCACTACCTCCCCCAGCAGTGTGTTCCAGGCACTAACCACCCTCTAAACTTGCTAAGAAGTCTCACAACACCAGATTAAAGTCCAACAAGTTTATTTGATAGTAAACGCCACAAGCTTACGGAACACCCTGTTCCTCCGTCAGGTGAGTGGGGAGTTCTGATCACAAACAGGGCACATAAAGGCACACTCAGTTTACAGAATACTGATTAGAATGCGAGTCTTTACAGCTAATCAAGTGTTAAAGGTGCAGACAATGTGAGTAGGGATAGCATTAAGCAGAGGTTAAAGAAACGTGTATTGTCTCCAGATGGATAGTAAGTGAAATGTTCCGAGTTCAAGCAAATCATGGGGGTTACAGATACTGCGACATGAACCCAAAATCCTGGTTGAGGCCATCCTCACGTGTGCGGAACTTGGCTATCAGTCTCTGCTCTGTGACTGCTCATTGAACAAAATTCTCCATTCACTTGACGAAGGAACAGCGTGTTCCGAAAGCTTGTGGCGTTTACTATCAAATAAACCTGTTGGACTTTAACTGGTGTTGAGATTTCTGACTGTGTTTATCCCAGTCCAATGCCGGCATCTCCACATGGTTAAAAACTTGCCTCGTACTCCTTTAAACCTTGCCCCTCACACCTTAAACCTGTGCCCCCTAATAATTGACTCTTCCACCCTGGGGAAAAAGCTTCTGACTATCCACTCTGTCCATGCCCCTCGTAATCTTGTGGACTTCTATCAGGTCACCCCCTCATTCCGGTGAGAACAAACCAAATTCCTCCAACCTTTCCTCATCGCTAATGCCCTCCATACCAGACAACATCCTGGTAAATCTTTTCTGTACCCACTCCAAAGCCTCCACATCCTGGTAGTGTGGTGACCAGAATTGAACACTATATTCCAAGTGCGGCCTCACTAAGGTTCTAAAAAGCTGCAACATGAGTTGCCAATTTTTAAACTTGATGTCCCGGCCGATGAAGGCAAGCATGCCGTATGCCTTCTTTGACTACCTTCTCCCCCTGCGTTGCCACTTTCAGTGACCCATGTACCTGTATACCCAGATTCCTCTGCCTATCAATACTCTTCAGGGTTCTGCCATTTTCAAATTCTACAAAAACCAGGCTTCAGTAACAAGGTAGGCTGTAATGGTTTTAATGAACAGTTCCTTGCTAAATAAATTAGACATTACCTGATCTAGGACAAATAGGAGTGTTGTGCCATTAAATGCAGACTGTAATTATCGGCTAAACTGGAGCTCTTTATCCTTTAGGCCATGCGGACAAATTGTTAAGTCAACAAATATTCCGATTGTGCAGTTTTAATCACAACTATTGTTGACAAGGCACTTGGCATTTCAGAATGTTTTTGGGACAGGAATGGAATGGAGTGCAGATATGATGGGCCAAATGGCGTCCCCCTGCGCCGTGACAATTTTGTTATGTCTGCAGTGTGCCTACAGAATTGTTTCAGAATACATGACCAGAGGGTCTCTCTTGACGCTATTCAGAGGGGCAAGGTTTAAAGGAGATGTACGAGGCAGGTTTTTTACACAGAGGGTGATGGGTGCCTGGAACTCGCTGCTGGGGGAGGTAATGGAAACGGATTACAATAGTGGCTCTTAAGGGGCGTCTTAACAAATACATCAATAAAGTAAGTATTTTAAAGTTTATTTATTTGTCACAGGCTTACATTAATTCTGCAATGAAGTTACTGTGAAAATCCCCTAGTCGTCACATCTTGTTTGGGTACTTGTGGGAGAACTTAGCACGACCAAAGTACCTAATCAGCACGTCTTTTGGACTGTGGGAGGAAACTGGAGCACCTGGAGGAAACCCACACAGTCACGGGGAGAACATGCAGACTCCACACAGACTCAAGCTGGGAATTGAACCCGGGTCCTTGGTGCTGCGAGGCAGCAGTGCTAACAGGATGGGAATGGAGTGATAAGGTTCCCGGAATGGTAGAGGGTTTTAGTTCAGTCGGGCAGCATGATCGGCGCAGGCTTGGAGGGGCCGAAGGGCCTGTTCCCGTGCTGTAATTTGTTTTTGTTTTTTAGTTTGCAAGGGGCAAAAAAAAACAAGTACAGTGTCTCAAATTTGGATTATCTGACAACTGGCTACTTTTCGAATGTGTCAACCATCAAATTTTGAGTAGAATAATTTTTTTTTAAATCACAATCTGGCTGGGCACTGCATTGGCACACAGTGGCACAGCCTACGCCACACGAATAGTCTGCTACACTGCTTGCGCACCAATCTGCACCCAGTGACCATCGACCCCCACCCCTTGCCCACCCAACTAGACTTGACCCAAACCACCTGCAGCCCCAACCACCCAACCCGAAGTCTTAGCGCTGATTGACATCTGTAGCATGTGACACATGAGCTGGAAGCTATAATGTATTATTCTTGCTGTTTTAGCGTCAATTTGTGTCTTGGAGGCTGCAAGCCATTCTTGAAGTCAATACAGGCGAGTTCAAGTTGGGTTGAGTTCAGCAGTGTTGGTAGGGGAAATCAATGGAAAGCTTGCAGAGGAGAGGCTGGTCAGTATAAAAGTACCAGCACCTCACCACACTCAGACTTGTATTATATTTACAACGCCGTTAAAACATCTTTTTTCCTGCCCTGGCACAGTGGTTAGTGCTGCTGCCTCAAAGCACCAGGGACCCAGGTTCGATTCCACCCTCAGGTCGCTGTCTGTGTGAAGTTTGCATGTTCTCCCCGTGTCTGCGTGGGTTTCTTCCGGGTGTTCTGGTTTCCTTCCACAGTCCCAAGATGTGCGGGTTAGGTGGATTGGCCATGCTAAATGGCTGCTTAATATCCAAAGATATGTAGGATAGGAGGATTGGCCATGCTAAATTGTCCCTTAGTGTCCAAAGATGTGTGGGTTTGGTGGATTGGCCATGCTAAGTTGTCCTTTAGTGTCCAAAGATGTGCGGGTTAGGTGGATTGGCCATGCTAAATTGCCCCTTAGTGTCCAAAGATGTGTAGCTTTGGTGGATTAGTCATGGGAAATGTGTGGAGTTAGGGGGATAGACAGGGGAGAGGGCCTGGATTAGATGCTCTGTCAGACAGCTGGCGCAGACTCAATGGGCCGAATGGCCTCCTTCTGCACTGTGGAGATACTAAAGCTGTATGTTGAACTGCAGATAAAGCCAGTGACTGATTATCTTGAATGTCAACTCACCTTGCATTTGAATTTAACTGTCCTGTTATTTGAAAACTCTGTCTTACACTGCTCTTACAACAACGGTGGCAGCTTGCTTCGGGATCGCGCCTTCTTAAATCATTCATTGCGCATTAGCGCTGGCTAAAGTCAGTGTCAGATGCAGTGATGCCAGCCCTGCAATGCTATGTGGCTGCGATTCTGGATGGAATTTTGTTTGCAGTCTTTACCACCATTCTGGGGTTCTCTGCTGTCTTTCCAAAATGGTGGTCAGGTTGACTGGATCCCTCGAGAGCAGTTATGTGTTGCTGACTGGGTCCAGTGTGCGCTTTGCATCAGCAGATGAGCGGAAATGAGCCACCAAGTTAAAATAAAAAATAAAGCATGCTACTCATTGTCAATTCTTGTTCAGTGTGTTGTCCTCTTACCCATGAGTCCGAGAACCCTGAATGCAAGCCCCACTCCCAGATCATAGAATCCCTACAGCTCAAGAGGAGGCCTTTCAGCCCATCAAATCTGCACTGACTCTCTGAAATAGTATCTTTCCCTTGCCTACTCTCTATCCCTGTAACCCCCCACACTTCTTCCCCTTCACCTACGCATCCGGGGACACTAAAAGTGCGGTGGATGCCAGGAGAGTGAGTATATTTAAGGAGGAGTTAGACAGATTTTTAATTGGGAATGGAACATAGAACATAGAACACTACAGCACAAACAGGCCCTTCGGCTCACAAGTTGTGCCGATCATATCTATACTTACCAGACCATAGAACTACCTATAACTCTCAATCCCATTAAATCCCATGTACTCATCCAGAAGTCTGTTAAAAGACCCCAGCGAGTTCGGTTGAAGGATTATGGGGGAGGCATGAAAATGGGGATGAGGAGCATATCAGCCACGGCGGAGCAGACTCAATGGGCCGAATGACCTAATTCTGCTCCTATATCGAATGAACCAATTTCTATTTGTGGAATCATGCTGTGCTCAAAATGGCAGCCTCATTTTCACAACAATCATTATGATTTTTCAGTGTAATGCATTGTATGTTTTTAAAAGTTTATTTATTAGTATCCCAAGTCGGCTTACACTTACTGCAATGAAGTTACTGTGAAAATCCCCTGGTTGCCACACTCCTGTTTGGGTACACTAAGGGGCAATTTAGCATGGTCAATCCACCTAATCTGCACATCTTTGGACACTAAGGGGCCATTTAGCATGACCAATCCACCTAACCTGCACATCTTTGGACACTAAGGGGCCATTTAGCATGACCAATCCACCTAACCTGCACATCTTTGGACACTAAGGGGCAATTTAGCATGACCAATTCATCTAACCTGCATATGTTTGGAGTGTGGGAGGAAACCCACACAGATATGGGGGAGAAGGTGCAAACTCCACACAGACACCCAAGGCTGGTATTGAACCCGAGTCCCTGATGCTGTGAGGCAGCAGCGCTAACCAATGTGCCACCATATCTTTCGAGGCATTTCTTAGAAGGCCAGCTGTATAGAAACTCAATCCTTTTCTCTGCAATCCGCTCCAGAGGCACCAACACCTGATCTCCACTGATTGTGTTTCTGAGAGACTACACAAGAGGAATGTGATCCGTCGGCATGCTCGGGGCAGAATTGGGAGCAGGTGGGAAAGGTCATGGGCCTGTTCTCTGTGGCCTGTCTTGACAGGCCAGCTGTTGCTGCGGAAACCAAACAAAAGCACTGTGCGCAGAATAGGTCTGCTGGATTCAACTGATTCTTTTCTGTTCTAAGCTTTAAATGAGAGGGTAGATAAACTGAGGAAAAATATCACTGCTCTATTGTCAATTGTTCCTCTTGCCCTGAAGGCGTTAGTAAAATATGGCTACACAACAGTCACATTGTACATGGTGCAGCCGTACAACTGTTGTGTACTTAAAAGCATGGGAACAATCCTAATTTGACTGGAGGAGTGGGATGACCATAAGAAATCAGAATTGGAGGAGGCCATTCAGCCCTTTGATTCATTCATGGGACATCAGTATCACTGGCTGGCCAGCATTTATTGCCCATCCCTAGCTGAGTAGTAGATTAGCCACGATCTCAATAAATGGCAGATTATGTGACTCCAGAGCCACAGCAATGTGGTTGACTCTCAACTGCCCTCCAAGGAGCAACTAGGGATGGGCAATAAATGCTGGCCAGCCAGCGATACTGATGTCCCATGAATGAATCAAAGGGCTGAATGGCCTCCTCCAATTCTGATTTCTTATGGTCATCCCACTCCTCCAGTCAAATTAGGATTGTTCCCATGCTTTTAAGTACACAACAGTTGTACGGCTGCACCATGTACAATGTGACTGTTGTGTAGCCATATTTTACTAACGCCTTCAGGGCAAGAGGAACAATTGACAATAGAGCAGTGATATTTTTCCTCAGTTTATCTACCCTCTCATTTAAAGCTTAGAACAGAAAAGAATCAGTTGAATCCAGCAGACCTATTCTGCGCATGATCAGAGGGTTAGATAGGGTGGACAGTGAGAGCTTTTTTCCTTGGATGGTGATGGCTAACACGAGGGGACATAGTTTTATACTGAGGGGTGATAATTATAGGACAGATGTCAGAGGTATGTTCTTTACTCAGAGGGTAGCAAGGGCATGGAATGCCCTGCCTGCAACAGTTGTGGAATCGCCAACTTTAAGGGCATTCAAATGGTCAGTGGATAGGCATATGGATAACATTGGAATAGTTTAAGTTAGACGGTCATTAGATTGGTTCCACTGGTCGGCGCAACATCGAGGGCCAAACGGCCTGTACCGCGCTGTGATGTTCTATGTTCACATGTAGGCCAGACCAGGTAAGGACAGCAGATTTCCTTCCCTAAAGGGAACGAGATGGGTTTTTCCGACAATGGTTTCAAGGTCATCAGTAGATTCTTAATTCCAGATTTTTTTTAACTGAATTCAAATTCCACAATCTGTTGTGGCAGGATTCGAACCCAGGTCCCCAGAGTATTAGCAGGGTTTCAGAATTAATAGACTAGCAATAATACCATTCAGCCATTGTCTCTCCGTCGCGTACTCTGCCATTTATTAAGATTGTCGCCAATCTAACACTCACAAAGGCCATTTCCCTGCCTTATCTCTGTAACCTTTCATTTCCCAACCAATTAAAATCCTATCCATTTCAGCCTTGGAAATGTTCAAGAGGTGGCGCAATGGCGCAGTAGTTAGCACTGCTGCTTCACAGCACCAGGGACCTGGGTTCGATTCCTGGCATGGGTCACTGTCTGTGTGGAGTCTGCACATTCTCCCCATGTCTGCGTGGGTTTCCTCTGGGTGCTCTGGTTCCGTCCCACAGTCCAAAGATGTTTTGATGGACTGGCCATGCTAAATTGTCCCTTAGTGTCCAAAGATGTGCAGGTTAGGGTGGATTGGCCATGCTAAATTGTCCCTTAGTGTCCAAAGATGTGGAGGTTAGGGTGGATTGGCCATGCTAAATTGTCCCTTAGTGTCCAAAGATGTGGAGGTTAGGGTGGATTGGCCATGCTAAATTGTCCCTCAGTGTCCAAAGATGTGTAGGTTAGGGTGGATTGGCCATGCTAAATTGTCCCTTAGTGTCCAAAGATGTGCAGGTTAGGGGAATTAGAGGGGTAAAATTTTCTGTCGAGAGTTGGGACAGATGTTTGAATGGCCTCCTCCTGCACTGTAGAGATTCTATGATTCAGCCTCCACAGCTGGTGTAAAGAATTCCAAAGATTCTCCACTCAGAGAAGGAATTCTTCCTCAAAACCACCTTAAGTGAGCACCCCCTTATTCTGTGACTATGCTCTCTGGTGTGAGACTCCCCCATGAGTGGATACATCCTCTCAAACTTTACCCTGTCTAACCCCCTGAGAATCTTCAATATTTCAACCCTGTCATCTTTCATTCTTCTGAACTGCAAGGAGTATAGACCCATCTTGCTTATATCCTCTCAAATAGCAGTCCCTCCATACCCAGGGTCGTCCCAGTAAACTCCCTCTGTCCTGTCTCCAATGATAATATATCTTTTCTTAAAAGGTAAGGACTTCCCAGCCAAGTTCCTCTTTGTTCAATGGTGTCATGGTCTGCTTTCTAATGGGAATATACTGGATTATGACGATGAGATTCAAATCAATAAATTTAACACAGATCTATAGTCTAGCTTGATATCCTGATGTACATGGCTTAATTTTTGATGTGTTGATGGGGCGGCATGGTGGCACAGTGGTTAGCACTGCTGCCTCACAGCGCCAGGAACCCGGGTTCAATTCTCGCTTGGTTTACTGTCTGTGTGAAGTCTGCACATTCTCCCCATGTCTGCATGGGTTTCCTCCAGATGCTCCGGTTTCCTCCCACAGTCCAAAAGATGTGTGGGTTAGGGTGGATTGGCTATATTAAATTCTCCCTCAGTGTAACCTGAACAGAAGTGTGGTGACTAGGGGATTTTCAAGTAACTTCATTGCAGTGTTAACGTAAGCCTACTTGTGATATAAATAAATAAATAGATGGGATGTCTGCATCATTGGTAAAGTCTGTTGGTGAGGCCACACCTGAAGTACTGTGCGCAGTTTTGGTCTCCTTATCTGAGGAAGGATGTCCTTGCTATAGAGGGAGCACAGCGAAGGTTTACCAGGCTGATTCCTGGGATGGCAGGTCTGTCGTATGAGGAGAGACTAAGTGGGTTAGGATTATATTCACTGGAGTTTAGAAGAGTGAGAGGGGATCTGATAGAAACTTATAAAATTCTAACAGGGTTAGACAGGGTAGATTAAAAAAAAAATGTTCCCGATGGTGGGGGAGTCCAGAACTAGGGGTTATAGTTTGAGGATAAGGGGTAAACCTTTTAAGGACTGAGGTGAGGAGAAATTTCTTCACCCAGAGGGTGGTGAATGTGTGGAATTCACTCCCACAGAAAGTAGTTGAGGACAAAACATTGTGTGATTTCAACAAGAAATTAGATATTGCTCTTGGGGCTAAAGGGATCGAGGGATATTGGGGGGGGAGGGAGGAGGAGAGATTAGGACATTGAATTCGACGATCAACCACGAACATAATGGGTTCCTCCTGCTTCTAGTTTCTATGTTCACATTTTTTTGCCCTCAACTAGTGAGCTACCTTCCTCAACCACTGGACTCTGTTGCTTTTTCACAATTTTAACCCAGCGATAGTGAAGGAACAGCAACACAGTTCCAAGTCAGGATGGCGAGTGGTTTGGGAAGGGAACTGGCAGGTGATGACATTCCCCACGAACCCTCCTGTCCTTGGCCCGCTCGGTGGTCGAGGTCATGATTTTGGAAGGTGCTGTTGAAGGAGCCCCGGGGAGGTTGCCGCATTGCATCCTGTGGATGGCACATACGGCTGGCACCGTTAGGCATGTCGAGGGCAGTCACTCTTGCCCTGATCTTGAATATTCAGTTTAGTCCACATTTGGACAAAGGCAAGTGAAACTGAACAGGCCAAATTTGCCGCTCTGGGGCTGGAGGGTGGGGAAGCAGGAATTTAGTTCTAAAATAATAACCTTAGTAAAGACAGATAAGAATCTTATGATGCTGTAATTCTAGACGTGTGCCAAACAGTCCACCCAGTAATGACTGATCACTATTGCTACTGTAGACCTCACAGGAGGCTGAACTTTGCCCCTCTTTGCTCTACTTAAATTTTATAAGCGAATAGGTGAAAGGGTCAAGTGGTCCTAACTATACTAAGTTCACCAGTGCAGTTCTCCCCCTTCTCCCACATCCTCTGATTTTTAATCTCCAACTAACTGCCCAAAAAATGCTATTTGTTACTGTTTTACCAACGGGATATTTGACCCAACTGGTAAAAGGCAGCATTTATAAACAGAAAATTGTACATTTTACCCTGGACACTGATAGACCTCTTATTGGCATTCCACATGAACTAAGAGGTTATAGCAAACGGGGGCCCTGTAAAATTGGCTGTATTCAGTGACGAGCAACCTAGGCTGGTGTGTGGGCAGCAGGAGTAATCCTCCTCCATCTCAGTGGGGTGCAAGATTGAAATCAGGCTTTTTCACTAACCACGAATAAGATTAGGGAAGGCGATGGCCTAGTGGTATTATTACTAAACTATTAATCCAGAAACTCAGCTAATATTCCGGGGACCCGGATTCGAATCCCGCCATGGCAGATGGTGGAATCTGAATTCAATTTAAAAAAATCTGGAATTAAGAATCTACTGATGAAACCATTGTCAGAAAAACCTATCTGGGTCACTTAGGGAAGGAAATCTGCTGTCCTTACCCAGTCTGGCCTACATGTGACTCCAGAGCGACAACACTGTGGTTGACTCTTAACTGCCCTCCAAGGGCAACTAGGGATGGGCAATAAATGCTGGCCCAGCCAGTGATGCCAATGAATTTTTAAAATGTACTTATAACATACACTGAATATTCCAGAGAATCTCACCGCTCTTAACTCACAGCGCCAGGGACTCAGGTTCGATTCCTAGTTTGCGATCACTGTCTGTGTAGAATTTGCATGTTCTCCCTATGCTTGCGTGGGTTCCTTTCCACAATCTGAAAGACGTGCTGATTAGGGTGCATTGACCTGAACAGGCGCCGGAGTGCGGCAATTGAGGGATTTTCATGATAACTTCATTGCAGTGTTAATGTAAGCCTTACTTGTGACACTAATAAATAAACTTTGCTTCAATTACTGTTTCTAATAAGCTTGGAAGATGTGGTAAAAATTCGCCAGCTTTTTGTTCTGACACTTAACAAAAAGTTGATTATATTTATTTTTGTAGTTTTTTTTATGCAACCAATTATGTTTGACAAAGCTCCAGAACTTCCCAGGTGAAGATTTATGATCTGAGCATTGACAAACTTCCGTTCCTTTTGTTGTATTGTAGGTGCAGGACAATTGGGGAAATCTGATGATAGTAATTTAATTCTTTAATGTACAGCATTGGGGAAAAACCTGTAATCCAGAAATCAAAAGAACTTGTTTGACAACTTCTGAGGAAGTCTTTTGTAAGCGTCTTTTTAAAGCAATTTTTGCAACCCACACCAATTTGAAATCACGGCACTTCCTTTCTCTACGGCGACGTAGTGGTGGGCTACCAGCAGCCCAACTGCGTTCTGAGTGTTTAGTCTATCGTTTAGTGTCACACATAGGGTTACATTAACACTGCAACGAAGTCACTGTGAAAATCCCCCTAGCTACACTCCCGTTCGGGTACACTAAGGGAGAATTTAGCACGGCCAATTCACTTAACCAACTTAGACCATGGGAGGAAATCGGAGCATCCGGAGGAAATCCACACAGGCACGGGGAGAACGTGCAGACTCCACGCAGACAGTGACCCAAGCATTGAACCGGGTCCCTAGGCACTGTGAGGCAGCAGTGCTAACCACTGTGCCATCGTGCCACCGCATTCCTCTGATTCCCATCCGTGTAGTTTTTTTTCCTGCCGGTGTGACTGAAGTGATTCGTACGTAAAGTGATTCGGGTGAGTGAAGTGTGGTGTGTGCTGATTCCACACAACATTGAGTGTGAGAGCCGTGCGCTCCCTCTGTGTCCAAAGTGTCAATATTTCTTTTGTTTTTACCATTGGAAGTTGATATCATTTCCATTAATATATAAATGATGAAGCATTTTCTATAACTCATTCTGGAATATTCAGCATGGATTAAATGTATTGAATCTTATTCATGGGGACACAGTTAGTGAACAAGCCTGATTTCAATCTCCCGGCCCACTGAGATGGAGGAGGATCACTCACACTGCCCACACACCAGCCTAGTTTGCCCCATTGTTCAGTTATAGCCAATTTTGTAGGGCGCCCATTTGCAAATAAAAGCATCAAGGAAGGTTAATGGCAAGATGCTGGAATCTGAAACAAAAACAGAAAATGCTAGAAAATCTCAGCAAGTCTGACAGCATCTGTGGGGAGAGAATAGTGCCAACATTTCGAGTCTGGATGACCCTTCATCCAAGAAAGGTTTGTGCATTATATAGTGTACAATTCTGGTCGCCCTATTATAGAAAAGATATTAAACTAAAAAGATTTACTAGGATGTTACTGGGACTTGATGGTTTGAGTTATAAGGAGAGGCTGGATAGACTGGGACTTTTTTCTCTGGAGTGTAGGAAGCTGAGGGGTGATCTTATAGAGGTCTATAAAATAATGAGGGTCAAAGATCAGCTAGATAGTCAATGTCTTTTCCCAAAGGTAGGGGAGTCTAAAACTAGAGGGCATAGGTTTAAGGTGAGAGGGGAGAGATACAAAGGGTCCAGAGAGACAATTTTTTCACAGAGAGCGGTGAGTGTCTGGAATGAGCTGCCAGAAGCAGTAATAGAATAAGGTACAATTTTGTCTTTTAAAAAGCATGGGTAAGATGGGTACAGGGGGATATGGGCCAAATGTGGGCAATTGGGACTAGCTTAGGGGTTAAAAAAATGGGCGGCACAGACAAGTTGAGCTGAAGGGTCTGTTTCCATGCTGTAAACCTCTATGACTGTATTGCTGGAATTTTACCGGCACGTCCGCCTCAATTCCGGGGCTTGCAGAACAGAATTGTCAGTTGGCCTTGGGTGGGATTTTACGAGCCTCGGGTGGGTGAGATGGTAAACTTCCAGCATACAACTGACTCTACGACCAACTATTTTCATGATGGGCTGAATGGCACTATAGGCATTCTATTATTCATAGATCATAGAACCCTACAGTGCAGGAAGAGGCTATACTAAAAACAATCCCACCCAGACGCCTACATTAATCCCCTACACTAATCCCTCTAATCTACGCATCCTTGGACACTAAGGGGCAATTTCTTAGCTTGGCCAATCAACCTAACCTGCACATCTTTAGACTGTGTGAGTAAACTGGAGCACCCGGAGGAAACCCACGCAGAGACAAGGAGAATGTACAAACTACACACAGACAGGAATCAAACCCAGATCCCCTGGAGCTGTGAAGCAGCAGTGCTAACCACTGTGCTACCGTGCTGCCCCTTGCAGGAGAATAACTTGCAAATATGCTTACATTTGGAGTTGGTATTTACGGAAATGCTTAATTTTTGAATGGAGTTCTGGGAAATGCAGGATGTATTTATCCAGGGATGGGGATCTTTCAGTGTTAATGTCACATGGCGGGGGGGGGTTAATCTGACCTGCCTTACCGGTCTCAGCACTCGCAGTACCTCCTTCAACAGAGCGTCCACATTGCCCGCGGTGCAGAGGACAAGAGTGCAGACCACGGCGTCCACTGAACCGCTCGCCACTTGGCTCATGTCCTCGCCGCTGGCCACCAAGAAACGCTCCAGCCTGACATGCTCGTTCTTGGCCCCGCTGCTCTCCAGCAAGCTCTTGAAGTTAGGGTTGGGGTCGACGCAGATGACTTTGCAGCCCCAGGGGTAGAAAGCGAAGTTGGCACCGGACCCGCAGCCCACTTCCAGGATGGTCAGTCCCGAGGAGCCGGCAAAGTCTGGCAGCTGATCAAACAGCTCCTTCTTCACCTTGCCCATCTTGTCGTTGATGTTGATTGAAATGTTGCGCATCATATAGGGGAAGAACTTTTTATACACGGGGTCCCAGACCCCGAGCAATTGCAGGAGGGTCACCGGCAGCATCAAAATCTCCACCAGACAGCATAGCACAAATCTCACCAACGCCATCTTCACAGCTCGGAAAACAGGATACAAACATTTTAGTATTTCCCCCAGCTCTCCACTGGGAGGAGAACAAACATTTTTTTTCCCGCGCCACTGAAATTGACGAGTGAAATTGACTGGTCTGTAACTGCAGCTCCCTGTCTCGTCCCACTTTCCCACAAAAAGACAGGGCGGAACTAACGTAAAAGGAACTGCACACACAACTTGCACCTTGTCTTAAAAAGAAGTTGCAAAATATTTGATTTGTTATTGTCACGTGGAAACATTGCTAACAAAAGCATTATTACCAAAAGAGAAAATGCTGGAAAATCTCAGCAGGCCTGGCAACATCTGCAAGGAGAGAAAAGACCCTTTGTCAAAGCTAAAAAGCAGACAAAAGTGGGAAATATTTATACTGTAGAGGGGGGAATGAAAGAAAGCATTGTTTTTCACGCGCTATACAGGCAAAATGTACCATTCATAGAGTACACAGGGGAGATGGAAAGGAGACAGTGCAGAATGTAGTGTTACAGTCATAGCTAGAGTGTAGAGAAAGATCAACTTAATATTTGATTTGATTTATTATTGTCACATGTATTGGGATGCAGTGAAAAGTATTGTTTCTTGTGCACTATATAGACAAAGCATCCCATTCATAGAGTATACAGGGGACAGTGATGTATGTGGGTAGTGGGGGTGGTGGATAAAGGGGACAGTGATGTGTGTGGGTAGTGGGGGTAGTGGATAAGGGGGAACAGTGATGTATGTGGTAGTGGTGGGGGTGGATAAGGAGGACAGTGATGTGTCTGGGTAGTGGGGGTGCATTACACTCAGGTTCAGCACGTAGAATGAAAATGGTAAAATCAGAACTTTAGAGTATTTTTAGGGGATTTCAGCGAGAAAGAGAGAGATGGTTTCAATTGAACATAAATCACAGCACAATTAGTAAAATCTCTTCAATAAACTTGTTTGATTACAATGGTGAAAAATAAAATAACAAAAACTGGCAATTTGTTTTATTTAGTTGAGGGAAATGGGGGTCACTGGCTGGGCCAATATTTATTGCCCATCCTGGTTGCACTTGGAAGGCAGTTGAGAGTCAACCACTTTGCTGTGGCTCTGGAAACACACATAACCAATGGTTATAATACAACCAATGCTAACATTGGAATCTGTTGTAGTGTAACCAATACTAACATTGGAATCTGTTACATAACATGCTGTAAGGGTCAACTGACCAGCTGAGCTGGTGTAAATAGAAAGCAGATGAGGATTGTGGGAGCTTGTGTGGCCCAGGGCGAACCCCAAGTTGTGCTGCAATGTAGTTTCTTTGTTAAACCTTTTGCTTTGATTTATTTTGTGAATTTTGTTCTTTTATTGCTTGCAACCAAAATATCCTGACTGCTGGATGAACAATGAATAGTTTCTTAATTCCAACTTCTTAAGGGTTGAATTCAAGATCCACCATCTGCCATGGCAAGATTCGAACCTGGGTCCCCAGAACATTAGCTGAGTTTCTGGATTAAAAAAAATCTGGTGACAATGCCAAAAGGCCACCCTATTGTCTCTTTCACACCTCGTTAAAAACAATTATAGATTCCACAGACATTTTAAACAGAGTCTTTTCTTTACTGTATAGCTTCTGCGTCAAAGATCATGACACTATTAGTGGGATTGAACAGCCGCATTTGCCCAAAAGCTGGAAAATCCTGCCCGAGGCCAATAGATCTTTTCATGGCCAGTGTCCTGCCTACTACGATTCCTGTTTTGAAAAATGTATTAGTGTCACAAGTCAGCTTACATTAACACTGCAATGAATTTACTGTGAAAATCCTCTAGTCACTACACTTCTATTCAGGTACACTGAGGGAGAATTCACGTCTTTCGGACTGTGGGAGGAAATCGGGGCACCCGAAAGAAACCCACGTAGACACAGGGAGAACGTGCACACTCCACATTGACAGTGACTCAAGCCAGGAATCGAACCCAGGCCCCTGGCGCTATGAGGTAGCAGTGCTAACCACTGTGCCACCGTGCTGTCCTATATGTGGCTGGCAGACAGGACAATTCTGCCCTATTTATTTGCAATAAGCTATCATCTTGCATCAACTCACAGCATGGGGGACCTGGGTTCAATTCCTGTCTTAGGTAATTGTCTGTGTGGAGTCTGTTCTCCCCGTCTGTGGGGGTTTCCTTCCACAATCCAAAAAGATGCATAGTTAGGGGAATTGGCCATGCTAAATTGCCCCTTAATGGCCAAAGATGTGTAGGTTAGGGGAATTGGCCATGCTAAATTGTCCCTTAGTGTCCAAAGGTGTGTAGGTCAGGTGTATTGGCCATGCTAAATTGCCCTTTAGTCTCTAAAGATGTGCAAGTTAGGTGGATTGGCCATGCTAAATTGTCCCTTACTGTCCAAAGATGTGTGGGTTAGGTGGATTGGCCATGTTAAATTGCCCCTTAGTGTCCCAAAGATGTGCAGGTTAGGTGGATTGGCCATGCTAAGTTGTCCCTTAGTGTCCAAAGATGTGCAGGTTAGATGGATTGGCCATGCTAAATTGTCCCTTACTGTCCAAAGATGTGCAGATTAGGTAGATTGGCCACGCTAAATTGTCCCTTACTGTTAGGGACATTAGCAGGGTTAGGAGGATAGGGCCTGGATGGGACTATTGTTGGCGCAGACTCGATGGGCCAGATGGCCTCCTCTGCACAGCATGGATTCGATAATTCTATGATCTTCACTTTTGCATCCATTTTGAGTGTTTTTTTTTCAGGTTGCAAATATTTATTTGAGTTAAAAAGAGATTTTTTGACAGGATTCTTCAACATGAATCTTTAGCCCAGATTGTGTGCTCAACCAGTTGGCAAAACTAGCACCGGCATACAAATTCTGAAATGAATGATGTGTGCAGTGAAGTTCCCCTCTGTAGAGGAGGTTCCTCCTAACTGAAATGGAATAAAACCAAACATGCCCATAGCAAGGCCGTTTTAAACATCTTTCTTTTTAAGCTGCAGAAGTCCATTCATTAAGATTTCTTTTTTAGTTGACAACTCACTAATTTGAAAAAGTCTGTATATATTTATACATACGTGCGTATTCAATGGCAATTTGCCAGGATTGTCCCCCTCTCTGCTTGCCAATTTAAAATTTCAAAGCTGTTTCAAAGTTTTATTGAAAAAAAAATTGCAGTGATTAGGTTAAACTACAAATCATATTTAAAAAATCCAAGCCTTGACTGTTTAGCATCATTTTTTTTGCAGTCGGCACAATATGCTTAGGGATCAGGTCAAAATTATAATGTTTTTGAAAAGAGTAGAAAGGTGTCTACTGGGGAAATGTTGCCTGAACATTGAGGCTGTTGGAATCCAGGGTGAATGAGCATATTTGAAAGGGTTATTGTTCCCATTTGAGGCCAGAAGTTATATCTATCCAATATTATAAACACTCAGCAACGGAGTAGTTCGTTGGCTGATGTTTGAAGCTAAGTACAGGGGTGGGATTCCTGTCATGGAAGTCATCGCAAGCGGGACACAGACTATGCAAAGGCCCCTTGACTTCAGGCAGGATCTTCCAGTCCCGGGGTGAGCAAGGCAAGAAAATCCTGCCCATGGAATCACCACAGTGCAGAAGGAGGCCATTCGGCCCAACAAGTCTGCTCTGATTCTCTGACAGGGTGTCTTACACAGGTTCTCTCCTCTGCCCTATCCCTGTGATCCCGCATATTTAGCATGGCCAGTCCATCATCTGCACATCTTTGGACACTAAGGGGCAATTCACCATGGCTCATCCACTTAACCTGCGCATCATTGGACACAAAGGGGCAATTTAGCATGGCCAATCCACCTAACCTACAAATCTTTGGACACTAAGGGACAATTTAGCATGGCCTATCCACGTAACCTACACACCTTTGGACATTAAGGGGCAATTTAGCATACCAATCCCCCTAATCTACACATCTTTGGACACTAAGGGACAATTTAGCATGGCCAATCCCCCTAACCTACACATCTTTGGACACTAAGGGACAATTTAGCATGGCCAATCCACCTAACCTACACATCTTTGGACATTAAGGGGCAATTTAGCATGCCAATCCATCTAACCTGCACATCTTTGGACACAGAGTAATTTAGCATGGCCAATGCATCTAAACTGCACATTTTTGCACACTGAGGGGCAATTTAGCATGGCCAATCCACCTAATCTGCACATCTTTGGACACTAGGGGACAATTTAACATGGCCAATCCACCTAATCTTTGGACATGAAGGGGCAATTTAGTGTCAGGGTAATTAACAGGGTAAATACGTGGGTTTACAGCAATTGGGCCTGGATGGGATTGTTGTTGGTGCAGAGTTGATGGGTGGAATGGCTCCCTTCTGCATTGTGAGAATTCTATGGGTCTCAGACCCAGTGTTACATGTAGGCCAGACCTAGTAAGGACGGCAGATTTCCTTCCCTGAAGTGACATTGGTGAACCAGATGGGTTTTTACAACAATTGACAACTCATTATCAGATTTTTGGGTAAGGATTTTCCAGCTTCACCCAATCCAAAACTGTAAAATCCACTCAAGGTCAACGGACTTTCCCAATGTCCGCCCCTCACCTGCTCCGATTCCCGAGATGGTTGGGTGGTAAAATTCCAGCCTCAATTCCAATTGGAGCATCTGCTGTGGTGAGATTCGAGACTGGGTTCAATACTAGCAGCATCTGTGGAGGAAGAAAGAGAGTGAGCGCTTCGAGTCCAATATGACCCATCCCTTGGGGAAAATTGGGTGGCTTCAAGATGTAAGTGGTGTATTCTTCTTAAAATTAAACACAAGCTCGTGCAACAGCTCTCTCTCTCCCCAATTCCCTCTCTCGTGTTTTTTATGAGAGGAGACTGAATAGTTTGGGGCGATAGTCACTGGAATTCGGAAGAATGAGGGGAGATCTTATAAAAATATGTAAGATTATGAAGGGAATAGATAAGGTAGAAGCAGGGAGGTTGATTCCACTGGTGGGTGAAACTAGAACTAGGGGGCATGGCCTCAAAATAAGGGGGAGAAGATTTAGGACTGAGTTGAGGAGGAACTTCTTCACCCAAAGGGTTATGAATCTGTGGAATTCCCTCCCAGTGAAGCAGTTAAGGCTAAAAGCAAATGACTGCGGATGCTGAATCTGAAACCAAAAGAGAAAATGCTGGAAAATCTCAGCAGGTCTGGCAGCATCTGGAAGAAAAGAGCTGATGTTTTGAGTCCAGATGACCCTTTGTCAAAGCAGTTGATTTTTTTTTTATTTGATTTATTATTGTCACATGTATTAACATACAATGAAAAGTATTGTTTCTTGTGCTCTATACTGTTCATAGAGAAGGAAATGAGAGATGCAGAATGTAGTGTTACTGTCACAGATAGGGTGTAGAGAAAGATCAGTTTAATATTTGATTTGATTCATTATTATCGCATGTATTGGGATACAGTGAAAAGTATTGTGCACAATACAGACAAAATATACTGTTCATGGAGAAGGAAACGAGAGAGTGCAGAATGTAGTGTTACAGTCAGAAACTGTAGACAGAGTCAATGATTGGAAGGCTGGTTTGCGTGATGGATTGGGCTACATTCACAGCCTTTTATAGTTTCTTGAGTTCTTGGGCAGAGCAGGAGCCATGCCAAACTGTGGAATTCTGAAGAGTGAGGGGAAATCTTATAGGAACATGTAAGATTATGAAGGGAATAGACACCTTCATGAAGCGAATAGATAGGCTACCTCATTGAATGTTTTTAAGGCAACGATAGATAGATTTTTGAACAGTAAAGGAATTTGGGGTTATTGTGAGTGGGTGGGTAAGTGGAGCTGAGTCCATGAAAAGATCAGCCATGATCTTATTGAATGGCGGAGCAGGCTCAAGGGGCCAGATGACCGACTCTTGCTCCTTGTTCTTGTGTTCATCTCCCTGTCTTCTCTCAATTTTTTTTGTAAATTTAGGTCACCAGAATCTGGTGGCTGTGAAATCCTTTTACAATCACATCGTGGTTCCTATCTTTAAGAAAGGGAACAGGGATAGTCCAGGAAATTACCGACTGGTGAGTTTGACTTCAGTGGTTGGTAAGCCGATGGAGAGGCTTCTGAGGGATAAGATATATGAACATTTGGAGAAGTTTGGACTGATTAGAAATAGTCAGCATGGTTTTGTAAAGGGCAGGTCATGCCTTACGAGCCTAGTTGAGTTCTTCGAAAATGTGACTGAACACATTGACGAAGGAAGGGCGGTGGACGTAGTGTACATGGACTTTAGTAAGGCGTTTGATAAGGTCCCACATGCAAGGCTTCTTGAGAAGGTGAGAGGGCATGGGATCCAAGGGGCTTTGGCCTCGTGGATCCAGAACTGGCTTGCCGGCAGAAGGCAGAGAGTGTTTGTGGATGGGTCTTGTTCTGCATGGAGGTCGGTAACCAGTGGAGTGCCCCAGGGATCTGTTCTGGGACCCCTGCTGTTTGTCATTTTCATAAATGACCTGGATGAGGAAGTGGAGGGATGGGTTAGTAAGTTCGCCGACGATACAAAGGTCGGTGGTGTTGTGGATGGTCTGGAGGAATGCCAAAAGTTGCAGCGGGACATAGACAGGATGCAAGACTGGGCGGAGAAGTGGCAGATGGACTTCAACGCAGATAAATGTGTAGTGGTCCATTTTGGCAGGAATAATGGGATGAAGGAGTACAATATAAGGGGTAGGAGTCTTAGCTGTGTTGTAGAGCAGAAGAATCTCGGGGTCCGGGTCCATAGGACTCTTAAATCGGCCTCGCAGGTGGAGGAAGTGGTCAAGAAGGCGTACGGTGTACTGGCCTTCATTAATCGAGGAATAGAGTTTAGGAGTCAGGAGGTAATGATGCAGCCCTATAAGACTCTTGTCAGACCCCAGTTGGAGTATTGTGCGCAGTTCTGGTCGCCTCATTATAGGAAGGATGTAGAGGCTATTGAGAAAGTTCAGAGGAGATTTACAAGGATGCTGCCTGGATTGGGAGGCAGGCCTTATGAAGATAGGTTGAGGAGCTGGGACTCTTCTCACTGGAGAGACGTAGGTTGAGAGGCGACCTGATAGAGGTTTATAAAATGTTGAGAGGAATAGATAGGGTGGACTCTCAGAGACTATTTCCCCGAGCGGAAATGGTCACTACGAGAGGACACAGATTTAAAGTGCAGGGAAGCAAATACAAAGGAGATGTCAGGGGTAGGTTTTTCACTCAGAGGGTGGTGAGTGAATGGAACCGACTGCCGTCGGAGGTTGTTGAGGCAAACTCACTGGGGTCTTTTAAGAGACTTCTGAATGAGTATATGGAAAAGAATAGGATAGGGGGTTATAGATAGGTCTGTGGGTTGGTAGAGGTGATCGGCGCAACTCGTAGGCCGAAGGGCCTGTTTGTGCTGTATTGTTCCATGTTCTATGTTCTATACCATCGAATCAGGAAATATTGATGCACGGAGGCCAGGAATCTGGAGTTTGAAGCTGTTCAGAATTATTGGGGCTAAGTGACATCCTGTTTTCAAAACTTCCATCTAAATGTATCAATTTCCTACGAGGAAGAATGAAATGTACAACGGAGGAATGCACTGGCCCTTCGATCAATTTAAACTTCCAACATAATAGGAGGTTCGTGATAGTTCAATTGGATGCTCGATGTCCAGTGATACGTCTGATTCCAGCCAATTTCTGCCGAGCAGGCAGTTACTGTAACAATTGTGGCAGACTGTGTGCTTAACAGATCGAGAGGCAATAGCTACTCCATCGTTAGCCCAGCTGCAGCAGAGGACAACCACTAATTTGACGAACATTTGCATTTATGCAGCACCTTTAACATGGCCATGCTAAATTGACCCCTAGTGTCCAAAAATATGCAGATTAGATGGATTGACTATGCTAAATTGCCCCTCATTGCCTCAAGTTAAGGGAATTAGTTGAGTAAATACATGAGGTTATGGGGATAGGCCCTGGGTAAGACGCTCTTTCACGGAGTCAGAGCAGGCTGAATAGCCTCCTTCAGCACTGTAGATTTCCATGATTTCTAATTGGAATTTTTACATTTTTTAAATTTAAAATTTAAATTAAAAAAATTTAATTTACCCAATCTGGCCTACACATGACTCCAGAGCCACAACTAATATTTGATTTGATTTATTGTTGTCACATGTATTGGGATACAGTGAAAAGTATTGTTTTTTGCGTGCTATACAGACAAAGCATACCGTTCATAGAGTACATAGGGGAGAAGGAAAGGAGAGGGTGCAGAATATAGTGTTACAGTCACAAGTAAGGTGAAGAGAAAGATCAGCTTAATATCTGGTAGGTCGGTTCATTCTCAATTGCCCTCGGGCAATTTGGGGTGGGCAATAAATGCTGGCCCAATGAATAAAAAAATTTCTGTGGCTATGGAGCAGTATTTTGGATCAAATTCATTCCTCAGTTAACGTTGCCAAAAATAAATGAACTAATCATTCATTTCATTGCTACAGTAGGAGCATTGTGTAAATTGTTTGTTGCATTTACCAACAAAACAATAGTGAATAGCCTTCAAATGTAATTAATAGACCGCAAAGTCTGGAATAGATGCAAGTTCATTATCTCTTGCATTTATGTCTCATAAACAGCTTTTTAGAACATGGGTTTTTGGCACGAGATCATAGAATTCCTACAATGCAGAAGAGGCCATTTGACCCATCGAGTCTGCACTGATTCTCTATCTTACTCAGAGTTTCTTACCCAGGCCCTCTGGGCATAGTGGTTAGCACTGCTGCCTCTCAGCGCCAGGGACCCGGGTTCGACTCTCGGCTTGGGTCACTGACTCTGTGGAGTTTGCACGTTCTTCCTGTGTCTGCGTGGGTTTCTTCTGGGTGCTCCAGTTTCCTCCCACAGTCCAAAGGTGTATGAGTTAGGTAAATTGACCATACCAAATTTCCCCTACGTGCCGGGAGATTAGCAGAGTAAATATATGGGGTTGCGGGGATAGGGTCTGGGTGGGATTGTGGTCAGTGCAGACTCGATGGGCTGAATGGCCACCTTCTGCACTGTGGGGACTCTATTCTATAATTCTATCCTATCCCCACAACCCCAGTCATTTCCCATGGCTAACCCAGCTAACTTGCACATCTTTGGACACTAAAGGACAATTTAGCATGGCCAATCCCCCTAACCTGCACATCTTTGGACACTAAGGGGCAATTTAGCATGGCCAATCCACCTAACCTGCACATCTTCGGACTGTGGGAGGAAGCCGGAGCTGGGAATTGAACCCAGGTCCCTGGTGCTGTGAGGCAGTAGTGCTAACCACTGCGTCACTGTGCTGTGACTTTCTGATCAACAATTCACAATTGTACAGTCCTGGGTTGCCACACCATAGGGAGGATGTGGACGCGTTGAAGAGAGCGCAGAAGAAGTTTACAAGAATGGTCCCAGAGTGGAGAAACTTCAGTGATGAGGATAGATTAGAGAGGTTGGGACTATTCTCCTTGGAGAGGAGAAGGCTAAGAGGAGATTAGATAGAGATGTTCAAAATCATGAAGAATCTTAGAATCATAGAAACCTACAGTGCAGAAAAAGGCCCTTCAGCCCATCGAGCCTGCCTTGGACACAATCCTATTCAGGCCCTACCCCCATATTCCTGCATATTATACTCACGAATCCCTCTAACCTGTGCATCCCTGGACACTGAGGAGCAATTTCTTTCTCCTGAGGAAGCTGGACAGAGTAGACAGGGAGAAACTGTTCCTGCTTGTAACAGGATCAGGAAGAAGAGGGACACAGATTTAAAGTGATTTGCAAAAGAAGCAAATGTGATGGGTGAAAAAGCTTTCTCATAATGCAAATGGTTGGGGGTCTGGAATGCGCTGTCTAGGAATGTGGTGGAGGCAGATTCAATCAAGGCATTCGAGAGCGCATTAGATGATTATTTAAATAGAAACAATGCATAGGGGTACAGGGAAAAGGCAGGGAAATGGCACTAAGTCATGATGTTTGGAGAGCCAGTGCAGACACAATGGGCTGAATGGCCTCCTTCTGCGCTGGAATAATTCTCTGATTCAAACCTGCTCCTCCATTTGATAAAATCATGATTATTTGTTGATGTTTCTAATTCTACATTCCCCATCTAGCCACACTCCCCAACCCTCGATAACCTTTAATTCTTCTTTCTAACAAGAATCTATCTGCCTCCGCCTTAAAAATATTCAATAACCCCGTTCAGTAACCCCATCTCCCCCACCTTCTGAATTCCAAAGTCCTCAGAAGAAGACTTCTTCTCATCTCTGCCTTCCAAAGATAAGCCCCAATTTTACAACACTGCCCCCTTTCTGAGAAATATTGCAATAGCCACAGATTTCTGGTTTCAATTGAAATTACTGCCCACAAAACATTGGCTTTTAATTGGTCACATTCCGATCTACCATGATCTTATTGAATGGCAGAAGAGGTTTGAGGGGCTGAATGGCCTCCTTCTGTTTCTATTTAATTGGTCGCTTTCTATCAGCTTTGAGATGTGTCTGTTCTAGTGGGTGGTCTCCATTCTTCCGTCCATCTTAAACTGGAGCTTATCCAACTCATTGTTGTCCATATTCTACTCCATACAAACACCCATTCATCCATCAGCTTTGCGCTTGCTGACTTGCGCTGGTTCCCACTTCACCAAGTTTTAAAGTTATCCTCATATTCTCATCCCTGTGCGACTGGGAGCTCCTTCACCTTTATAACATTCTCCAATCAATAACCATTAAGAGCTCTACGTTGCTCCAATGCCGCTCTTGCCTCTCTCTCAATCAAAATACCAACTCAAAACGCACTGCTTGAATACAACATTTAGTCCCCCATCCTCTTCTTGGCTCTGTGTTGATTTTTAAATCAAATCAGAGTCCTGTGAAGTGTCTTGGGTTGTTCCCCTACAACCCAGCCTTGGGTCACTGTCTGTGTGGAATCTGCTCATTCTCCCCATGTCTGTGGGGTTTCCATCACACACCATGGTAAATTGCTCCTTAATGCCTAAAGATGTGCAGTTTAGATAGGTTGGCCATGCTAAATTGCCCCTTAATGCCCAAAGTTGTGTAGGTTAAGTGGATTGGCCATGCCAAATGGCCCCTTAGTGACCAAAGAAGTGTAGGTTAGTTGGATTGGCCATGCTAAATTGCCCCTTAGTGTCCAAAGATGTGCAGGTTAGGATGGATTGGCCATGCTAAATTGTCCCTTAGTGTCAGGGATATTAGCAGGATAAATATGTGGGGTTACGGGGTATGGTTGGGATTGTGGTTGGTGAAAACTCAAGGGGCAGAATGGTCTCCTCCGGCACTCCAGGAGTTGAATAAGTGTGAAGTTAATTGCAGAGGCAAACGGGAATTTTTTTTTTACCTTGCATGTGGCACCTTTGGGCAGTCTCAGTTCCTCTGGCAGTGCAACAGTTAAGAGTGGAAACGCAGAAAGATTTTCAATGCGGCGATTAACCCTTTTGAAATCAAATAAATTTGATGTAATTGGAGGAGATGAATTCCTCAATGTTAACTGCCAGCTGAGAGTTGCCTTTTAGGATGATTTAAGAGATTAGAATGGACTGAGCTATTTCATTTCTACATTGAAGGGAAGAGTTATGTAGGTCATGAAACATGTGTAGTTGGGAGACTATTAATATGTAATACTTTCCATCAATATTTATGGCACTTTCCAGAGTGCATATATGAACTTGTTTTACATAAAAATCTAAACACATCAGTGTTTTCATTGGAGGATGAATATAAACTGGAGTGACAATTTTCTCAGGAGGCTCAGGAAATTCAGCATGTCCGCTACGACTCTCAACATTTTTTTACAGATGCGCCATAGAAAGCATCCTATCTGGAAGTATAACAACAACATAAGAACTAGGAGCAGGAGTCGGCCATCTGGCCCCTCGAGCCTGCTTCACCATTCAGTAAGATCATGGCTGATCTTTTCATGGACTCAGCTCCACTTACCCGCCCGCTCACCGTAACCCTTAATTCCTTTACTGTTCAAACATCTATCCTGCCTTAAAAACATTCAATGAGGTAGCCTCAACTGCTTCACTGGGCAGGGAATTCCACAGATTCACAACCCTTTACGTGAAGAAGTTTGTCCTCAACTGAGTCCTAAATCTGCTTCCCCTTATTTTGAGGCCACGCCCCCTAATTCTAGTTTCAGTGGAAACAACCTCCCTGCTTCTATCTTATCGATTCCCTTTATAATCTTATATATTTCTGTAAGATCTCCCCTCATTCTTCTGAATTCCAATGAGTATAGCCCCAGTCTACTCAGTCTCGCCTCATGAGCCAACCCTCTCAACTCCAGAATCAACTTAGTGAATCTCCTCTGCATCCCCTCCAGTGCCAGTATATCCTTTCTCAAGTAAGGAGACCAAAACTGTACACAGTAACTCCAGGTGTGGCCTCACCAGCACCTTATACAGCTGCAATATAACCTCGCTGTTTTTAAACTCCATCACTCCAGCAAAATTCCATTTGCCTTCTTAATTCCTGCTGCACCTGCAAACCAACCTTTTGTGTTCCATGTACAAGGTCTCTCTGTACAGCAGCATGCTGGAATTTTTTACCATTTAAATAATAGTCCAGTTTGCTGTTATTCCTATCAAAATGGATGACCTCACATTTACCAACATTGCCCTCCATCTGCCAGACCTTTGTCCACTCACTTAGACTATCTATATCCCTTTGCAGACTTTCAGCACCCTCTGCACACTTTGTTCTTCCACACGTCTTAGTGTCATCTGTGAATTTTGACACACTACACTTGGTCCCCAACTCCATATCATCTATGTAAATTGTAAACAATTACGGTCCCTGAGGCACACCACTAGTCACTGATTGTCAACCAGAAAAACACCCATTTACCCCCATTTTTGCTTTCTGTTACTTAACCAATCCTCTATCCATGCTAATACATTACCACCACGCACACTTTGCACCTTTATCTTATGCAGCAGCCTTTAGTGAGGCACGTTGTCGAATGCCTTCTGGAAGTCCAGATACACCACATCTACAAATTCCCCACTGTCTGCCATGCTCATAATGTCCTCAAAGAATTCCAGTAAACTAGTTAAACCTGACCTGCCCTTCATGAACCCTTACTGCATCTTACCAATGGTACAATTTCGATCCAGATGTTTTGCTATTTTTACTTGATGATAGAGTCAAGCATTTTCCCTACTACAGAAGTTAAGCTAACCAGCCTATAGTTACGTGCCTTTTGTCTATCTCCTTTTTTAAATAGTGGCGTCAAATTTGCTGTTTTCCAATCTGCAGGAACCATCTCAGAGTCCAGTGAATTTTGGCAAAGCAGCCAGCATAATCAAGGACGCCACGCACCCCGGACATTCTCGCTTCCGCCTTCTTCCGTTGGGAAAAAGAGACAAACGTCTACAGCAACCGACTCAAGAACCGCTTCTTCCTTGCTGCTATCAGACTTTTCAGTGGTTCTACCATGTATCAAGGTGATCTTTCTCTACACCCCAACCATGACTGTTACACTATATTCTTCTTTCCTTTCCCCCAATGTACTCTATGAACGGTGTGCTTTGTCTGTATCGTGTGCAAGAAACAATACTTTTCACTGTATCCCAATACATGCGACAAAAATAAATCAAATCAAAGTTATGAACAAAAAAGTGACCGAGGAAGAGAGAAACAATACGTCTTCTGGAACACTGAGGCAGTGACCAGCATCTCACCGAGACTATTTTCATTTGGTTTTAGAGTTTGTCGGCCCAATCCACCTGTGATGACTTGAAGGCAATTGGTCACAAAATTGGGCTCTGTAGTTATTGGACAGTGACCTTTTTTACTAAATTGCCCCTCAGTGCCCAAAAATGTGTGGATTAGGTGGATTGGCCATGTTAAATTGCCTCTCACTGTTCAAAGATGTGTAGATAGGTGGATTGGCCATACTAAATTGTCCCTTAGTATCCAAAGATGTGTAGGTTAGGTGGATTGGCCATACTAAATTGTCCCTTAGTGTCCAAAGATGTACAAGTTAGATGGATTGGCCATGTTAAATTGCCCCTTAGTCTCCAAAAATATGCAGGTAGGTGGGTTGGCCAAGCTAAATTGCCCCTTAGTGTCCAAAGATGTGCAAGTTAGGTGGATTGGCCATGCTAAAGTGTCCCTTAGTATTCAAAGATGTGCAGGTTAGGTGGATTGGCCATGCTAAATTGCCCTTTAATGTCCAAAGATGTGCAAGTTAGGTGGATTAGCTGTGCTAAATTGCCTCTTACTGTCCAAAGATATGCAGGTTAGATGGATCGGCCATGCTAAATTGCCCTTTAGTGTCCAAAGATGTGCAGGTTAGGGAGATTGGCCATGCTAAACTGTCCCTTTATGTCCAAAAATGTGCAAAATTAGCTTTCACAAAGCAAGTTTCACTCATAGAATCCTGATAATGCAGAGGAGGCCGTTCAGCCCATCAATTCTGCATCAACTCTCTGACAGAGTATCTTACCCAGGTCCTCTTCCCGACCCCATTCCCTGCAGCCCAAGCATTTACCATGGCGAATTCCTCCCTTAGCTGCACATCTTTGGACAGTAAGGGGCAAATTTGCATGGCCAATCCATTTAACCTACACATCTTTGGACACTAAGGGGCAATTTAGCGTGGCCAATCCACCTAACCTGCACATCTTTGGACACTAAGGGGCAATTTAGCGTGGCCAATCCACCTAACCTGCACATCTTTGGACACTAAGGGGGTTCCTCCGGGTGCTCCGGTTTCCTCCCACAGTCCGAAAGACGTGCTGGTTAGATGCATTGGCCATGCTAAATTCTCCCTCACTGTACCCAGACAGATGCTGGAGTACGGCAACTGGGGGATTTTCACGATAGTTTCATTGCAGTGTTAATGAGTGTCTACTTGTGATAGTAGTAAATAAACTTAAAAAAACTTAAACCAACCCACCAAACCCACTCACCTTTGGACATTAAGGGGCAATTTAGCATTGTCAATCCCCCTAACCTACACATCTTTGGACACTAAGGGACAATTTAGCATGGCCAATCCACCCTAACCTACACATCTTTGGACACTAAGGGGCAATTTAGTATGGACAATCCACCTATCCTGCATATCCTTAGACTATGGGAGGAAACCAGAGCACGCAGAGGAAACCCACACAGACACAGGTAGAATGTGCAAACTCCACACAGACAGTGACCTGAGGCTGGAATTGAACCTGGGTCCTTGGTGCTATGAGGCAGCAGTGCTCACCACTGTGCCGCCGTACCACCCTTCGATGCTCTGGCGAATTGTTTCTAGAACATTCGTGACTGACTGACTCGAGGATCGATTATTTTTTTCTCTGGCCTTGGCCACTGAAGCCAGTGGGCCTTAGGTTGACCTTTCTAATTCTCCAAGTCAACCTGATTGAAGAGGTGTAGGGAGCTCCCAGTCTGGTGTGTTGGCCTGTCAGAGAGAGAAAGAGAGAGAGAGAGAGAGAGAGAGAGAGCTCTCTGCCACTGCAGGTCAGGAAACTGTATGCAGCTGGAACTCTGAGAAGGTGCTGGCTGCTATTTATAGAAATGCCTGTGCTCTGGCAAGGGCCTCCGCTGCAGACATGAACACAGAATGCTGGAGAATGTTGCAGAGCTCTCTCCCTTTACAGATGTTGCACTGGCTGGACAGTACCATGTGTGGAGCAGGTAGCAGCACTCTGCGTTGCAAGGTTCCTGTTCCAGCGACCGGAGTAACAAAGTAAAGGTGACACCCCATTGCAATACTGAGGGAGTGTTGCACTGTCAGAGGTCCTTCTGCATGAGCCCTTGTCCATCTTCTCAGCTCGATGCTTATAGATGCCATGGGGTCTTCTTGAAGAAGGAATCCCCCTTGGTTTCCTGGCCAACATTCACCCCTCAATCAACGTCACAGATTTGGTGGTCATTGTCACATCACAGTTTGCTAAAGCTTGCTGGGTTGTACTTCAAAGAATCCCGACATTGCAAAATGAGGCCATTCAGCCCATCAAGTTTGCACCAACGACAATTACACCCAGGCTCTATCCCCAATAACCTCATGCAGTTGCCCTAGCTAGTCCCCCTGACACCAAGGTACAATTTAGCATGGCCAATCCATCTAACCTACACATCTTTGGACACTAAGAGACAATTTAGCATGGCAAATCCACCTAACCTACACATCTTTGGACACTGAGGGGCAATTTAGCATGGCCAATCCACCCTAACCTGCACATCTTTGGATACTAAGAGGCAATTTAACATGGCCAATCTACCTAATGTACACGTCTTTGGACACTAGGGGGCAATTTAGCACGGCCAATCCACCCTAACCTGCGCATCTTTGGACACTAAGGGGCAATTTAGCATGGCCAATCCACCCTAACCTACACATCTTTGGACACTAAGGGACAATTTAGCACGGCCAATCCACCCTAACCTGCGCATCTTTGGACACTAAGGGACAATTTAGCATGGCCAATCCCCCTAACCTGTGCATCTTTGGACACTAACGGACAATTAAAGTTTATTTATTCATATCACAAGTAGTCTTACATTAAGATTACAATAAAGTTACCTTGAAGGTCCCCTAGTCGCCACATTCCTGTTTGGATACACTGAGGGAGAATTTAGCATGGCCAACGCACCCAACCAGCATGTCTTTTGGTCTGTGGGAGGAAACCGGAGCACCCAGAGAAAACCCACGTAGATGCGAGAAGTGCATGCTGACTTTATACAGGTAGTGACCAAGCTGGGAAACGAACACTGTGAGGCAACTGTGCTAACCATTGTGCCACTATTCCGCCCTGGATAGTGAATACCATACATTCCCCATTCTCCTCACTCTCTCATGGCTGATCATCAAATTCAATATTCTGATATCCCTCTTCCTCCCACGTCCCTTGATCCCTTTAGCCCCAAGAGCGATATCTAATTTCTTCTTGAAATCTCACAATGTTTTGGCCTCAATTCCTTTCTGTGGGAGTGAATTCCACACAGTCATCACCCTCTGGGTGAAGAAATTTCTCCTCACCTCAGTTCCAGAAGGTTTACCCCTTATCCTCAAACTCTGACCCCTAGTTCTGGACTCCCCCCATCACTGGGAACATCCTTTTTGAATCTACCCTGTCTAACCCTGTTAGAATTTTATAAGTTTCTATAAGATCCTCTCTCAACTCTTTGAAACTCCAGTGAATATAATCCTAACCGACTTAGTTCTCCTCCTTTGACGGACCTGGATTCCAGGAATCAGCCTGGTAAACCTTCACTGTGCTCCCTCTATTGCAAGGACATCCTTCCTCAGATAAGGACACCAAAACTGCACACAATACTCCTGTTGTGGCCTCACCAATGCTCTGTACAATTCCAGGAAAATACCTCTATTCCTGTATTCAAATCCTCTTGATGTGAAGGCCAACATATCATTTGCCTTTTTTATTGCCTGCTGTACCTGCACACTTACTTCCAGCAACTGATACATGAGGACACCAATGTCTCGCTGAGTATCCATCTCTCTCAATTTACACCCGTTATGTTGATGTATTCCTCAGCTAAGACTACAACGGGATCTTGATCAACTGGGCCAAGGAATGGCAGATGGAGTTTAATTCAGATAAATGTAAAGTGTTTCATTTTTGATAAGACAAACCAGGATAGGACTTGTACAGTTAATAGCAAGACCCTGGAGAGTGTTGTTGAATAGAGAGACCGAGGGATGCAGGTACATAGTTCTTTCAACATTTCACACAGAGGGTGGTGTGTGTATGGAATGAGCTGCCAGAGGAGGTGGTAGAGGTGGTTACAGTGACAACACTTAAAAGAGATTTGGACAGATACATGGATGGGAAAGGTTTAGAGGGATATGGACCAAACACAGACAAATGGGATTAGTTCAGTTTTGGAAATTCAGTCAGCATGGACAATTTGGCCTGAATCTCTATGACTCTCTGAATCTATGGTCAATACTTCAGTCCCTTCCGTAAAAGAAATGCCCACTTGTGTAATCCGAAAGTACAGAGTTGAGAAACTGCTTTAATTTTCAATTCTGATTAGTGCACGCTGCACCTTCTAATCTATTGTACTCACAATGTAACAATTAGATTACAACAAATAGTGAACTTATTCCTGTAACCTTGACTACTGTTAAAAAATTACCAAGTGGCTGAAATGAGAAGGGGTTGGCACCAAATGCACTTATGCGTTTCAATGCCATTCTTTTGTCCACTGCCTCTGAGATATTAACCTGTCTTCAATGAAATAATATCCAGAGGAGTTGTACAAAAACACATCAATGCATTCATTACCCTTGTCGCATGTCACATAATCTCAAACTCGTGAATTCTCTTCCCAAAAGAGATCTTGTAAGGAAGATACAAAGCTTTCAAATCATAGAGTAGAAGTAGGCCATTTGGCCCATCGAGTCTGCACCGATAACAATCCCACCCAAGCCCTATCCTCGTAACCCCACATATTTACCCCATCAATCCCTCTAACTGACGCATCCCAGGACACTAAGGGGCAATTTAGCATGGACAATGCACCTAACCGGCACATCTTTGGAGTGTGGGAGGGAACATGTCCATTACGACTCTCACCAATTTTTACAGATGCATCATAGAAGCATTCTTTCTAGTTGTATCACAGCTCCTGCTCTGCCCAAGACCACAAGAAACTAAAAAAGGTCGTGAATATAGCCCAATCCATCACACAATCCAGCCTCCCATCCATTGACTCTATCTACACTTCCCGCTGCCTCGGAAAAGCAGCCGGCATAATTAAGGATCCCACACACCCCGGACATTCTCTCTTCCACCTTCTTCCGTCAGAAAAAGATACAAAAGTCTGAGGTTACGTACCAACCGACTCAAGAACAGCTTCTTCCCTGCTGCTATAACACTTTTGAATGGACCTACCTTGCATTAAGTTGATCTTTCTCCACACCCCAGCTATGACTGCAACGCTACATTCTGCATTCCTTTCCTTCTCTATGAATAGTATGCTTTGTCTGTATAGCACCCAAGAAACAATACTTTTCACTGTATCCCAATACATGTGACAATAATAAATCAACCCAAATCAAACCCACGCAGACATGGGGAGAATGTGCAGATTGCACACGGACGGTGACCCAAGCCAGGAATTGAACCCAGGTCCCTGGTGCTGTGAGGCAGCAGTGCCAACCACTGAGCCACCATGCCACCCTAAATGATGTCAAAAACCAGGAAAAGGACTACTCTTTGTGATTCACAAAATGTGAAGTATAATTGTGAAGTTATCCATTTTGGCAGAAAGAATAGAAAGACAAATTATTATCTAAATGGAAAGCAGATTCACAATGTGTCTGTGCAGAGGGATCTGGGTGTCCTTGTTCACAAGTTGCAGAAAGTCAGTACGCTGTTCCAGCATGTACTAAAACAGCAAATGGGATGTTGGCATTTATTGCAAAGGGAGTAGAGTATAGAAGTAGAGAAGTGTTATTGCAATTGTACAGGGTGTTGGTGAGACCACATCTGGAATAGTGTGTCCAGTTTTAATCTCCTTATTTGAGGAAGGATGCAGTGGCATTAGAGGCAGCTCAGAGGAGGTTCACCAGATTTATCCAGGGATGAAAGGGTTGGTGTATGAGGAGAGATTAAACAGGTTGGGCCTTGTACTTGCTGGAGTTTAGAAGGATGAGGGGGATCTGATCGAAGTATATGGGATTGGTAAAATAAATGTGACCAAATGTTTCCTCTTGTGGGGCAATCTCGAACAAGAGATCACAGGGAAAGGTTGAGCATAGATCATAGAAACTTACAGTGCAGAAGGAGGCCATTTGGCCCATTGTGTCTGCAACTCAAGTGGGACCACAATCCTACCCAGGCCCTATTCCCATAATCCAATGCATTCATCCTAGCTGGTCCCCCTGACACTAAGTGGCAATTTAGCACGGTCAATGTACCTAACCTGTATACCTTTCGACTGCGGGAGGAAATCAGGGCACCCGGAGGAAACTACAGGGAGAAACTCCACTCGAACAATTTGATTAGATTTAACACTGAGATGAGGATGAATTACTTCTCGCAGAGGGGGGTGAATTTGTGGAACTCGCTGCCCCATAGCGCAATGGAGTCTGAATCATTAACCGGTTTCAGGAGAGAGACAGATATATTTCTGATAAAGAAAGGGATAAGGGGCTAGGGGGAACAGGTGGGAGGTGGATTTAAGACCAGCCATATCTCCCAGCTACCAAGCAGCTTTTCATTCACCCTGTATTATTAGCAAATAATGGTCAGTCACTCTGACCATCAACTAGAACTTGTGAGCTGCCGTACAGAACACTGAACACCTTTTTACCCTGGTTCCACTGGTGGAAAAGTCACATGAAGCGTTCAAAGAATTTAGCAAGGAAAACGTCAATGAACATTATAACTTTAAGAATATTCTTCAATGAATTGGAAATATATCTGGCCACAAATCCACTTTAGTGAAATGAAGATCAGAACATTTCTCCTTTAAATTCCAAATCAATGTTAGAACATAAGAACTAGGAGCAGGACTTGGCCATCTGACCCCTCGAGCCTGCTCCGCCATTCAATAAGATCATGGCTGACCTTTTCGTGGACTCAGCTCCACTTTCCCACCCGCTTACCCTTAATTCCTTTACTGTTCAAAAATTTATTTATCCATGTTTTAAAAACATTCAATGAGGGAGCCTCAACTGGGCAGGGAATTCCACAGATTCACAACCCTTTGTGTGAAGAAGTTCCTCCTCAACTCAGTCCTAAATCTGCTCCTCCTTATTTTGAGGCTATGCCCCCTAGTTCTAGTTTCACCTGCCACTGGAAACAACTTCCCTGCTTTTATCTTATCTATTCCCTTCAAAAGGGAATAAGTTTACATGTTTCTATAAAATCTCCCCTCATTCTTCTGAATTCCAATGAATATAGCCCCAGTCTACTCAGCCTCTTCTTATAAGCCAACCTTCTCATGTTGTGTAAAGATGGCTTCGTCGACAGCTCACCTTACCAGCTCACTCAGCCTGAAGATGCTCAGTTGAATGATGTGTGTACCATCTACAAGATGCACTGCAGCAACTCACCAAGGCACCTTAGACAGCACCTTCTGAACCCACCACCACTTCCATCTAGAAGGACAAGGGAGCAGATACCTGGGAACACCGCCACCTGCAACTTGCCCTCCAAGCCACTCACCATCCTGACTTAGAAATATATCGGCCGTTCCTTCACTGTCATTGGGTCAAAATCCTTCCCTAACAGCACTGTGGGTGTACCTACACCACACAGACTGACTGATATCCAATAACAATCCTGGAACCCCCTCCCTAACAGCACTGTGGGTGTACCTACACCACACGGACTGACTGATGTCCAATAACAATCCTGGAACTCCCTCCCTAACAGCACTGTGGGTGTACCTACACCACACAGGTTGATAAGTATGTCCCTGTCAGGCAAGGAGGAAATGGTCGAGTAAGGGAGCCATGGTGTACGAAAAAAGTTAATTCGCTGGTTAAAAGGAAAAAAGAGGCTTATGTCAGGATGAGGCTTGAAGGCTCAGTTAGTGCAATGGATAGCTATAGATTAGCCAGGAGGGAGCTAAAGAGTGAGTTGAGGAGAGCTAAGAGGGGACACGAGAAGACTTTGGCTGATAGGATTAAGGAGAATCCTAAAGCTTTCTTTAGTTATGTTAAGAATAGAAGATTGGTTAGGGCAAGATTAGGGCCAGTCATAGACAGCAGTGGGAAATTGTGCATGGAGCCTGAAGAGATTGGAGAGGCACTGAATAAATATTTCTCTTTGATATTCACGCAGGGAGATGTAAATGTAGTTGTGGAGAACACTGAGGTACAGGGTTGCAAACTGGAAAGTATTGAAGTAGATAGGGAGGATGTGCTAGATATTCTCGAGGGTTTGAAGTTGGATAAGTCCCTGGGCCGGACGGGATTTACCCTAGGATTCTCTGGGAGGCAAGAGAGGAGATTGCAGAGCCTCTGGCTCTGATCTTCAGGTCGTCGTTGGTTACGGGTGTGGTTCCAGAGGACTAGAGGATAGCGAATGTGGTCCCATTGTTCAAGAAGGGGAAGAGAGACCTTCCAGGGAATTATAGGCCAGTGAGTCTTACTTCTGTTGTGGGCAAAGTATTGGAGAGAATTATTAGGGATAGGATTTATAGTTATTTAGAGAGAAATGAATTGATTGGGGATAGTCAGCATGGTTTTGTGAAGGGTAGGTCGTGCCTTACTAACCTCATTGAGTTTTTTGAAAAAGTGACCAAAGAGGTGGATGGGGTTAAGGCGGTTGATGTGGTATATATGGACTTTAGTAAGGTGTTTGATAAGGTGGCCCATGGAAGACTTCTGCAGAAAATGCAGATGTATGGGATAGAGGGTGATTTAGCTAATTGGACTAGGAATTGGCTAGCAGATAGAAGACAGAGGGTGGTGGTTGATGGGAGATATTCATCGTGGAGTTCGGTTACATGTGGTGTACCTCAGGGGTCTGTTTTGGGGCCCCTGCTGTTTGTAATTTTTATAAATGATCTGGATGAGGGTATTGAAGGATGGATTAGTAAATTTGCATATGACACTAAAGTCGGTGGAGTGGTAGATAGTGAAGAGGGGTGTTATAGTTTGCAGAGAGACTTGGACAAGTTGCAGAGCTGTGCCGAGAGGTGGCAAATGGAGTTTAATGTGGAAAAGTGTGAGGTAATGCACTTTGGCAGGAATAATAAATGTGTAGAGTATAGGGCTAATGGTAGGATTCTTAATAGTGTTGACGAACAGAGGGATCTTGGTGTATTTGTGCATAGATCCCTGAAAGTAGGCATTCAAGTCGATAAGGTTGTTAAGAAGGCATATGGAGTCTTAGCTTATTGGTAGGGGGTTTGAATTTCGAGCCGCAACATCATGTTGCAACTGTACAAAACTCTAGTTGCGCCGCACTTGGAGTATTGTGTGCAGTTCTGGTCCACATTATAAGAAAGATGTGGAGGCATTGAGAGGGTACAGAGGAGGTTTACCAGGATGTTGCCTGGTATGGAGGGCAGGTCCTATGAAGAGAGGCTGAGGGATTTGAGGTTGTTTTCGTTAGAAAGGAGGCGGCTAAGAGGGGACCTAATCGAAACATATAAGATGATTAGAGGTTTAGATAGGGTGGACAGTGATAGCCTTTTTCCTAGGATGGAGAAAGCTAGCACGAGGGGACACAGCTTTAAATTAAGGGGTGATAGTTATAGGACGGATATCAGAGGTAGGTTCTTTACGCAGAGGGTGGTTAGGGAGTGAATGCCCTGCCTGCGGCAGTTGTAGTTCCTCACTCCCTTCATCACTTCTGCAACTCCTTCCCTGTTTCCCTCCCTCCCCCTCAACCTCCCCCCTTCTCTCTGCCTCCTCACCCATTACTCCCTTTCCACCATCCCTCACACTCTCTCCGTTCCTCCCTCACTCCCTTGTCCCTCCACACGCTCCTCCCTCCCTCACCTGCTGTCCCTCTGCACCTCCCCCTCTTCTCTGCTCTCCCCCGAATCCTTTCGCCTTCTCTCTCGCTCACTACCCTCCCCCACCCTCACCTCATCTGTCCATCCCACCTCCCTCCATCCCTCCACTCACTTCGCTCCCCCTCACTCACCTCTCCCTCACTCCCCCTTACTCCCCTCCATTCACTCCTGCTCCCTCTCCCTCACGTCCCTCACCCTCACTCCCTCTCCATCCTGATCCCCTTCTCCCCTACCTCCCTCTCACCTCCCCTCTCCTCTTACCCCTTCACCCTTCACTGCCCTCACCCCTTAACCCCTCCCCTTCACTGCCTCGCCCTCATTCCCTCACCCTCACCCCCCTTCTCCCCTCAGTCTCGTCCCCAACTATCCCTCTCCCTCCTCCTTCTCCAGCTCACTTCCCCTCCCCTCCCCCTCATTTCTCCCTTCACTCCCACCCTCTCACTCCCCACCGCTCCCACTCACATTCCCCTGCCCTCCCCCTTCATTCCCCTCCCCTCAGTCCTCTCACCCTCCTCACCCTCCCTCCCTCCTCCCCTCCCCAACTCCCCTTCCACTCACTCCATTCCCCTCACTTCCACCACCTCCTCTCCCCTCCACCTTCTTCCCCCTCCTCCTCCCCCTCATTCCCTCTCCCCTCCACCTTCTTCTCCCTCCCCCTCATTCCCTCTCCCCTCCACCTTCTTCTCCCTCCTCCTCATTCCTCTCCCTCCACCTTCTTCCCCCATTCCCCCTCCTCCTCCCTCTCATTACCTCCCCCTCCCGTCCCCCCCCCCTCATTGCCCCTCCCCCTTTACTCGTGTACCTCTCACTCCCCATCACCCTACTACCTCCCCCTTAACCCCCTTTCCCCTTCACATCCCTCCCCATCACTCCCCCCCTCACTCCCCTTGCCCCTCAACCCCATCCCTCTCACTCACCTGTCTCACTAATTCCCCTCCCTTCACTGCCCCTTGCCTCTCTCCCCTCACCCTCACTCACCCTCCTCCCCTCACCCTTCCGCACCCTCGCCCAACTCCTCCCCCTTCATACGCCTACCTACTCTACTCCCTCCCCTCCCCAACACCCCCAACTCTTCCCCCTCCTCACCATTCCCTCACTCCCCTCCCCTCCCCCTTCTTCCCCTTTCCTCACTGAGGCCACTCCCCTCACTGGCCTCACCCTCACTCCCCACCTCGCCTCCATTCACTGCCCCGCCTCTCACCCCCTTCCCCCCTTCACTCTCTCCAGTCCCCCTCCCGTTGTCCCCCCCCACTCCTCCTCTCACCTCACTCCTGGTCCCCCTCACTCCCCTCCCCCCCTTTCCCCTTCAATCCTCACCCTCATTTCCCTCCCCCGCTCACTCCCCTCCCCTGCTTCACATCCTCCCCTTCGCACTCCTTCCCTTCATTCCCTCTCCCTCTCCCTCTCCCTCTCACGTCCCCTGACACTCACCCCATCCGTCTCCTCTCCCCGTCCCCCTCACTCCCGTCCCCCTCCCCCTCACTCTCTTCCGCCTCACTCTCTTCCCCTCACTCTCGTTCCCGCTCTCCACCCCTCGCCTCACTTTCCTCCCCCTCCCCCTCACCTCTCGGTCCTCCTCACTTTCTTTCCTCCACATTACCCCGCTCACTCCCCTCCCCCCTCACTCTCCTGCCCCGCCTCCCCCCCCTTCCCCCATCCATCCCCCTTCCCCCTCCCCACTTCCCCCTCCCCCTTCCCCCTCCCCCCCTTCCCCCTCCCCTTCCCCCTCCCACCAACCATTCCCCCTCACTCATAGTATGAAAGACACTCCCCTCCCCCTCACTTCTCCCTCCCCTCACTCACCCTCCCCTCACTCCCCTCCCCCTCATCCCCTCCCCCTCCTCTCTCCTCCTCGACTTTCCTCCCACCTCCCCTCACTTGGCGCCTCCTTCTCACGCTCTCCCCCTCCTCCCTCCCCTCCCCCCGTTTTCCCCCTCCTCGCCCCCCCATTCCCCCGCCCCCCTCCCCCCTTTCCCCTCCCCCTTCCCCCACACCCCCCCTACCCCCTCCCCCCGTACTTCCCCTCCCCCTCACTCCCTCCCCCTCACTCTCTCCTCCTCAATCTTCCTCCCACCGCCCCCTCACGCCCTCTGCTCAACTTCTCCTCCCCCTCCCTCCCTCTCCCCCCCTTCCCCTCCTCCCCCCTCCCCACTCGCCCTTCCCCCTTCCCCCTCCGCCCTTCCCCCCCCCAACCCCCCTTTCCCCCCTCCCCCCTCACTCCCCTCCCCCTCACTCTCTCCTCTCACTTTTCGCTCCACCTCCCACTCACTCCCCTCCTGCCACTCTCCTCCCCCCTCCCACTCACTCCTTTCCTCCTCCCCCCTCCCGCCTCCTCCCCCTCCCCCTCCCCCCACCCCTCCCCCCCTCCCCCCTTCCCCCCCCCTTCCCCCTCCCCCCTTCCCCTTCCCCCTCCCCCTTCCCCCTCCCCCCTTCCCATCCCCCCACTCCCCCTCCCCACCTCACCTCCCCTCCCCCTCACTCCCCTACCCCCTCCTGTGAGGTTACGTATGTAGTCCTTCCCCCTCACCTCCCCTCCCCCATCGCTCACTCCATCCCCCAGCCTCCTCATTCCCCTCCCCCTCATCCCCTCTCACCTTCACTCCTTCTCACCCACACTCCCCTTCCCTCACTCCCCTCCTCCTCATTCACCCTTCCCCTCACTCCCTCCCAGTCCCTCTCAATCCCTTCCCATCACTACTCATCCCCCTTATACCCCTCTCCCTCACTTCCCTCCCCTTCACTCCCCACTTCACTATCTACCATCTCACTTGCTCTTTCTCTTACTCCCCCTTCCCTCCTCCTCACTCCCTCTCCCTCACTCACTCCCTCTACCTCACTCCCTCAATCCCCCTCATTCCCCCTTACTCCCTCAGCTCCTCACTCCTTTCTCCTCTCACCCTCCCTCCTCACTCACTCTCTTTTCCCTCACTCCTTCTGTCCCCTCCCTCCTCACTCACTCACCCCCACTCACTCTGTCCCCCTTACTCACTCCATTCTCCTCACTCCCTCCTCCCCCCTCACAACCTTTCCCCCTCACTCCATCCTGACTCACTCCCCCCCTGCACTCACTCACTCCCTCCCTTACTCCCTCCCTCTTCCCCTCACTCACTCCCTCCTCACTCTCTCCCCTGGCTCACTCTCACTCCCCCTCCCTCCCTCCCTTATTCATTCCCCTTTCACTCCCTCCTCACTTCCTCCTCACTCCCTCATCACTCCCCTTCCCCTCACTCCCTCCCTCCCCCTCATTCCCCCCTGACTCCCCCCTCACTCTCTCCCCCCTACTCTCTCCCCTCACTCACTCATTCCCCCTTCACTCCCTGCTCACTTCCTTCCCTCCCTCCTTACACTCACTCCCTTCCCCTCACTTCCTCCACCTTGACTCCCTCCCTCTCACATCCTCCCCCTCACTCCTCTCCCCTCACTGCCCTCCCCTTACTCCCCACTCCTCTCCCCCTCATTCCCCCACTCCTTTCCCTGTCTCTGCCTCACTGCCCCTACTCCTCTTCCCCTTACTCCCCTGTCACACACCCCCTCAACACCTTTCCCCCTCACCACCTCCCTAACCCCTCACTCCTTCCTCTCCCTCACTTACAACGTCCCCACCCCCCTGCTCCTCTCCCCTCCAATCCCCCCATCCCTCGACCCGCCGCACCTCCTCTCCCCTCATTCCCCACTCCTCTCCCCCTCATTCCCGTCCCCTACTCCGCTCCCGCTCACTCCTCTCCCTCCTCACTCCCCCCACTCCTCTCCCCTCACTTCCCCCACTCTCTCCCCCTCACTCCCCCCGCTCCTCCTCTCCCCTTCACTCAGTTGTTTCCCCCCTGCGCACTCTTCCACCTCACTACTCCCCCTACTCCTCTCCCCCTCATCCCCGCCACTCCTCTCCACCCCCACTCCCCCTCACTCCTCTCCCCCTCCCTCCCTTCGCCCCTCAATCCCCTCACTCCCCGCTCCACCCTCATTCCCCCTACTCCTCTGCCCCTCCTCCCCCTCAGTCCTCTCCCCCTCATTCCCTCCTACTCCTCTCCCCTCACTCCCCCTCACTCCTCTCCCCCCTCACTCCTCTCTCCCCTCAATCCCCTCACTCCTCTCCCCTCACTCCCCCTCACTCCTCCCCCTCATTCACCCCCTAATCCTCTCCCCCTCATTTCCCCCTACTCACTCCCCCCCTCATTCCCCCTCCCTCCTCTCACCCTCCTCCCCCCCTCACCCTCTCCCCCTCATTCCCCCCTACTCCTTCTCCCCCTCATGCCTCCCTCACTATTCCCCTCACTCCCTTCACCCCTCATTCCCCCTACTCCTCTCCCCCTGCATTCCCCTACTCCTCTCCCCCTCATTCCCCTTAATCCCTCCTCCGCTCTCCTCACTACCCCTCACTCCTCTCTCACCCTCACTCCCCCGTCAATCCTCTCCCACCTCAATCCCCTCACTCCTCTCCCCCCTCCTTCCCTCCTCACTCTCTCCCCCTCACTCCTCTCCCCCTCACTCCCCTCACACTTCTCCCCCTCACTCCCCCGCATCCTCTCCCCCTCATTCCCTACTCCTCTCCCCCGTCATCCTCCAATCCTCCCCCTCACCCCTCCACTCCTCTCCCCATCTCGGCACGAAACGATTTCGCGGCAAACCTAAAGTGACTGTATGGTAAATTAAAACGGGAACGTCTATAACACACCCAGTCACCGCTCCAACCTCACTCTCCCCTCACCGCCTCCACTCCTCTCCCCTCCCCCTCCACTCCTCTCTCCCTCACCCCTCCACTCCTCTCCTCCCTCCAACCCCTCCACCCTCTCCCCCTCAATCCCCCACTCCTGTCCCCTCACCCCCCCCCACTCCTCTCAACGGGGGGGCCCCTATCCTCTCACTACCATGCGCTACCCCTGCTCCTCTTCCACTCACTACCCCCCGCATCCTTCTTCGCTTACTCCCCCCTCACACCCCCCGCTCAGTCTTTTCCCCCCGCTCCGCTCGCCCCCACTCTACCCTCATCCCTCCACCCTCTCTCCCTCACTCCCACTTTCCCCTTCTCCTCTCCCTCACTACCCACTCACCCCTCCTTCTTCCTCTCCCCTCACTCCCCTCCCCCCTCCTCTCCCTCCATTCCCCCCTCCTCTCACCCCATTCCCCTCCCTCTCCCCCATATCCCCCGCTCCTCTTCCACTCAACCCCTACCCTCCTGTCCCCTCACCTATCCCCACCTCCCCCCGTCTGCCGACCCCGAGCGCACCCTCGTCTCCCCCTCGCTCCCCCCCGCTCCTCTACCCACTCCTCTCCCGCTCCTCTCCCCCTCACCCCCCCACCTCCTCCGCTCCCCCTCACTCCCGACCCCCCGCTCCTCTCCCCCTCACTCCCTTGCTCCCCCTGCTCCTCTCCCCCTCACTCACCACCACTCCCAAAATTATCGTCTCCCCCTCACTCCCCCCACTTGTCTACCCCTTCACTCCCCCCGCTTCCTATCACCCCTCAACTCCCCTCCCCCGCTCCTCTCCCCTCACTTCCCCCCACACTCTCTGCTCCCTCGACTCGCGCCCTCACTACCACGCTCCTCTCCCCCTCACTCCCCCCCATCCTCTCCCCTCATCTCTCACTACCCCTGCTCCTCTTCCTCACTACCCCCGCTCCCTTCCCCTTACTCCCGCCCATCACACGCCCCTCAGTCTTTTCCCCGCACTCCTCTCTCCCACCTCTCCCCCACCTCTCCCCCTCATCCTCACTCTCTCTCCCGCCACCTCTTCCCCCTCATCCTCCACTCCCTCTCTCCCTCCTTCACCACTCCCCCTTCGCCTCTCGCCCCTCACCTACCCCCACTCTCTCCTTCTCCTCTCGCCCCGACTCCCCCCCATCCTCTGTCCCTCACTCCCCTGCTCCTCTCCCCCCTCACTCCCCCTCCTCTTCCCACATTCCCCCCTCCTCTCCCCCGTTCCCCCTCCTCTCCCCCGCACGTCCCCCCTGCCTATCCCCGCTCCTCTCACCCCTCCATTCCCCCCACGTCGTCTCCCCCTCAACTCACCCCCGCTCCTCTCCCCTCTCTCCCCCCACTCCCCCGCTCCTCTCCCCCTCACTCCCCCCGTTCCTCTCTCCCACCTCCCCCGCTTCCTCTCGCCCATAACTCCCCCGGCTGCCTCTCCCCCTCACTCCCCGGCTATCTCCCTCACTCCCCGGCTCCTCTGCCCCCTCACTCATCTCCCCCCGCTCCTCTCCCCCACCTCCCCCCCACTCCCCTCCTCCTCACCCCCTCCTCCCCCTCCCTCCCATCCCTCCTCACCCCCTCCCCTTCCCCTCCCCTCCTCCACCCCTCCCCTCCCCGTACACCTCCCCCCCTCCCCTCCCCCCTCCCCCCTCCCCTCCCCCTCACCCCCTTCTCACGCCCTTCCCCCCTCCCCCTCACCCCCTCCCCTAACCCCTTCCTCACCCCTTCCCCCCTCCCCCTTCACCGCCCTCCGTCACCCCTCCCCCTCACCCCCCCTTACTCACCACCGCCTCCCCCTCAGCCTCCTCCCCCTCACCCTTCTCACCCCCTCGTCCCCCACCCCCTCCCCCTCACGCCCCCTTCTCTACTACCCCCTCCCCCCTCACCCCCTCCCCCTCGCCCCTTCTCACCCCTCCCCGTCACTCCCCTTCTCACCCCCACCCCGTCCCCTCCCCCCACCCCCGTCCCCCCTCCCCTCCCCCTCACTCCCCCCACTCCCCCCCATCCCCCTCACTCCCCCTACTCGCCCCCAACCCCCCTCACCCCCCCACACCTCCCCCCTCAAAACCCCCCCACTCCCCCACTCTCCCCCTTCTCCTCCTTCCAGGGCTACTCGCCCCCCATGTGGCCAATTCCACCCCATTCCAGTCCATGCTGATGCTTTAGCCTCTCAGCCACGATTGAACGGATGTTTTTTTGAAGATTGCACCATTTTTTCCCCCCTGAATTGAACACTTTTCTCCCAAGGAGAGAGTTTCGTGGGATTGTTGCTGATGGGAATGAGTGTTGTGGCTTGATTTTTTTTTGTTAATTATTAATGGGGGGGGAGGAAGGAGGTAAACAGGGAGGGAGTGGAGGCTATTTAAAATCTCTGGTGAAACCCTTCTACTAAGTACCATCGCAGTTAGAAAGTCAAACTGAGTGGGATATTTGTGTGTGAGTGGGGGGGAAGAGGTATTCTGGCTGCACTTGGAAACCTGGTTTATGATGTGAGCATACTTGTCTCTCTCTCTTTCCCCCACCCCCCCTACTCCTCCTACTCCTCCTACCCACCAGCTCCCTCCCCTCCCTTCTATCAAACCGAGAGCAGTTTTTTCCCCTGCTCTGTGCCTGGGTGATGTTTTAAGTGGAATTTGTTATTGCGGGTGCGGTATTGTGGATTAAACCGTCGGATCTATTGCTGGAGAGAGAGAGAGAGAGGGGGGTGTTTTTCTGTTTGTTTTTTTTTGTAAAAAAAAATATTTTTTTATTTTTGTCCATTCCTCCAAATGATATAAGCACACGCGTCTGTTCTTTGCTTTTGATGAGAGGTGAGTCAAGCTGGGATTTCTTAAGGAATATGGCGTGTAAGGTACCGGATGCCTGAATACTGCAGTGCTCTCCCCCTCCCTCCCTCCTCTCTCTCTCCTCTCTCTCTCTCTCTCTCCAACGAGCCTAACCCCAGATATTTTAAACCGGTTTACACATTTTGTATTCTTGGCGTTTTTTTTTTACTGTGTGATGGGGAGTTGGCTTATTGCTAACAGGGGCTGGTGTGTGTGTGTGTGTGTGTTTTGGAGGGAGGGGGGGGTTAGATTTTTTTTTTAACCAGTTGCAGGGGAATGGAGTGGTCATATTGCAAGGTAATGCATTCTGCAGAGAATTTGGAGAATGACTCCAAGCTGTGTGATTGTATGTGTTGGGAGGAGATTCTTAATTTTGTGGGGTGAGAGAGAGGGGGGGGGGGTTGTTTTTTTTCCCGAATGGATCTATTGATGAACTGAAGCATTTTTTTTTGCTTGCAAATAGAATTGGGGACGGGGGGAGGGGGATGGATAAAAAGGCCCAGGGTTAGCTGCAGAAAACAAGCAAAACGTCACACCAAGAAGGTGTTTTGCCAGATTGCTTTAGAGCCGAGAATAAAAATATAACCCTTCCAGGGATTTGCGAAGAGTTATTTGCGTTCATGCATTGTGAGAGCTATTGTAATTATGTCTGCTGTCCCCCCTCCCTTTTTTTGTCTATTTAGCAGTGGATTTGTTTTTATTTTGGGGGGGCTGATTTGATCAGTAAAATAAAGTCTTGCGTTCTTGTGAGGAGTTTTAAATAGGCCTATTCCACCTCCCGCACCCCCCCCCCCTTCCCCTCCCAAAAAAAACGCAGAGAGATGCGTTTTATATCCGCTGCCTGTCTGAGCGCTGGATTGGACTGCCCGGTAGGCAAGTTGCTGCCTCTGTATACGGTTTTTCATCGCTTGCCTCCCCCCCCCCTTGAAATTGTTCATTTTTTATTTCAATGTAATGTACTTTTCTCTCCTTCCTTGGCATTTCCTCATCTGTCACAAACACGCGTTGGCCCCCTGAAATCCCCCGACCTCTGTGTGCGGTGCTGAAAGAACAGCGACAAGCGCCTAGTTTCCGGCCCATTCTCATATCCTCAGCCTAATTTCCCCTGCCCCAGAAACATTCAACGTGCCATGTTCCCTCCCCGGCAAATAACTTCCATATTCCCTTACTGCCCCCTTCCCATTCCCCCTACAGATAACTTCCATATTCCCTTATTCCCCCCTTCTCCAACAGAAAACTTCCATATTCCTTTATTGCCCTCTCCCCTGACAGATAACTTCCACATTCCCTTATTGCCCTCTCCCTGGTAGATAATTTCAATATTCCCTTATTGTCCCCTCCCCATTCCCCCCACAGATAACTTCCATATCCCCTTATTGCCTCCTCCCCATTACCCCTCCACCCCACGACAGATAACTTTGCTTCAATATTCACAAAGGAAGACATGAATTATGTTCCAGAAGTTCTGAGAGAAACATGTTTTAGTGAGGAGCTGAAGAAAATCAGCATTAACAGAGAAATGATTTTGGGGAAATTGATGGGATTGAAGGTGGATAAATATCTGGGTCCTGATAATCTTCATCAGGGGACTTAAGGAAGAGGCCCTGGAAATAGTAGATACATTTCAGATCAGAGTTGAGGAGGAATTTCTTCACACAAAGTGTGGTGAATCTTTGGAATTCTCTGCCTGATGAAGTGGTGGAGGCTTCTTTGCTGAATATGTTCAAGTCAAGAGTGGAAAGGTTTTTGATTGATAAGGGAATTAAGGGTTACAGGGAGAAAGCGGGAAAGTGGTACTGAACCACTACAGATCAGCCATGATCTTATTGAATGGCAGGGCAGGCTCGAGGGGCTGGATGGCCTACTCCTGCTCCTATATCATATGTTCATTGGTGGTTATTTTCCAAAATTCTTTGGACTCTGGATTGGTTCCTACAGATTGGAGCGTAGCTAATGCAATCCCTCTATTCAGAAAGGGAGGTAGAGAGAAAGCTGGGAACTATAGACCAGTGAGCCTTAGGTCAATACTGAGGAAGTTACTGGATCCATTATCAAGGATTTCATAACTCAGCATTTGGAAGGCAGTGGGATAATCAGACAAAGTCAGTATGGATTTACAAAGGAGAAATCATGTTTGATGAATTGATTGGAATTTTTTGAGGATGTAACTGGTAGAGTTGATCAAGGAGGACCAATGGATGTGGTTTATTTAGATGTTCAAAAGGCTTTCAAGAAGATCTCACAATGGATTACTATATAAAGTTAAAACATAAGAGATTGCCGGTAATGTTTTGAGATGGATAGAAAACTGGTTAGCAGATAGGAAGCAAAGCATTAGCATAAGTGGGTATTTTTCTGATTGGTAATCAGTAACGGGTGGGGTTCTGCAGGGATCTGTGCTGGGACCCCAACTGTTGACATTTTATATTAATGATTAGGAAGAGGGAACTGAATGTGTTATCTCCAAATTTGCAGATGATACAAAGTTGGGTGGGAGGGTGAGCTGTGAGGAGATGCAGAGATCCTTCAGTGTGATTTGGACAGGCTGAGTGTGTGGGTATCTACATAACAAATGCAGTATAATGTGGGTAAATGTGAGGTTATCCACTTTGGTCGCAATAATAGGAAGACAGATTATTATCGGAATAGGTGTAAATTGAGAGAGATGAATTCTCAGCGAGACCTTGGTATCCTCGTGTATCAGTCGCTGAAAGTAAGCATGCAGGTACAGCAGGCAATACAGAAAGCAAATGATATGTTGGCCGTCATAGCGAGAGGATTTGAGTATAGGGATAGGGATGTTTTACTGCAATTGTACAGGGCATTGGTGAGGCCACACCTGGAGTATTGTGTACAGTTTTGGTCTCCTTATCTGAGGAAAGATATCCTTGCTATAGAGGGAGCACAGTGAAGGTTTACCAGGCTGATTCCTGGGATGGCAGGTCTGCCATGTGATGAGAGACTAAGTTGGTTTGAATCCTTTTCACTGGAGTTCAGAAGAGTGAGAGGGGACTTCATGGAAACTTATGAAATTCTGTCAGGGCAGCATGGTGGCACAGTGGTTAGCACTGCTGCCTCACAGCCCAGACACCCAGGTTCAATTCCGGTCTTAGGTCACTGTCTGTGTGGAGTTTGCACATTCTCTCCTGTGTCTTCCTCAAACAGTCCAAAGATGCATTGGCCATACTAAATTGCCTCTTAGTGTCCTGGGACATGTAGGTGAGAGGGATTAGCAGGATAAATATGTGGGGATAGGGCCTAGGTGGGATTGTAGTCAGCACAGACTCAATGGGCCGAATGGTCTCCTTCTTCACTGTAAGGATTCAGTGATTTCTAATAGGATGTGACAGGGTAGGTTCAGAAAGAATGTTCCCGATGGTGGGGGGAGTCCAGAATTAGGGGGTCATAGTTTGAGGATAAGGGGTAAACCTTTTAGGGACTGAGGTGAGAAGAAATTTCTTCACCCAGAGGGTGGTGAATGTGTGGAATTCACTCCCACAGAAAGTAGTTGAGGACGAAACGTTGTGTGATTTCAAGAAAAAATTAGATATCGCTCTTGGGGCTAAAGGGATCGAGAGATTGGGGGGAAGGTGGGGGATCAGGATATTGAATTTGATGATCAGCCATGATCATAATGAGTGGTGGAGCAGGCTCGAAGGCCTGAATGGCCTCCTCCTGCTTCTAGCTTCTATGTAACTTCCACATTCCTTTATTGCTCCCCTTCCATTACCCCCCATGTTCTCACTGCTCCCCTTCCCATTAGCCCCCTGATAGGTAACTTCCACATTTCCTTATTGCCAACCCCAGCCCCCATTAAAAAAATCTTACATTAAAAAAACACTCATTCCTGCTGCCCAAACTCACGTGGGCCGAACGGCCTTTTCCAATTTCAGGGGTGGGGGGGGTCACTATATTTTGTACGGTAGGCAAGGGAGGAGTGCATCAGATGGGATTCCCTCAAGGACACATCATCCACCCCACCGTCCACCTGTACAAATGTGTTGGCTGCAGGATCTTGCTTTGGGTGTGGTTTTTTTTTATTTGCGTGATTATTTACACTGTGTGCATCTGCTGAATCCATTGCACAGCAACCCAGTGGAGACAACAGTCACATTTTCTCCCTTTCTCTTTGCTAACGCGGCCAGCTAAATGGACGGCTGTTGTTAAATCCAGCACAAAGTCTGATCGTAGGGTTTAGTTAGCGTTCTGGCTATTTTGAATGAGGGCATCTTCTTACCCTTGCAACTGCCCCTTGCAGCACTTGAACACTTTTAGATTTATGACTCCTGGTGTATTAGACTATGCACATTGCGTTCGCCAGTATATTATCATTTGAATTACTGCATTTTAAATTTCAGCTTGCAGCCTCTGTTCTGGGCCACGTGATGATTATTGATTGACTTCCTGCTGATATAGCTGATATAGTCATTGGGATAAAGAAATAACTTGGAATCGATGCTTTATTGATTGCAAAAGAATTCGCGAAGAAATGTCCAGTGTCTTAACATGAAATAAGACAACATTCAGAAGGTAGGTCCCTGGTTAACTATAAAAAGTCTCCTTCCCCTTCCCCTCCCCTGGCCCCCATTTTAGCCCAAGTGCCTGCATTCTGTTACCCCTGGGTGACTAGGCTGCTTGTTCAGGACCAATGTTACATCTGCCGCTTGTTTGGGCAGTGTGTTAGATTTTGTTATTTTAATTTATTGGTGTTCCTTCACCACCACCCCCCCACCTCCACCGTCCCAGCCTCAGTGTTGTCATCTGTCCTCACACGAGGTTTATGGATGTGATCATAGAATCTCACAGTGCAGAAGGAGATCATTTGGCCCATTGAATCTGCATCGACCACAATCCCACCCAGACCGTATCCCCATAACCTCATGCATTCACCCTAGCTAGTCCCTCTGACACTAAAGGACAATTTAGCCTGGCCAATCCACCTAACCTACTCACCTTTGGATACTAAAGGGCAATTTAGCCTGACCAATCCACCTAACCTACTCACCTTTGGATACTAAGGGGCAATTTAGCCTGACCAATCCACCTAACCTACTCACCTTTGGATACTAAGGGGCAATTTACCATGGCCAATCCACCTAACCTACACATCTTTGGACACTAAGGGGCAATTTAGCATGGCCAATCCACCTAACCTACTCATCTTTGGATACTAAGGGGCAATTTAGCCTGGCCAATCCACCTAACCTACTCATCTTTGGATACTAAGGGGCAATTTAGCCTGGCCAATCCACCTGACCTACTCATCTTTGGAGTGTGGGGGAAACTGGAGCACCTGGAGGAAACCCATGCAGACACGGGTAGAATGTGCAGACTCCACACAGAGAGTGACTCAAGCCGGGAATCAAACCCGGATCTCTGATGCTGTGAGGCAGCAGTGGTAACCCGCTGTGCCCCCGCTTTGCAACTGAAAGTCCAGGTCTAAAATTTTCTCTCGGGGCTGGGGGGGTGGTTTCCTCTTAAATATGTCAAGTTTGGAACTGCCACCAACTAGTATATTTAGAAAGGGATCCTAAATAAGGACAGAAATTGGAATGGTTCATCAATGTCTTTAATAAAAAATTTTAACTTATGATAAGGGAATTTCCCAGTTTCAGCTATTATAATTACTGTTGCCTTCATACCGCAGTAGGTGGAGGGGCTACACACTATCTATATAGGAACATATCAATGATTTGCTTTGCTTCAAAGAAGATTGCCTCTTGCCCAGCAGTATTCTGTCTCTGAAATGCAAAACCCCAGCTGGCTAGATAGACCCAGCCTTAACCAAAGCTTCTAAGATTATGTAACAACCCCCCACCCCAAAAATTACTTGTTTTACCTGGTGAGACTCTGAAATCTCAATTGTGTCTGAGTTCTGCTTGAGAATGAATTGCGCTCAAATCCTTACAGCCCTAAAGGACCCCAAAATTCAACTCTACGTTCAGAGAGGCAAGAAAATGTTAGTCTGCAGATCTTCAGCAGGTCGGCCGACCACACCTATCAAAGAAGCAGCTCAAGCATGAATTTGTTGATCAGAATAAAAATGTAATGATTTTGTAGTGCATGAAAATACATTATAATGTCCCCTCTATAAATTTAGTATGTTGTGGAGACAAATAGGATTAGAATGTCACTGGACCCCACTTATTTTTCCCTGAGTGTGAGGACATTACACTGTGCTGTTGTATAATCTTTGCAACATGACGTTGCTGTAGAAAGGAATAATTGAGACCAAATTTAAGAAGTATTTTTGATCATTTCAACACTTTTTTTTGTCCACATTTCACTGCATGTACATATCAGCACTATGGGGGCATCTCTTGTAGATTTTACACAGAAGAATGTGTTTTGTTTTCTCATTCTGAGACAAAATATTTAACTATGAGCTTTAGTGCTAACTATGAGCGATTCATTTGTTGCCTTACTTTCCCTTTCCTCTCTTTTAAAAAGTCCATTTTGTCGCTTTTCTATTCAGACAGAACTGTCCCATCCTGGAGGCCACATAATTGAAGACATTGTTGCAGGATGAAAAGATGGCAGCGCACATGCTTGCACCGCCAGGCCCTGACAGCTTTCGCCTTTTTACCCGCGAGTCTCTGGCTATCATTGAACAACGGATTGCTGAGGAGAAGAAAAAAAAGCCCGCCAAGCAAGACAGTAGCCACCGAGATGATGACGACCAAAATAAGCCCAAACCAAACAGCGATCTTGAAGCGGGCCGAAATTTGCCATTTATCTATGGCGACCCTCCTCCTAAATGCATTGCTGAACCATTGGAGGACTTGGACCCTTTTTATATAAATCAGAAAGTGAGTGCCTCGGACCACAGTTACTAGTTCTTTTTTTTTGCAGGGGGAAGGCATTAAGTTCAGGACCAGTGATGCAGTTGTAAGAATACTTTGGTGTTTTCCATGGGTAAAAATTGGCAGTCGCATCAATTTGCCTTGGGAGGATTGGGTCGGGAGGTGGGGAAGTAGACCTCAGCTTTCTAAATCTAAGTCTTACGATTCTGATGCCTTGGAAAATTTGGATCCTGTTTTCCCTCGTGCGGTCACGATTTGCAGTGTCAGCCGGCACCAACCTCCATTCAGGAAGCGCTTTACACACTGTCCGAGTGCCAATGTAGCTGGCACATGCTGCTTAGCTTTCGGTGATCAGTTAGGTACCAGATAAAGTCATAAACTTGCAGCGCATGGTTTCTTCTGGTTGGGGGAGGTGGTGGGTGGGGAAGTGAGTTCTGTCAGCAGTCGTGGAACACTGCCCAGGATAGTTGGCACTTATTTGGGAAGGTGGATGGTCATTGTAGAGGGTTTAGTGATGAAAATATGATTGAGACTTCAATATCACAGCCATTGAAATACCAAGTCTTGAGAAACATCAGTCAAAACAAGGGGTTCTGGAATTGCTAAGCCAGATGTAACCATGTCTAGTTCTTGGTTATTTTCAATTGACCTAGATTGACTAGGTTAGGATTGTTTTCACTGGAGTTCAGACGAATGAGGGAGGGATCTCATCAAGATTTATAAAATTCTAACAGGATGAGAGAGGATAGATGCAAGAAGGATGTTCCCGATGATGAGGGGGAGTCCAGAACCAGGGGTCACAGTCTGAGGATTGGGGATAGACTATTGAGAACGGAGGTGAGGAGACAATTCTTCACCCGGTGAGCCTGTGGAATTCATTCCCACAGGATGGAGTTCACACCAAAACATTGAATGGGTGGCTGGATATAGCACTTGGGGCGAATGGGATCAAAGGTTATGGGGAGAAAGCAGGATTAGACTATTGAGTTGGACGATCAGCCATGATGGTGATGAATGGTGGAGCAGACTGGAAGGGCCAACTGGCCTCCCCCTGCTCCTATCTTCTCTGAATCTATATATTTTCAACTGGGTGATGTGGCTCCTGTCTTTATGTTTACGAGTAGCAGGAATAAAACGAGTTAGCCTTGAAATTGTAGTTCTGCGATGGGAAAACGAGAGGATTGGGCATATTTAAAAGAAGGAAAGAAGATGCTAAACTAAGAACTGGAGCTAAGAGGGGCAAGACTGGAGCTTTTGTTTTGTCACGCTGCCTGTAAAAATTGTATGTTCTTTTCAGTGTTTTTACACCCACTTTTGAATTTGCCCTGTCACTGTCACTGCAGGCAATCCAAAAGGGAGCGCCAATTACGGTGGTTTCTCCCGAAGCCCAACTTTTCCCTTCGGACCATCAGCACGAAAGAGCCACAGCAAACATTGGTGCTACCCGAATAGCAAATTCTCGGCAAATATGTCCCACAATTTCTTCTACTACCCCCCCCCCCCCCCCCACACACACAATTAATCTTCAAAGAACGGCAGCATCTGTCCCGTTTTGAATCGAAAGGATTTGAAAGCTTCAGTTAGCAGACTGCTTGCCAACTTTGCCCTCTTGACATAATGTCAAGTTGATTGGACCTTTCTGACTTGATGACCTTGTTTCCCCATCGCCCCCCGCCTCTCCTCACCCACCGAGCGCGTACCTCCATGAAGTCCACTTTAAATCGATTAGTGAAAAAGCTGGCTAGATTTGTCACACGTTTCGAGTGCGTCAACAAGACACGTTTGCTTTTCCACCGGAAGATTTTCTGGTCAGGATGTCTGTGTGTTATGTCCATGGATAGGGCAAGGCCCAAGAGGAAATGTGATATGTGGGTAGGATTGTGCGGATCTTGAGAGTTATCTGTTAAAAACAGGGAGTTCCGCTGTTTTTCCGATGAAAAGATGTCATTTTTCTGAGAACGATGTGGCAGAGGAGTAGAAACGATGCTTCGGTCGGTAAGGAGAACTTACAAATTTTACTTTGAGCGGATTGTGTGGGGCAGGGTCAAGACTCAGTTGGCAAACTTTATTTGACTGAAAAGCTTTGGCAGTCTGTTACCATTGAACGTGAGTTCAAATCTAGCCCAGACTGATGGGCTGAAAGTCTCTGCTGGCTGTAAGGGGTATTGATGAAAATGTGTGGGGCTGCAGCACAAAACTGCTCCCAGTTTAAGCTCGGTTCCAGACCACTATAGACTCTTAATGTAAAGCCAAGTCATAGTTGTGAAGGCCCCAGAAATGGAGTTTGGAAAGCATGAAGTGGAAGGGGGAGGCTGGAAAGATGCCCTTTAGATTTGGAGTTACTACTTCCTTTCTCTTTGATCCAGTAAGATGCCTTGTAACATTATTGTTGGGGGGATATATTGTCCAGGAGGGAGGTGGCAGAGGATTAGCTGAGTTGGCTTGAATGGCTGGTTAGTGATGCAGAGTGATGCCAATGGGACAGGTTCAATTCCCGTACTAGCTCAGGTTATTCATGACTTGCCTCAGATTAAATCACCACCGGTCATCTCTCCCACCCCCTCAAAGGAGAAGGAAGTCCATTGGTCAACTGGGACTATAGCAACTTAACCCTTTATCCATACCCCATGTTTCTTGAGTCATAGAGCAGACACTGTCCGAAATACTCTTAATTAAGAAAAGAACAATTGTTTAAAAATTCCATGCAGTTTAATGGACCACATTCATCTGAAGTGTCAAATCACTGCAAACATGAAGAGCGAAACATGTATGCTCACTCGTGTCACGCAATCCTCCCTTTGGTCTCAACAACCAGAGATCAACTGGCGGAATGCAAAGAAGCCTTGTTCAAATTCCACCCACAACATTGTAATGAAGGTTCACTCTGAGGGACATAAGTGGGGAGCATCGCATAGTAAATTCTGGTCACTGTGGGTAAAGGGTCAAGGACTGTGGTGCAGGGCACTCTCAAGTCTGAAGAGAGATTGGGGTAAATCAGTAAATAAGTTGCACTTGCTTAGTGGGAGGCTTAGATTTTGTAAGTGTATAGCTTTACAGGATAGGAACTCATTAGGAGGCAAATCCTTGCCCATACACTGGGATCTGTTGCTGGAAATCCCAGGAGTGATGCCGGTTTCCCTGGGAAGACGGAGGCCAAGGGGGCGATTTGATAGAAGTTTATAAAATTGAGGGGCATAGATAAGGTGAACAGGGCGGAAATGACAATTACAAGGGGGCACAAGTTCAAGATAAGGGGGGAAATGTTCAGTGGAGATGTGTGGGGGAAGTTTTTTACACCGATAGTGATGGGGCCTGGAATGCACTGCCGAGTGAGGTGGATGAGAGAGATACGTTTACGACATTTAAGATAATCTAGATAGACATATGAACAGGCTGTGAACAGAGGGTAGAGGTGGTTGGCCTAGATGTGACAATGTGATCGGTATAGGCTTGGAGGGCCGAAGAGCCTGTTCCTGTGCTACAACTGTTCTTTGTTGAATGAATGACAATAGCCAGCAATCATTTGGTTTTTCTAGTAACCCAATGTTGTCAAATATTAAATTGCAGCATGCCACTGTTAGGGTTTATGATCCTGCAACTGAGTAGCATTCTCTTTTTCTGCATACTTACTCTGGTGAGCAAACAAAAACCCTTTGCCACCGTCAAGAAAAGCTTAGACCCTGGTTTTCCCCAGAAGTTTGTACATTTTTTGTATTTATTCATGGGACCTGGGTGTCACTGGCTGGCCAGCATTTATTGCCCATCCCTAGTTGCCCCTTGAGAAGGTGGTGGTGAGCTGCCATCTTGAATCGCTGCAGTCCATGTGCTGTGTGTTGACCCACAAAATGCCGTTAGGGAAGGAATTCTAGGATTTTGACCCAGTGACAGTGAAGGAATGGCCGATATATTTCCAAGTCGGAATGGCGAGTGCCTTGAAGTACTTGCAGTGAGGGGAGGGATGTGGGAGTCGGGGTGGTATTCCCGGCTGCCCTTGTCCTTCTAGCTGGAAGTAGTCGAGGGTTTGGAAGGTGCTGTCTAAGGATCTTTGGTGAATTGCTGCAGTGCATCTTGTAGATGGTACACACTGCTGCTACTGAGCGTCGGTGGTGGAGGGAGTGAATGTTTGTAGATATGATGCCAATCACATTTTGCAGTACCTCTCAACAACGTGAGACTTTAGCTGTGTGATTATGCAAAAATACAGAATATATATGCATTTTTTTTTTTTTTTGAAGCAAGCTGATGTTTGGAGTAGAATTGCCCTTGAATGATATTTGGATGGTCTCAGTCCAGTTTTATGAATGAGCATGGGCCTCCCAGCACAAGATTACCGAATCGGCAGCCGGTTTCGATTAGAAAATGTTGATGCAGTGGGAGGTGCCTTGCTGTGCTTGGGGCTGAGGGGGCAGTGTTGCGTGCGTGTGGAGGGAGCCTCATTCGATATCTTATGATGAAATACTGAGAGTGCTTGACAAGGCGCTCCGAAAATGGGGAAAGCATTCCATTCCTCAGCAAGAGTCTGTCTCACTTTGATAGCTGTGTTCTTTCCCTGAGGCTGCACTAAAAGTCAGAGGTTTCTGCGATTCGAAGGTTTTTGCAAAGAGGGAAAGGGGTGACGTTGTCTTGAAGAGGTTAATAGGCCTTAATAGATTTGCTTAATTTTTAAAATACATGCTGGTGAGTGGCACAATGGTTAGCACCGCTGCCTCACAGCACTAGTGACTTGGGTTCAATTCCCAGCCTTGGTCACTGCCTGTGTGGAGTTTGCATGTTCTCCCCATGTCTGCGTGGGTTTCCTCAGGGTGCTCCGGTTTCCTCCCACAGTCCAAAGATGTGTGGGTTAGGTTGATTGGCCGTGCTAAATTGCCCCTTAATGTCCAAAAATGTGCAGGTTAGGTGGATTTGCTATTCTAAATTATCCCTTAGTGTCCAAAGATGTGCAGTTTAGGTAGATTGGTCATGCTAAGTTGCCCCTTAGTGTCCCAGGAGGCTTAAGTGAGAGGGATTAGTGGGGTAAATATGTGGGGTGATGGTGATAGGGCTTGAGTGGGATTGTGGTCGGTGCAGACTCAATGGACTGAATGGCCTCCTCCTGCACTGTAAGGATTGCATGAAATAGGCAGGGAATTTACACTTCTGCAATTGTATATCAGCAGAAAATGATCCCGTCATTTCAGTTAGAATTATTTGTTGAAGAGACATGTTTTGAATTAAAAATGCTGGAGGGTTAAATTTCTTCCTTTGTGGGGAGAGGGGGTGCAGAGGAATATGATTTTGTTGCATGAGAAAGATGGTTCTTTTACAAGGGATATGCTTTTCAGTAGCAAATCAGTACATTTGATGTATGTCGGCACAAGGTTTGCGGGTTTAGCCATCGATTTATTTGGCTTGGGGTTGCAAGTACGATGTGGAAACTGGTCACGTGGACAGCCATGGCAAAAAATAAATTGTAGGGGCTTGAGACTTTTGTCAAGAATACAACACATGATGGCTTGAAGCACCTTACAAAACAGAAACATGAAGCAAAGCCCAGATCAGAGGATAGGCAGTTAGATGACTGTTTGGTTGAAGAGATACATTTACAAGGCATCTTACAGGAGGGAAGCAAGGTGGGGAGGTTTTAAAATTGATTTATTAGTGTCTCAAGTAGGTTGACATTAACACTGCAATGAATTTGCTGTGAAAATCCCCAAGTTACCATGCTCCTGTGAGGGGACACTCAGGGGCAATTTAGCATGGCCAATCCCCCTAATCTACACATCTTTGCTCACTAAGGGACAATTTAGCCAATCCACTGTGGGCCAAAACTGGAGTACCCAGAGGAAACCCACACAACCATGGGGAGAACATGCACACATCGCACAGTCACCCAAGGTGGGAATTGAACCCGGGCCCCTGGCACTGCGAGGCAGCAGTGCCAACCACTGTGCCACCATGCCAAGGGAGGGAAGGAATGGTAGAGCTTTGGGTCAAGAAGGCCAAAGGCACAGCCACCGATAGTGGAGTGATGGAAATCAGGTCAGTGCGAGAGGAGCGTAGGGGTCTCAGAGAGTTGAGTGTTGGAGAAGATTACAGAGATAAGGGAGGGGGGGGTGCGAGGCCATGGTAAATTGGAACAAGACAATAATCTTAAAATAAAAATGTTACGTAACTGGAAAGCCAATGTAGATCAAACATCGAGTGAAAGTAGGATTTGTACTCCTTTATAATGGCAGGATTCTGTCGCAGAATGAAATCTGCCCTTATTGATAGATATGTATCCTGACATGCCTTTCCACTTCTTGACATCTGCTGTCCTCTCCTGCCATCATGACCACAGTTCCCCTCTCTGAATTTTTTTTTGCTTATGCTATCCTTACTGGCTGCTTCCACCCTCAAGCAACCCTTTCTTTTTTTTGCTCTGCATGTCTTTCTGAAGTTGCCCTCCACAAACATTCACTCCCTCCACCACCGACGCTCAGTAGCAGCAGTGTGTACCATCTACAAGATGCACTGCAGCAACTCACCAAGGCTCCTTAGACAGCACCTTCCAAACCCACCACCACTTCCATCTAGAAGGACAAGGGCAGCAGATACCTGGGAACACCACCACCTGCAAGTTCCCTTCCAAGTCCCTCACCATCCTGACTTGGAAATATATCGGCCGTTCCTTCACTGTCGCTGGGTCAGAATCCTCCCTCCCTAACAGCACTGTGGATGTACCTACATCACACGGACTGACTGATATCCAATAACTATCCTGGAACTCCCTCCCTAACAGCACTGTGGATGTACCTACACCACGTGGACTGACTGATATCCAATAACTTTCCTGGAACTCCCTCCCTAACAGCACTGTGAGTGTACCTACACCACAGGGACTGACTACTAGCTCCAGAATTGTTATTGGACAATCTCTCTAACAGCACTGTAGATGTACCTACACCCTGGGGAATGTAGCAGTTCAAGAAGGCAACTCGCCCCACCTTCTGAAAGGCAACTGGGGAGGTGATAGCCTAGTGGTCTTATCACTAGGTTATTAATTCAGAAACTCAGCTAATGTTCTGGGACCTGGGTTCAAATCCCACCAAGGCAGGTAGCAGAATTTGAATTGAATTTTTAAAAAAATCTGGAATCAAGAATCTACTGATGACCGTAAAACCATTGTTGGAATAACCCAATAATGTCCTTTAGAGAAGGAAATCTGCCGTTCTTACCTGGTCTGGCCTACGTGTGATTCCAGATCCACGGCAATGTGGTTGACTCTCAACTGCCCTCAGGCAACTAGAGATGGGCAATAAATGCTGGACCAGCCAGCAACGCCCACATCCTGTGCATGAATGCAAATTTTTCAAAAGTCACTTTTGTTTGCCCGATTGAATCTGTTTATTCCCTCTGAGACGACTTGGTCTGTGTTTCAATTTCTGAGGCTAGCCGTTTCTCTCATTCCTTGGCTGTTGCATAACCTTCCTGATGTTACCCTCATACTGTCCTTCTACCCAGCTCCTTCTGTCCGAACTACAGGGTCCTTCAGCTTGTCCACTTCCTGTCCCCCACCCCAAGGCTATCAACAAAAGTCACAGTCAAACTGACCTTCTTTCAAACAAAAACAGTCACTCTGATCATTAACTAAAATCTTTATGGATCTAGTGCAGTGCTTGCTTCTGTCTAAACCCTTGACCTTGATAAAACTAGTTGACCAAAGTAACTGGGGTGGGCGCAGGTCTGATGGTGTACTTGTAGCCAATGGGAGCAAGACTGTAGAGGAGATTCACTAGGTTGATTCTGGAGTTGAGAGGGTTGGCTTATGAGGAGAGACTGAGTAGACTGGGGCTATACTCATTGGAATTCAGAAGAAAGAGGGGAGATTTTATAGAAACATATAAGGTTATGAAGGGAATAGATAAGATAGAAGCAGGGAGGTTGTTTCCACTGGCGGGTGAAACTAGAACGAGGGGGCATGGCCTCAAAATAAGGGGGAACAGATTTAGGACTGAGTTGAGGAGGAACTTCTTCACCCAAAGGGTTGTGAATCTGTGGAATTCCCTGCCCAGTTGAGGCTCCCTCATTGAATGTTTTTAAGGCAAGGATAGATAGATTTTTGAATTAAGGGAGAGCGGGCAGGTAAGTGGAGCTGAGTCCAGGAAAAGACCAGCTGTCATCTTATTGAATGGTGGAGCAAGGGGCCAGATGGCCGACTCCTGCTTCTAGTTCTTATGTTGTTGCTATACTTCCAGATAGGATGCTTTCTATGGCGCGTCTGTAAAAAAAAAAAAAAGAAAAAAAATTTTGAGTGTCGTAGCGGACATGCCGAATTTCCTTAGCCTCCTGAGAAAATTGTCACTCCAGTTTATATTCATCCTCCAATGAAAACACTGATGTGTTTAGATTTTTATGTAAAACAAGTTCATATATGCACTCTGGAGAGGAATCTCTCCTGCTCTTACCACTAACCATTGGCATGTTTGGGAAGACTTGCAGGTTGACACTCAGTTGGGCTGTATGGTGGCACAATGGGTTCGCACTGCTGCCTCACAGCGCCAGGGACTTGGGTTCGATTCCCAGCTTGGGTCACTGTGCAGAGTCTGCACGTTCTCCCCGTGTCTGCGTGGGTTTCCTCTGGTTGCTCCAGTTTCCTCCCACAGCCCAAAAATGTATGAGTTAGGTTGATTGGCTGTCATATTACCCCTAAGTGTCAGAGGGGTTAGCTAGGGTAAATGCATGGGGTTATGGAGATAAGGCCTGGGTGGAATTGTGGTTGATACAGAGTTAATGAGCTGAATGGTCCCCTTCTGGACAGTACGGTTCTATGATTCCAGAAGTCTGATGTGTGGTATAGATGAGTTTGATTTATTTTATCTTGGGTATGGCAGAGCATACAATTGCAAAGAATTGGATGAAGAGATCTATACAAATCCCTGCAAAAATGCTTTTGCTGATTTATGAAGCATCTTTCAGAGTCTGCACTTTCCTGTATGATTTACATTGCTCATAATGGGTTCCTAATAGCCACCAGCCCTGAGGTCGACATTGTACTATTAAGGGTGGTATACAATGAGAGTCTTATTCCGAAAGTGACGCAGCATTCTTAGTTATAACCTAGCTGGCCAAGTGGACAGTCATAGAATCAGTCAATCACCACAGTGCAGGAGAGGCCACTTGGGTCCATCAAATCTGTACTGACTCTCTGATAGAGCATCTTACCCAGGCTCTATCTCCGTAACATATTTAACCCACTAATTCCCCTCAACAACATATCTTGGGACAGACACAAAGGAGCAATTTAGCATGACCAATCCTCCTAACCTACAAAGCTTTGGACACTAAGGGGCAATTTAGCATGGCCAGTCCTCCTAACCTACACATCTTGGGAGTGTGGGAGGAAACTGGAGCACCAAAGAAAACCTATACAGACACGGGGAGAATGCGCAAACTTCACATGTTCCCTCCTTCTTCCTCCGTGCTCTCTGACAGAACAACTTACCCAGGCCCAATCCCTGTACCTCCACATACTTACCCCGCTAATCCCACTAACCGACACATCTTTGGATGCTAAGGAACAATTTAGCATGGCCAGTCCACCTAACCTGCACATCTTTGGAGTGTGGGAGGGAATAGGAGCCCCCAGAGAAAATCCACACAGATACCGGGGCGGGGGGAACGTGCAGACTCCACACAGACAGTGACCTGAAGTCGGAATTGAACATGGGTCCCTGATGCTGTGAGGCAGCAGTGCTAACCACTGTGCCATCTCGCTGCCAGTTCTCTAAATGCTTTGGCCAACATTCCTCCCTAAAGTAGCACCACCAAATTGTTCTATTTCTGCTGGTGAGATTTTTTTAAAATTCATTCATTCATGGGGTTGTGGGTGTCGCTGGCTGGGCCAGCATTTATTGCCCATCCCTAATTGCCCTGAACTGAGTGGCTTGCTGGACCCGTTTCAGACGGGCAATCAAGCGTCAGCCACATTACTGTGTGTGGAATGATTACCACGTGACTCGACACAGTGACAGTACTTAAAAGGAACTCATCTTGAAATTGCTTCACATGCAATATCACTTGAGAGATTTGATATAGCGCTGTGTTAGTTCTTCACCAGCAGAATCCGGAGCAGCCTTGGTATTGACCCAAGGTGGATTACAGACAAATGACTGGCAAATTTTCTGGCATCACAATGTTGCCACTTAGCCCTTGCTTGTTTCAATTAATATTCAGCAGCAATTTTTAGGCCGGAGCTGTTCATTTCTCAATAGCATGGTCTTTAATTTTTGTTTTCTGAAGATGCAACTTGTTCATTTAATGCAAGATGAGAAAAGTCAAATTGCTGCACGTCCGCTATTTCATATGTTTTGAGTTAATTTGGCCAATAATTTAATTGGATACCCATGCATCCTTCAGATAAGTAACCCTATTTGTTCCTATTAATATTTTATTGCTGTTGTGACTGTACTTAATGAAATGTTCTTGCAAGAGGTATTCTTAGAATTCCTATAGTGCAGAAGAAGGCTATTTGGCCCATCGAATCTGCACCGACTTTCTAATAGAGCATCTTAACCCATCCTAACCCCACGTATTTAACACCCTAATCCCCCTAACCTACGCATCTTTGGACACCCAGGGGCAATTTATCAGGCCAATCCTCCGAACCTACATATCTTTGGACAACAAGAAGAATTTTAGCCTGGCCAATCCACCTAACTTGCATGTCTTTGGACTGTGGGAGGAAACCAGAGCACCTGGAGAAAACCCAAGCAGACACGGGGAGAACGTGCAAATTCCACAAAGACAGTGACCCAAGCTGGGAATCGAATTCGGGTCCCTGGAGCTGTGAGGTAGCAGTGCTAACCACTGTGCTGCCCTATTCACTTCTTCCCAATATTTTTAGAGCCCTTTTTGGTGTGGATTTCTTCAGTGAATGGTTACAGAAAGAAAAATGTTGAATGTTTGGGAGGTTAGATCCCCGATCGTGCAGAATGATTAATTGTACAATTGGAATCCAGATGGTTTTGTGTACAAGTGTCTGGAACTGGAATACTATGATTTTTGAACAATTCTTTGCTAATGGCATTACACATGGGGAAGAACCCCATGCATTGCCACCTGTACGGTAAAATAGGAAGGGATTGTATGTATCCAGGGTGGCCATTCACCAAGGCAGCCGCCAGCTGCCCCTTGGTTCACCCCCCTTGCTCCCCCTTCCCTTTTTCTCACTTTTCCCCTGCAATCCCATGTTACCTGTACAATGACATAGAATCACAGGGGATGTACAACACAAGATGATTAGACAGAGTTCACAGTTTTATGAAAGAGAAATAATGTTTAATAACTGTATTAAGCTTTTGAGGGTTTCACTAGTAGCGTAGATAATGGGGAATCAGTGGATGTCATATATTTAGATTTTCAGAAGGTTTTCATTGATGAGCTACATCAGAGGTGCTCGCAGATAATTACAGCACATGAGATTCCTGGTAATATTTTAGCCTAGTTTGAGGATTGTTAATAGAGAAATGACAGCGAGTAGGAATAAATTTTTTTGCGGATGGCAGGATGGAATCTGTGGAGTGGGTCAAGGTCAGAGATGGCCTGAGCTACTCATGATAAGGATTTAAATGAAGGGGCTGAGTGTGATATATCCTCATTTTCTGATGTTACAGTGAGGCAGAAATGTGATTGAGAGCAGAACAGAACGAGGGACGTAGGTTATGCAGCAAGGTGACAGATGGAATGTAGTGCAGAGAAAGCTGAAATGGAAAAAACAGAATGTTTCTGGAAATGTTTGGAGACTGGGAAACGTCAGCATTCAGAGATTTGGGCGTCCTTGCACACACATTATAGCAAGGATTAGAATCATAGGATCCCTGCAATGCAGAAAGAGGCCATTCAGTCCATTGAATTTGCACTGACTCTCTAAGTGTATCTTGTCCTGGCCCACACTCTGCCCTATCCCCACACATTTATCCCATTAATCCCCCTAACCGACACTCCTTTGGACACTAAGGGGCAATTTAGCATGACCAATCCATTTAACCTGCACATCTTTGGACACTAAGGGGCAATTTAACATGGCCAATTTATCTAGCCTACACATCTTTGGACACTAATGGACAATTTACAATGGCCAATCCACCTAACCTGCACATCTTTGGACACTAAGGGGCAATTTAACATGGCCAATTTATCTAGCCTACACATCTTTAGACACTAAGGGGCAATTTAGCATGGCCAATCCTCCTAACCCACACACCTCTTTGGAGTGTCGAAGGAAACTACAGCACTTGGATAAAACTCACGCTGATGCAAGGAGAACGTGCAGACTCCACACAGACAGTCACCTAAGGCTGGAATTGAACCCAGGTCCATGGCACTGTGAGGCAACAGTGCTAACCATTGTGCCACCCATTCGGAAGGTAAATGGTATGTTGGCCTTTAATGCAAGGAGTTTGGTGTTTAAGAGTAAAGAAGTCTTACTGTTTTGGTGGGATTGCACCTGGAGGACAGTACACAGGTTTGTTCCCCCGAACCCCGGAAAGATATAATTGCCTCGGAGGGACTGCAACAATCAGATCCATTCCTGGGATGACAGGGCTGTCCTATGAAGAATATTCAGGTAAAAGAGCAACACATTAGCAAAGTGGTTAGCACTGCTGCTTCACAGCTCCAGGGTCCTGGGTTCGATTCCAGGCTTGGGTCACTGACTGTGTGGAGTTTGCACATTCTCCTTGTGTCTACGTGGATTTCCTCCAGGTGCTCTGGTTTCCTCCCACAGTCCAAAAATGTGCGGGTTAGGTTGATTGGCCATGCTAAAATTGCCCTTTAGTGTCCAGGGATGTGTAGGTTAGGGGGATTAGTGGGTATAATATATAGGGATATGGGAGTAGGGCTTGTGTGGGATTGTATTTGGTGCAGACTTGATGGGCCAAAGGGCCTCTTTCTGCACTGTAGTGTTCTATAATTCTATGAAAATGGGCCTCTGCATTTTAGAAGTGATCTCATAAAAATGTATAAAATTCAAAGAGGACTTAACAGGATCAATGCTGTGTGTTGTCCCTAGGCTGGGGAGTTAGAACACAGGGTGCATGAATGAGGTCAACTATTTAGGACTGAGATGAGGAGAAATTTCTTTATGCAAAACAGCTTGTGAATATTTGGAATTCTCAACCACAAAGGGCTATAAATGTGCAGTTGACTAAAGAGAAACTGAATTATTGTTTCAGCTTGAGATAGCCTTTTATCAGCTGACTATACCGTTTGAATTATGTTCAGGGTTGTGGGTTATAACAAAAAGAAAAAGATATGGCTTGCTCACAGAGATTTGAACTAAAACAACAGATTTATTCGAAGAGGCCTCGCGTGTATAGAGTACAAACTGGAAGTAAAACAGCAGCTTGTGCAAAGACCCTAATGACATCACTGTCAAATCATGTGACCAGCTCTTCAAGCAATCTGCAACCCTCTTAAATATAAAACACTGACCTGATTGAGTTTTTTTCCCAGTTTTCTTTTTGTAATTTTATCTCTGATTTCCAGCAGCTGCAGGATTTTACTTTTGCAATACACTCTCTCTGTTAAACTGCTCTAGTCTCCATCAGTTTCAAGCAGTTATCCACGCTTCCTTTAAAATAACACTGACGTGTGCTTCCTCTGCTCATGTCAAAGCACCTGACGCTCGACCGTAGAATCCCACAATGGAGAAAGAGGCTGTTCGCCCAACCAAGTCTGCCCCAGCTGTCCGAAAGAGCAGAGAAACACAAGAACTAGAAGCCAGGAGTAGGCCATCTGACCTCTCCATTCAATAAGATCAGGGCTGATCATTCTGTGGACTCAGCTTCACTTACCCACCTGCTCACCGTAACCCTTAATTCCTTTACTGTTCGAAAATCTATCCATCTTTGCCTTAAAAACATTCAATGAGGGAGCCTCAACTGGGCAGGGAATTCCACAGATTCACAACCCTTTGTGTGAAGAAATTCCTCCTCAACTCAGACCTAAATCTTCTCCCCCTTATTTTGAGGCCATGCCCCCTAGTTCTAGTTTCACCCGCCAGTGGAAACAACTTTCCTGCTTCTATCTTATCTATTCTCCTTCACAATCTTATATTTCTAAAAGACCTCCCTCAATCCTCTGAATTCTAATGAGTATAGCCCCAGTCTACTCTGTCTCTCTTCATAAGCCAACCCTCTCAACTCTGGAATCAACCTCGTGAATCTCCTCTGCACCCCCTCCAGTGCCAGTATATCCTTTCTCAAGTAAGGAGACTAAAACTGTACACAGTAACTCCAGGTGTGGCCTCACCAGCATTTTATACAGCTACAACATAACCTCGCTGTTTTTAAACTCCATCACTCCAGCAAAATTCCATTTGCCTTCTTAATTCCTGCTGCACCTGCAAACCAACCTTTTGTGTTCCATGCACAAGGTCTCTCTGCACTGCAGCATGCTGCAATTTTTTTACCATTTAAATAATAGTCCATTTTGCTGTTATTCCTACCAAAATGGATGACCTCACGTTTACCAACATTGTACTCCATCTGCCAGAGCTTTGCCCACTCACTTAGACTATCTATATCCCTTAGCATCCCACCCAGACCCAATCCCCACCCTATTCCTGTAACTCCGCACATTTAGCATGGCCAATCCACCTAACCTGCACATATTTGGATATAAAGGGGCATGACTAATCCATCTAATTTACATGTCTTTGGACACTAAGGGACAATTTAGCATGGCCAATCCGCCTAACCTGCACTTCTTTAGACACTAAGGGACAATTAAATGGCCAATCCACCCTAACCTACACATCTTTGCACACTAAGGAGCAATTTAGTATGGCCAATCCTCCTAGTCTGCACATCTTTCGACTTTGGGAGGAAACCGGAGCACCCGGATGAAACCCACGTAGACATGGGGGAGAACATGCAAACTCCACACAGACAGTGACCTAAGCCGGGAATCGAACCAGGGTCCCTGGTGCTGTGAGGCAGCAGTGCTAACCACTGTGCCACCCCCCAATATCTTCCTTCAGAGTGCTTCTTCAGTCCTAGTGGTTGTCCTGTCTTTTACAGGTCTGTGTAAAGTAGGTTTGAGTGGTTACATATCCTAGTTTCTCGTGGTGCAATACCAGATACAAGTAGGGCAGACCTTCGAGAGATGAAGTGTGAGCTTGCTGCTCGCTGTGATCGGAGAAATAGGCAGACTGAGATGGAGAGCAACTGTAGAATATTTTCTATACATATATAAATAATTTTGAAGGTACTTTTTAAGAAGAAAGGAAATTGCTTGAATAGAAATAGAAAATGCTGGAAGTTCTCAGTATGTCAGGCAGTACGTTGGGAGGGAAATAGAGTTAACAACCAGAATGTTCCAGCCCGGCTTCTGGCAGGCATCATTGTGGGTTACACGGGAAAATTTGGTGCGTCCGTTGACTGGCACTTTCCAGCTCTTCTTGCCAACGGGATCTTGCAGTTCCTCCAAAGGCCTCACCATCTCTATGGCGTGTCCCCCATTCCCTCTCTATGGCGTGTTTTGTGCCATTGGCTGATGGCCAGATTCCCCAGCCCCGCCGCTGTCGATGGGCTTTCCTGTTCTCCATACCCTCCACTGTAGGGGTACCAGTGGTGGGGTTTCATCGTCGGCAGGGTTGGAAAATCCCGCCAGCAGGAACAGTTGGAAAATCCTGCCCAAGGACATTTCTTTAGCAATAAAGGAAAATCTGAATAGGCAGGTAAGGATTAATACAGAAGTTAGAAATCAAAGTTGATGAAAAGGGTTGATAGAAGAGCATTGATAATGTGTGGCATTCTCTGATTTCATCTCTACTTGTCTCGCTATCAGCGAGAATGGAGAAATTGGCACTAACACAAAACACAGCAGGACTGGAGAATCCCAACTGTGGACGAGATCGGAGGCTTTCAGCGAATGATGCAACTCATTGGAATCCCTACAGTGCAGAAGGAGGCTATTTGGCCCATCAAGTCTGCACTGACTCTCCAACAAAGCATCCCTATAACCTGTTATTTACCCTACTAATCCCTCTAACCCACACATCCTGGCAATTTAACAATCAACCAAACCTAAAGGAAATTGAAAATTAAAAATCAAATACAAGATAAGGAAAGTTAAATGAAAAAGGAAAACTTTAACTTTAAAGAACAGTGCAGGATTTTACAAGTATAACGGCTAAATGAGAATAATTGAACGTGAGATAGGATCCCTGAGTGAAGGTTTATAGGTGATGATCAGAAAGTACGCTTTTTGTCGAATTTTTTTCATCTTGCACCCACCAGGAGATTTTCAAGAAGGCATCGTAAGGGAAATCAGCAAATTTATATTGCTTAAGAGAATGCATACTGTTGATTTCTCTGACGTTGCATACTTGCAAGACCTGATGAGTGCAAGACAAAAAGCTTCAACAGAAATGCCTTTTTTTACCCCAGCAAGTTCTGTTGGTTGGCTGACATAACAAGTACTTTGTGGTGACTGTTCTGAAAGTGAAGGATGCCCGAGAGGATGTGATTCCTGAAAATAATACGAATTAGTAGGAATTTATTCACGTAATTCCTTAATCTAAAGGAGTATCGAGCACCAGGTCCAACAGAATGCATCTTGACTCCTGGGGGATTTGAGGGAGGAAGCTGCTGAGGTCCCAGAAATGCTATTTCAGGACAGTTTGGGATGCGGATGTGTGTCAGAGAACTGGAGAACAGCTAGTACAATGCCCATTTTCATCAACAGAGATGGGGCTAATTCAGATAACCACAGACCTTGTCTGCTTTCACGTCTGCCAAAGGGGAAGTTTTTAACTTCTTACAGGTGCCACAACCTGTGAAGGGAAAATGGCACTGGAGTCACAGATGTGGGAACTGTACAAAGCACCTTAGAATCCCTACAGTGCAGAAGGCTTCATTTGGCCCATCGAGTCTGCACCGACCACAATCCCACCCAGGCCTTATCCCCATAATCCCACATATTTATCCCACTAATCCTGCTAACCCATGCATCTCAGGACATTAAGGGGCAATTTAGCATGGCCAATCCACCCTAACCTACACATCTTTGGACATTAAGGGGCAATTTAGCATGGCCAATCCACCTAACCTGCACATCCTTGGACACTAAGGAACAATTTAGTATGGCCAATCCACCTAACCTGCACATCTTTGCAGTGTGGAGGAAACCAGAGCACCTGGAGGAAACCCATGTAGACATGGGGAGAATGTGCAGGCTGGGACCCAAGCTGGGAATTGAACCCAGGTCCCTGGCGCTGTGAGGTGGCAAGGCTAACCACCATGCCGCCCACAAGCTGTCATGAATTTCAAAAAGGGACAAGTTCAAAGTCCCTTGATATGGTGATGATGTGATAGATTTGGGAAGTGGCATGGTTGTGATGTACAGGGAGTTTGTGAAGTCTTTTTATAATGTTGCATTGGGAAGGTTGTAGAGAAACTTTACCAAGTGTAGTGTAATGTGTCCCAGAGGGAGGCGATGGCCTAGTGGGATTATTGCTCAGCTATTAATCCAGAAACTCAGCTAACGTCCTGGGGACTCGGGTTCGAATCCCACCACAGCTGATAGTGGAATTTGAATTCAGTGACAACAAATCTGGAATTAAGAATCTGCTGATGGCTGTGAAACTATTGTCGGAAAAACCCATCTGGTTCAATATTGTCCTTTAGGGAAGGAAATCTGCTGCCCTTCCTCAATCTGGCCTACGTATGACTCCAGAGCCATCGCATTGTGGTTGACTCTCAACTGCTTATGAAATGGCATAACAAGACACTCAGTTGAAAGGTAACTGGGGATGGGCAATAAATACTGTAAGAAGTCTGACAACACCAGGTTTAAATTCAACCGATTTATTTGATAATAAACTTACAAGCTTTCGACCCTCTGGTCTTCGTCAGGTGAATGAGGTGTTCTGGTCTCAAACTAGCAAGTTTACTATCAAATAAATCAGCTGGATTTAAACCTGGTGTTGTCAGACTTCTTACTGTGTTTACCCCAGTCCAACGCTGGCATCTCTACAACAATAAATACTGCCCAGCCAACCATGCCTGTGTCCCACGAATGAATAAAAAAACTTGTCTGGGCTGGAGAGTTTCAGTTATGGAGAGAAATTGGACAGACTGGTTTTCTTTGGAGGAGGAGACTGAGGGGGGACAGGATTGAGATGGAGAAAATGATGAGGGACGTAGAGTAGACAGGAAGAAATGTTTTCCTTTGGTGGAGGGATTAATGACCAGGGAAGTAGATTTAAGGTAACGGGTAGGACGTTTAGAGGGGATTTGCGGAATCCATTTTCACCCAGAGGATGTTGGGAGTCTGGAAGTCACTGCCTGAAAGGGTGGTGGAAGCAGAGACCCTCATATCTTTTATGCAGCACTGTGGTTAGCAAGTGCTGTCTCACAGCGCCAGGTATCCAGGTTCGATTCCCAGCTTGTGCAGGAAACTGTGTAGAGTCTGCACGTTCTCGCCATGACTGTGTGGGTTTCCTCCAGGTGCTCCGGTTTCCTCCCACAGTCTGAAAGACGTGCTGGCTAGATGCATTGGACCATGGTAAACTCTCCCTCAGTGTACCCAAACAGGAGTGCGGTGACTCGGATTTTCACAGTAACTTCATTGCAGTGTTAATGTAAGCCTTACTTGTAACACCAGTAAAGAAACCTTAAACTGAAATATTTAGATGTGCACTTGCAACGTTGAGGCATACAAGGCTTTGTGCCAAGTGCTGGAAAATGGGATAGTAATAATTTGATGGTTTGCCTTTGACCAGTGCAGAGGTGATGGACTGAAGGGCCTTTATCAGGGCTGTGGACCTCTGTGATTAAGCTCCCACCCAAGACGTTACGAAGACAGTTAAGGAATCTGAATTATGGGGAATGCTAAAAATGGATTGAAAATTGGTGGCGAGAGAGAGGGAGGGTCAGAGATGAGACCAATTTTGGGGATGGCTGATGGTATTCCTCTGCATGTGATCAGTTCACTGTGCCTATCAGTGACTTGAATTGAGGCTGCGAGGCAGTGGTGCCAATGTTTTGACAGGACAACATCGGAAGTGCAATGAATTGATTGGCCGGCCAAAGGAGAGGGAGAGGACTAAAAAGTGGCCGATGGATTTCAGTGACAGTAAGCATGGAACAGTAACAAACAATAAACCCAAGACTGAGGCCATGAATAGGACCAGACTTGATAGTGTGGAAAGTTGGAGAGATTGAGGGAAACAGAACATTGAAGGCATCACCTTAAATTGATATTGCTACTTCAAAATAAAACCTGACTGAAACGTTAGGCTCTAAATTGTAAGAAGCAGAACAGACAACATTGACTAATTAGAGGCAGCCTGGTCTGAGGGAACAGACTGCAGCCTACCATGAGTAAATGGAGGTTGACTTGGAGTCAGGAGATAAATGGAGAGCGGACTGACAAGGGAATTGGGCCTTTGTTGGAATAATGCCAATCATGGGGTGATTTGATGTTTGACAATATGGAGGTATGAGAAAGGTCAACAGAAGCAGACTGGCCATCAAGGACTGTAGAATAAGGGGCAAATTAATTCCAAAAGATCTCTAGAGAGAGCAGCCGAAATATCTTCACATACAGACTTTGCTGGGTTCAGCAGACCGACACTCTTGGCAACATTCAAGGTTGGATTTAACAGGTGGATGAAAGTCAGGGGAACAGGGAGAATGGCAGGTAGGCATGGATTTGGATATTTGCTCATGAGGAAAGGAGTTATTGACGTGGCTTTGTTGGGTTGACTGGCCTGCTGTTATCTTGTAACTTTGCTGTGTTTGCTGCAGAAGTCCATCACACTAAACTTGGCCGCAATTTGACTCCGAATTGTACTTTACATTCAAACCCAATCCAAGGTGTCACAAGGTGGTTGGTTTGGAGTGGTGGGACAAGTAGTGAATGTTCTCATGAGGGGAAACCCTGGTGTGAGGAATTTGAGTGCAGCCTGGTGTAAGAAAATGTTGAAGAGGGAATTTACTCCTGCTTGTTGCTGAACTTGCAGAGAGAAGTCATCTTTTCATCCATACCAAATTACCCCCCATTATCTGACTGAAAGTGTCAATTAATAATCAGAGTCCAGACAGTGCAGAAGGAAGCCATTCAGCCATCAAGTCTGGACTGACTCTTCGACAAACTATCTTACCAAGGCCCTATCCCTGTAACTCCACATATTTACTCTGCTAATCCCCCTAACCTACACATCTTTGGACACTAAGGGACAATTTAGCATGGCTAATCCACCTAACCTGCGCATCTTTTGATACTAAGAGCCACTGGGTCACTGTCTGTGTTTGCATGTTATCCCCATGTCTGCGTGGATTTCCTCTGGCTGCTCCAGTTTCTTCTCAGACTCCAAAGATGTGTAGGTTAGGTGGATTGGCCATGCTAAATTACACTTTAGTGTCCAAAAATGTGCCACAATAAATGTATGGGGTTATGGGAATAGGGCCTGGGTGGGACTATGGTTGGTGCAGACTTGATAGGCTGAATGACCTCCTTTGGCACTGTGGGGATTCTGTGAAGGAACAGAGATGGTTCTGGGCAGGAAACAGCAAACTGTTCAGATAGTCGTGGGTGTCGAACAATATGGATTGGAAGGGACTGGGCAAGTTTGGAAGGAGTCCGTTCAGTAGGGAAAGGACAGGATGGGTGTACCCGGGATGTCCTGTTTGTGGGACAGGCTACAAGGTGAGGGAGTGGAGCGTCTCACCCAGAGGAGACGAGGGTGGCGACCGATTGGGGAATGATGGCTGTCGGAGAATGTGTCAGGGAGTTAGCATTCTATCTTTGCAAGGTAGGGGTTTTTTAAATTCATTTATGGCACAAGGGCAGCGCTGGCTGGGTCAGTATTTATTGCCCATCCCTAGTTGCCCAAGGGCAGTTGAAAGTCAACCACATTGCTGTGGTTCTGGAGTCACATGTAGGCCGGACCAGGTAAGGACGGCAGATTTCCTTCCCTAAAGGACGTAAGTGAACCAAATAGGGTTTTTCTTTTCAGACAACAGTTTCATGGTCATCAGTAGATTCTTAATTTAGTGAATTCAAATTCCACCAGTTGCCATGATGGGATTTGAACCCGGGTCCCCAGAATATTAGCTGAGTTTCTGGATTAATAGTGTAGCGATAAACCCACTAGACCATCATCTAGTTGGCCCGCCAAACAACAGTAGGTTGTTTCTACAAACGGATTGAGAGAGGGTAAAAGGCCGGGAGTTTGGCAGGGGGGTGTGGGGGGAGAAGAGCAGGTGCGGGTGTTGGCAACTTAGGGGCACAAAGAGAAAGGAAGATATCAATCACGTTGCGGTGGCTCTAGTATCACATGTAGGCCAGACCAGGTAAAGACGGCAGATTTCCTTCCCTAAAGCATCTTATAAAACTAGAAAGAGTGCAGGAAAGATTTACTAGGATGCTACCGGGACTTGATGGTTTGAGTTATAAGGAGAGGTTGGATAAACTGGGACTTTTTTTTTCTGGAGCGTAGGAGGCTGAGGGTTGATCTTACAGAGGTCTATAAAATAATGAGGGGCAGAGATCAGCGAGATAGTCAATATCTTTTCCCCAAAGGTAGGGGAGTCTAAAACTAGAAGGCATTGGTTTAAGGTGAGAGGTGGGGGGGTGGTGTAAGGGGCTCTGCAGAGAGTGAGTCAGTGTTACAGAAGAGAGAGAGGGCATGCTGGTGGGGGCATTGAGAGAGTAATTTTGTACTCAATAATAAAAACTGCTGCATAACAATTGACCTCAAGTCACACACACACAACCATAACAGCAGTTGTTAGAAGAAAGGTAGCTACCAAGTCCTAATGATCAACCCTAAACCCAACGGTAATTTCACAAAGAAATCACAAGGGAGTTTCCAAAAATGGTTGAATTGCAAGTTCCTCAAACTCATTTACAATTTTAACTTAATTGGAGCTTGTTTCCAGCATAAACACAGTTCAAGGTTTTGGGGTGCTGTGTTGTTGAAATTGTTGACACAATGTGGTACGGTGACACAGTGATTAGTCCTGCTGCCTCACAGCACTAGGGACCCAGGTTCGATTCCCGGCTTGGGTCATTATCTGTGTGGAGTTTGCATGTTCTCCCCGTGTCTGCATGGGTTTCCTCCAGGTGTTCCGCTTTGTTTCCACAGTCCAAAGATGTGCAGGTTAGGTGGATTGGCGATGCTAAATTGCCCTTTAGTGTCAGGGGGATTAACAGAGTAAATATGTGGGGTTATGAGAATAAGGCCTGGGTGGGATTGTTGTCGGTGCAAACTCGATGGGCCAAATGGCCTCCTTCTGCACTGTAGGGATTCTATGATAATGCATTTTAAAAATTTCATTTACGGGATGTGTGCAACGCTGGCTGGGCCAGCATTTACCCATCCCTTACTTCCCTCCATTTCAGAGGGCAGTTGAGAATCAACCATATTGCTGTGGTTTTGAATCACATGTAGGCTAGACCGGGTAAAGACGGCAGATTTCCTTCCCTAAGGGATATTATTAAACTAGAAAGAGTGCAGAAAAGATTTACTAAGATGCTACCAAGACTTGATGGATTGAGTTATAAGGAGAGGCTGGATGGACTGGGACTTCTTTTCTGGAGCATAGGAGGCTGAGGGGTGACCTTATAGAGATGTATAAAATAATGAGGGGCACAGTTCAGCTAAATAGTCAATTTCTTTTCCCAAAGGTAGGGGAGTCTAAAATAGAAGGTATAGGTTTAAAGGTGAGAGGGGAGAGATATGAGAGTGTCCAGAGGGTTAATTTTTTCACACAAAGGGTGGTGAGTGTCTGGAACAAGCTGTAGAGGCAGTAGTAGAGGTGAGTACACTGCGGGTACAGTTACATGGACAAGATGAGTATAGAGGGATATGGGCCAAATGCAGGAAATTGGGACTAGCTTTGTGGTTAAAAACTGGGCGGTATGGCCAAGTTGGGCTGAAGGCCTTGTTTCCATGCTGTAAACCTCTATGTCTCTATAACCAGATGAATTTTTACGACAATCAACAATGGTTTCGTGGTCATCATTCGACTTTTGAATTCAAATTTCACCAGCTGTCGTGCGGGATTCGAACCCAGGTCCCCAGATCCTGCCCCAGGTCTCTGGATTATTAGCTCAGTTACAATATCCACTTCATCATCACCTCCAAGTTTTCTCATTTACCCCACTGACCACTGGTAAGAAAGAAAAATTGGACCTTGGGTTGGGATTAGAACCTAGGTCTCCTCGGGCTAGCACAGACAAAATGGGCCTCTTGGCCTCCTCCTGTGCTGTAAACTTTCTGTGATTATGATATATGGAAGAGGACATACCTCACAGAATGGGGTCAATGACTAGGGGGCACAGGTTTAAGGTGTGAGGGACAAGGCTTAAAGGAGATGTACAAAGCAGATTTTTTACACAGAGGGTGCTAGGTGCCGGGGGAGGTAGTGGAAGTGAATATGATAGTGACTTTTAAGAGGTGTCTCGACAAATCCATGAATAGGATGGGAATGGATGGATATGGTCCCCAGAAGGATAGGGGGTTTTAGATGGGCAGCAATGGTAGCACTAGTAATTGACTCTTCCACCCTGGGGGAAAAAGCTTCTGACTATCCATGCCTCTCATAATCTTGTAGATTTCTATCAGGTCTCCCCTCAACCTCTGTCATTCCAGTGAGAACAAACCAAGTTTCTCCAACCTCTCCTCATAGCTAATGCCCTCCGTACCAGGGCAACATCCTCGTAAATCTTTTCTGTACCCTCTCCAAAGCCTCCACATCCTTCTGGTAATGTGACGACCAGAATTGAACACTATATTTCAAGTGCGGCCTAACTAAGGTACTATAAAGCTGCAACATGACTTGCCAATTTTTAAACCCAAAGCCCGGCCAATGAAGGCAAGCATGTTATATGCTATTGCACCTCCCTCAACCACTTACTCTCGTAGCTCATTCCATATCTCTCCTACTTTTCCTTCCAATCTCTATACCTCATGATATCTCTGCTTCCTCCATTCTAATGGTATTTACACCTGACACTCTGTTTCCTAGTTACCGAAAGGTACTCAACATTTATCTGCACTGATGAAAGCAAATGACTACGGATGCTGAGACAAAAACAGGAAATGCTGGAAAATCTCAGCAGATCTGACAACATCTGTCACCAAAAGAACTCCTCAGAGGCCGCTGTCCCATCGCCAGATTCCTTCTATTTACAAACTCATTTCCACTCCTAAGAGTGCTTCAGGTACAGATCCGAATCCGGAGTGACAGTATCCCTGACACTTCCTTATTCATGAACAGCTGAGACTCCCTGATTGGACAGATAATCATGAACTCAGTCAGGCAGCTCGAACTCTAAGAGATCTCATGGGCCTCGTCGACAGACTTAAAACAAAGGGTTGTCCAGACTCGAAACATTGGCCCTGTTCTCTCTCCACAGATGCCATCAGACCTGCTGAGAATTTTCCGGCCTTTGGTTCTCATTATCGAAGTACATTCGCTATGTTATCAGCCCACTTGCCCCGTCTCCACTTCTCTCTTGGTTTTCCTGAATACGAGATGCCTCTCAGTTGACTGTCATTCCTTCAATGCACAAATTGTTTGCGCCCACAGTGAAGAGGCCACAACTTAAATCCCTGGGGTGTATCAATATATCCGTCCCGTCAACCAAGAAGTAGCCACGTACCTTCCTATCCATATTTTTATCAGATTATCTTCAATATTGGAATATTGTGTGCAGTTCTGGTCACCTCACTATAAGGAGGATGTGGAAGCATTGGAGAGAGTGCAGAGGAGATTTACCAGAACGCTGCCTGGTTTGGAGGGTAGGTCTTATGATGAAAGGTTGAGGAAGCTGGGGCTTTTCTCTTCAGAGTGGAGGAGGATGAGAGGCGACTTAATAGAGGTTTATAAGATGATGAGGGGGATTGATAGAATGGATGTGCAGAGACTATTTCCTCGAATAGATGTAGCTGTTACTAGGGGGCATAACTATAAGGTTCATGGTGGGAGATATAGGAGGGATGTCTGAGGTAGATTCTTTACTCAGAGGGTGGCTGGAGTGTGGAACGCACTGCCTGCTGTGATAGTGGAGTCAGACACTTAGGAACTTCCAAGCAGTTATTGGATAGGCACCAGAATGATAGGGAGGGGATAGCTTGATCTTGAGATTGGACGTAGCTCGGCACAACATTGAGGGCCAAAGGGCCTGTACTAAGTTGTACTGTTTGATGTTCTATGTTCTAATAGCACAGGAATGAGTCGGATCCACTTACGTAAACCATGTGTTACTAATTACAGGTAAGACCACAAGAAACAGGAGCAGGAGGCGGTCATTTGGCCCTTCGAGCCCTGCTCCCCCATTCAATAGGACCATGGCTGGTCCGTCATTCCTCATGTCCGCTTCCCTGTCCTTTCCCCGTAACCCTCGATTACCTCACTGATCAAAAATCTGTCTTGGCCTTAAATATACACAAGGACTCTGCCCCCCACAGACTCTCAACCCTGTGAGAGAAGAAATCCTGCCTTGTCTCAGTGTGAGATTGGCACATCTTTATTCTGAGACTCTGCCCTCTGGTTCTAGACTCTCCCATTAGGGGGGAAGATCCTCTCAGTATTTACCCTGTCAAAGCCCCAAAAGAATCCTCTATGTTTCGATGAGATCACCTCTCATTCTCCTAAACTCCATGAGTAGAGTCTTGACCTTTCATCATAAGACAATCTCTCCAAATTGGGGATCATCCTAGTGAACCTTCTCTAAGCTGCCCCCCAATGAAATAATACCTTTCCTTAAATAAAGGGACCAAAACTGCTCACAGTGCTCCAGATTGGTCTCACCAGTACCTTGTACAGTTACAGCAAGACTTCCCCACTTTTACACTCCTATCCCCTTGAAAGAAGGACCAACATTCCATAAGCCTTCATTACCTGCTGTCCCTGTGTGCCAGCTTACTGTGTTTTGTGCACCAGATCCCTTTGTGTTGGAGCTTTCTGAAGTTTCCCCAATTTAAATAATCCTCTGTTTTTTGTTTTCCCTTCCAAAATAAACAATTTCACATTTTCCCATATTTTACCCCATTTGCCAACTTTGTACCCATTTAGTTAACCTATTTATATCTCTTTGTAAATTGTATCCCTCTCGCAACTTGCCTTTCCATCTATTTTTTGTCGTCTGCAAATTTGGCTAGAGTACATTTGATCTCTTCGTCCAAGTCATTAATATATATTCTCAACAGTTGATCCTTGCAGAGCCCCACTGATTACAGGTCACCAGTCCCTTACCCACACTCACTGTTTCCTGCCATTTCACCAATTCTTAATCCATAGTGTCCCAAACCTGGATCCCCGAAATCCAGTTCATGCTTTCCAATTCTTCTCGGGTAAATAACATAACTCACCAGGCTGACACTAAGGGCACTTGAGTGATCGGAATGACCCTTTACCTGACCTGACCCAACTCAAACTGCCCGAGCGGAAAACTGACAGAGAATTCTACAGTGTAGAAGGAGGCCATTCGGCCCATCAAGTCAGCAACGACCACAATCCCACCCAGACCCTATTCCCATAACCCCACCTAATTACCCTGCTAATGCCCCTGACACTAGGGTCAATTTAGCATGACCAATCCATCTAACCTGCACCTCTTTGGATACTAATGGTCAATTTAGCATGGCCAATCCACCTAACCTGCGCATCTTTTGTCACTAAGGTCAATTTAGCATGGCCAATCAACTGGAGTCTGTACGTTCTCCCCGTGTCTGCGTGGGTTTCCTCCAGGTGCTCTGGTTTGCTCCCACAGTCCGAAAGACGTGCTGATTAGGTGGATTGGTCGTGCTAAATTCTCCGTCAGTGTACCTGAATAGAAGTGTGGCGATTTTCATAGTAACTCTGTTGCAGTGTTAATGTAAGGCTACTTGTGACACTAATAAATAAATGTTTAACTTTAGACATGTATTAGAAGCAATTCAGAGAAGCCTGAGCAGACTAATACTAGGAATGGGCAGATTGTCTTATGAGGAAAGGTTGGCAAGGTTAGATTTGTGTCTGCTGGAAGTTTGAAGAGTAAGAGGTCACTTGATCAAAACTTTGAAGATCCTGAGGGGGGTCACGGCAGGCTGGATGTGGAGAGGATGTTTCCTGTTGTGGGAAAATCTAAAACCAGACGATCACTGTTTAAAAATAAGCCGTCATTCATTTAAGACAGAGATGAGGAGAATTTTTCTCAGAAAATGGTGACTTTCTAGAACTCTCTGCCTCAAAAGGCAGTGTTTGAACATTTTTGAGGCAGATTTGGAAACATACTTGATAAATGAGAGGAGGGTGAAAGGTTAATGGAGGTGAACAGAAATGTGGGGTTGAGGTTATAATCAGATCAGCCCATGATCTTATTGAATGGTGTAGCAGGCTCGAGGGGCTGAATGGCCTTACTCCTGTTTGTATGTCAGCCTGGGTGTTTATCTTTGGAGCTTTCTCCTTTTCCGCGGGGTGGGGGGCCAGTATCTGGAACCTCTGTGCACAGCACAGCTGAAATTAAGCGAGGAGAGGTTGCAGATGCTGTGTCTAAAATATAGTGAGCAGAATTCTCCAGCCGTTCGCACTGCCGGGATTCTCCAGTCCCGCTGCAGCGAACGGAGACTCGGCTCAGCGCCAAATTCTCCATCCTCGCTGCAGCAGCAGCGAGGGGGTAAACGACTGGAGATTTCCAACCACTGTGATGGGAAATTAATATAGAGATTCAGCAAGTAATTAGTAAGGCAAATTGTATCTCAGCTTTCTGAAAAAATATTGTTCATGGGATATGGGCGTTGCTGGCAAAGCCAGCATTCATTGTCCATCTCTAATTGCCCCCTGAGAAGGTGGTGGTGAGCTGGGTCTTCAACCCACTGCAACCCATCTGGTGTAGGTGCACCCACAGTGCTGTTAGGGAGGGAGTTCCAGGATTGTTATTGGACATCAGTCAGTCCATGTGGTGTAGGTACACCCACAGTGCTGTTAGGGAGGGAGTTCCAGGATTTTGGCCCAGTGACAGTGAAGGAACAGCCGATATATTTCCAAGTCAGGATGGTGAGTGACTTGGAGGAAAACCTCCAAGTGGTGTTGTTCCCAGGTATCAGCTGCCCTTGTCCTTCTAGATGGTAAAATTTGCAATCTCCAAAGACGCTATTGAAGGAGCCTTGCTGAGTTGCTGTAGATGGCGCACACACAACTGCCACTGTGCGTCGATGGTGGACAGATTCCAATTACATGTTCCACACCTGGAGTGGTGCATGTTGATTGGGGGGGGTGGGGTGCGGGGGCGGTTTCAGACCCTGTTGATTGTGACATCAAATCCCGTTATCACCGCAAAGTCTCGCGTGAGGACCATGACGGGATTTACAGCTGTGGGAGATCTCAGAATGGGATCTTCCCCAGTCCACCCACCAGTGACTTCAACAGGATCACGCCCAGCAAGGGCAAGCTGACTCCATTGTAATGTGCCTACAGCATAACATTGTGCCTCCTTGATTGCCACTGCCAGGTTGGCACTGCACTGCCAAGGATGGGCCAAGGGATGTGCCAAGGAACATGGTGAGATCGAGGTTAAAAATCTATCTACTTGTGACTTAAACACATTTAACGAGGTAGCCTCCACTGCTTCATTGGGCAGAGAATTCCAAAGATTCACTACCCTCTGGGAGAAGAAGTTCCTCCTCAACTCTGTTCTAAACTGACCCCCCCCCCCCCCCCCCCCTTATTTTGAGGGTGTACCCTCTAGTTCTTGTTTCCATTTTAAGTGGAAATAACCTGGCTGCTTCTACTCTGTCTAGCCCCTTCAATATCTTATAGGTCTCTATAAGATCTCCCCTCAACCTTCTAAATTACAACGAGATTGAATAGAATGGGCCAAAAATTTCCTGGAAGAATGGGAGGTAAGCTAATTGAAAAATGTAAACTTCTTCAGGGGTAGGTGCTGACAGGACTGTATTGACCTGTTTGGAGAATCTGGAATACGGAGTCACAGTTTGAGAATAATGAGGGTGTCCATTTTAGACTAAGAGGAAAACTGTATTGGCTGAAAAGAATTCTGGAATTCCCTGCCCCATCGAACTATGGCTGGTCATTAAAAATATTCAAGGCAGGGTTTGAGTTTTCGGGGATGTGGGGACAATGTGGAAAGGTTTGAGTTGAGGTGATCAGCCACGATTTTATTCAGTGGGGAAAAAAATCATTGGGCCAAATGTCCTACTCCCACTTATATTCTTCTGATTGTGTGTTCATGTCAATATATTACATTTTCAAGGCTTTTCTTTTTCAAAAGATGTCAAAATACTTAGCCACAGGTGAGCAGTGGGTACTGACTGAGATTGTGCGCACGATTCTTGTTGTGGAGGGAGTAGTGAAGGTTTATTGGACTGATTCCAGGGATGGTGGGACTGACGTGAGGGAAGATTGAGTCGATTAGGATTGCTGGAGTTCAGACGTGGGATCTTGTAGAAACATATCAAATTCTAATAGGACTAGACAGGGAGGATGTTCCGGATGGCGGGGAGTGCAGAACCAGGGGTCACAGTCTGAGGATTCAGAGTAGATGGTTTAGGACTAAGGTGCGGAGACATTTCTTCACCCAGAGTGTGGTGAATCGGTGGAATTCATTACCATAGGAAGTAGTTGATGCCAAAACATTGAATGTATTCAAGAGGCGGCTGGATATAGCACTTGGGGTGAAAGAAATAAAGGTTACAGGCAGCAGGGTGACACAGTGGTTAGTACTGCTGCCTCACAGTGCCAGGGAAATGGCCTCAGGTCACTGTGCTTATTTTGTACGTTCATCCTACATGGGTTTTCTCTGGGTCCTTGGCCATGTTAAATTATCTGTTAGTGTCCAAATATATCCAGGTTAGGTGGATTGGCCATGCTAAATTGTCCCTTAGTAACCAAAGATGTGGCAGTTAGATGGATTAGATACAATAGATGTGTTGGGTTATGGGGATAGAGCATAGAGAGGGCCTAGATAAAATACTCTGTCAGTGTATGAGTCAGAATTGGTGCAGACTTGATGGGCTGAATGGCCTCCCTCTGCACTGTAGAGATACTATGACTCCATGATATGGAGGGGAAGGGGGGAATCAGACTATTGAGTCAGCTGATCAGCCATAACCATAACGAATGGCAGAGCAGACTCGAAGGGCTGAATGGCCACCTCCTGCTTCAATGTTTCGATGTTTCCTTCATTCTCATTCTGCTGGGTTAGGGAGAGTGGTGGGGTAAATAGTTGGCATTGCGGAAGGTGGGTGGGCCTCGATGAGATGCTGTGTTAGAGTATCAGCACAGACTCAATAGGCCGAGTGGCCATTTTCTGCACTGTATTGATTCTGTTATTTGGTAAGATTATTAATTCTAGTTAAACCACGGACAATTTGCTGTAAAAGGAATAGTTTTGGGTGGTGTACTCAGCACTTTATCCAGAGGAGTTAGCTGGGACAGGTAAAAGAGTTATATATAGTGGAAAATGGGACTGCGGGCAAGATTTTACTGTTGATTGGTCCGGCTATTGTGAGATGCTGGTCTCGTGGTGATGTCACTGGTATCCAGAGGCCCAGGCTAATACACAAGGACGGGGGTTCAAATCCCACCATGGCAACTGGTAGAATTGAAATTTAGTTCATCAAATCTGAAATAGAAAGCTTGTCTCAGTAATGGTGACCAATGAGACTACCCTTGAGTTGTAAAAAAACCCAGCTGGTTCACTAATTTCCTTTAGGGAAGGAAATTTGCCATCCTTACCCGGTCTGACCTATGTGTGACTCCAGACCTTGGCCTGGCCTACATGTGATTCCAGCCGCAGCAGTGTGGTTGACTCTCAGCTGCCCTCTGAAATAGGCCTAGCAAGCCTCTTGGTTCAGTTAGGGAAGCCAATGATTCCCCACACCCCATGAAAGGCTAAAAAAAAATGCTTGGCACCTGCTAATATTCTTGCTGCTGATTGGTCCACTGCGCAGAATGGATGGCAGGGTGTTTCTTGAGTAATGGTAACTAGGTGTCAGTGATGAGAAGACCCCTATCCTGAGGGATGGGATAGTGTCACCTGCTCTCCCTGGCCTCCTTTGACCCCCTGTGAGTGCTGGATGAGGAGAATTTGGATCATTGGATGGGATGGTTATTGATTCTCTATTATTTGTTTAAAAAAAAATGTCTTGAGGCTTAATGAAAGCTAAAGTTTGGGTTTGTACTTGAAAGTCATGTGGTCAATCGAGGTCTTGACTCAAAGCCATGACTTGGTGGTGACCCAATCGTCACAGTTTGGAATATATTTGGATTTTTGATATCTAAGATGCTTTGAATGTATTTTGAGTCATTCCGAGTTTGGAATTATAGGATGGCATGGTGGCACAATGGTTAGCACTGCTGCCTCACAGCGCCAGGGACCCGGGTTCGATTCTGGCCTTGAGTCACTGTCTGTGTGGAGTTTGCACATTCTTCCCATGTCTGTGTGGGTTTCCTCCGGGTGCTCCGGTTTCCGCCCACAGTCCAAAAGACGTGCTGGTTAGGTGGATTGGCCATGCTAAATTGTGACTTAGTGTCAGGGGGATTAGCAGGATGGAGTTATGGGGATAGGGATTGGGTAGGATTGTTGTTGATCAGACTCAATGGGCCAAATGGCTTCCTGCATGATAGGGATTGGATGATTTCTGAGGGAAAGCATGACATTTTGTGATGTTCCAGGAGTATTCAGTTTGGAGGTGAAAGCTCCGATTAAATGTTGCTGATGGTGGAATGATGCAATGATCCTCTTGTGTAAGGAAGTCATTTAGGATAGGTGTTGATGCTTTCTTTGTGATGAATGCAGCACCAGCCCTGGTGCAGGGAGGTGGCAGACTGCTCGTTGGTGAATATCTAGGTGGTTACAATGTTTGTTTTGGTGTCCCACCTGAATAAGTGCGTTGTGGAGAATGTGTTCAGTGTCTAGTCAACATTTTGTAGCACATTGTCATGGAACCATAGAAACCTACAGTACAGAAGGAGGCCATTCAGCCCATCTGGATCGACCACAATCCCACCCAGACCCACGTAGTTACCTTGCTAATCCCTCTAACCTGCACATCTTTGGACACTAAGAGACAATTTAGCATAGCCAACCTGCCTAACCTACACATCTTTGGACACTACGGGCCAATTTAGCAGCACAATGCACAGTGGTTAGCACTGCTGCCTCACAATGGCAGGGACCCGGGTTTGATTCCCAGCTTGGATCACTGTCTGTGTGGAATCTGCACATTCTCCCTGTGTCTGCATGGGTTTCTTCTGGGTGCTCTGGTTTCCTCCCACAGTCCAAAGATGTGCAGATTAGGTGGATTGGCCGGGCTAAATTCTCCTTCAATGTAACTGAACAGGAGTGTGATGATTAGGGATTTTCACAGTAACTTCATTGTAGTGTTAATGTAAGTCTACTTGTGATGCCCATAGGTAAACTTAAAAAAAACTTAGACCATTACAGAAAAGTTCAATGAAATTCAACTTGTTTCCACACACGTGTAGGGTGATTCTGAGGTGCCTCTGTGCACTTGATGGCTGAAATTCTCTGGCCTCACTTGCGACTAGGATTCTCCAGTCCCTCTGCAGCAAATGGAAATTTGGCTAGGCGTCAAATTTTCCGTTCTCGCTGGCAGTGGGTATGGGGTGTGCGAGACTGGAGAATCTTGGTTAAGTTTTAAAATAAAAATTTCCTGTCAGGTGTACCTTTATTTTGCTGTTGCAAAAAAATTGCTTTGTTCTTAAAATATCCGGAAAGAGCTTTGCAATTCAAAATGGCTGCCACACAAAGTTCAGATTCTCCACATACATCATGTCACACTCTTGAATTGCTCCACTATAGTCAAAGGAATATTACAGACCGCCCAGATTGTCCTATTAAACATCCCCTGTCACCTTTAAAGGGTTATGGACAGATTGTTGTCCTGCCCTCTTTACAATTGTACCTCCCAAAAGCGCATTTCATCCCCTCCAGAAAGCTGTGAATTCCAAGATGCTGATTAATAATTTTTAGAGGTGTGTGGTAGGAGAATTATCTTTAATGTACAGCTTAAAAAATAGACAGCGATCAAAGGTCAGATCTGAAAACTATCCATGGGGCATTGCAAAGCAGCACCCTGCCCTAAATCGGGCAGGATTTTCCAGCCCTGCTTACCCCGAAACCGGAAAATCCCACCCAAAGTCTACAGACCACGGTCCGGTCCACTCCACTCCATCCCCCCCCACCCCCGCCCACTACAATTCCCCCTTTTATGTCCCCTCACTTAGCGCCCCCTGTTCAACTTTAATGACATTGGCTTCCCATTTTCCAATGCCTCAACATTCAACTTTTAATTCTCATATTTCAGTTCCTCCCCCCCCCACACCCCCATCCCGCTCCGCCCACTGTCCCGGTAGCTCACCCTTCAAAAACCCACAAATTCGCTGGTCCTCCAATTCCGTCCTGTTTTTTACCTACTTCCCCTTTCCCAGCCTTTAGCTGCTGCTTCCAACCCCTCTTGACTCCAGAATTTCTAGCCTGAACTTGTCTGTTCTTGGCATCCATTTTTGTTTTAGCCAATAGAACAGTACAGCACAGTACAAGTCCTTGGGCCCTTAATGTTGTGCCAAGCTACGTCCAATCCCAAGATCAAGCTATCCCGCTCCCTATCATTCTGGAGCGCTCCATGTGCCTATCCAATAACCGCTTGAAAGTTCCTAAAATGTCCAACTCCACTATCAAAGCAGGCAGTGCATTCGACACTCCAACCACTCTCTGAGTGAAGAATCTACCTCGGACATCCCTCCTATATCTCCCACCATGAACCTTATAGTTAGGCCCCCTAGTAACAGCTACATCCACCCGAGAAAATAGTCTCTGCACGTCCACTCTATCAATTCCCCTCATCATCTTATAAACTTCTATTAAGTCATCTCTCTTGCTCCTCCGCTCTAAAGAGAAAAGCCCCAACTCCCTCAACCTTTTCTCATAAGACCTACGCTCCAAACCAGGCAGCATCCTGGTAAATCTCCTCTGCACTCTTTCCAATGCTTCCACATCCTTCTTATAGTGAGGTGACCGGAACTGCATACAATATTCCAAATGTGGTCTCACCAGAGTCCTGTATAGTTGTAGCATAATTCCACGACTCTTAAACTTAAACCCTCTGTTCATAAACACTAACACACTATAAGCCTTCTTCACAATGCTCAGGACAGACCAGGCAAATACAAATTTATCCCCCAGTCCAAAAACCAAACTCAAAATCCGACTGAATCCAACTCAACCCCGCAAACAAGAACTAAGCTGACAAGACAGGACACTGCATCCCATCCTGGGCTCTATTCTAATCCTTTTAAGGTCCTCAAAATTCAAGACTTTGACCAAATATCTCCCCTTTACAAACCAGCATCCAAAGGTTGTTCTTATGCCCTGTGAAAAAGCTTTTCTGATATTAAGCGCTCAAAGTGTTCTATTTCCTCTTCAAATTCACCTAGAGAGCAACAGAAAAGTCAGAGTGCAGAAGGAGACCATTGGGCCCATCTTGTCCATGACAGCTGGAGGATGCCCAGCCCTTTCTAATCCCACCTTGCTGCACCCGGCCCATAGGCCTGTAGCTTACAGCACTTAAGGTGTAGATCCAGGTGATTTATAAAAGAGTTTAGGGTCTCTGCCTCCACCACCAAATCGAGCAGCGAGTCCCAGACATCCACCACTTTCTGCGTAATAAGAGTTCTTCCTTGTGCCTCCTCTAACCTACTACCACCTATCTTGAATCTGTGTCTCCTAGTTTTCTGGAATTCTCCACCAACGGAAGCCATTTTATCCTGCCCAGTCTAACTCTTCCCCTCATAATTTTGTGCATCTCTGTCATGTCATCCCTCAGCCTTCTTTGTTCCAAGGAAAATAATCCCAGTCTCTCCAATCTCTCCACTTTTCAAGGCCTGGCAATGTTCTGGAAACCTCCTCTGCACTCTCTCTCTAGAGCAGTTACATCCTCCCTGTAATGTGTTAACCAGAACTGCACACAACACTCCAGTTGTTTTATACCGTTCCTTATATCCATTATGCGTTGGTAAATTTTAAAAATGGATTTATTGTCTCTCCCGATGAATATCCAAATTATTTTGTGAAAATAAGCTCCAGTATCCCCCTTGAGGATGAAAGACTGACTGATGTCCAGTAACAATCCTGGAACTCCCTCCCTAACAGCACTGTGGGTGTACCTACACCATACGGACTGACTGATGTCCAATAACAATCCTGGAACTCCCTCCCTAACAGCACTGTGGTGTACCTACACCACACGGATGGCAGTGGTCTGGACATTAAGGGGCAATTTAGCATGGCTAATCTACCTAACCTGCGCATCTTTGGACTGTGGGAGGAAACTGAAGTACCCAGAGGAAACCTACACAGACACGGGAAATATGCAAACTCCACTCAGACAGTGACCCATCCGGGAATCGAACCCTGGTCCCTGGCGCTGTGAGGCCCCTAATATCACTGTTGTTTTGATTCGGATCAGATAAATCACCACAGATGAGGTATTGGGGCCTTCCTGGATTGTGTAAATTGGAGGGTTACCGCTAGGGAGAAATCTGCATGGCATGTAGTGGGCATTTTCTCAAAAGATAGTTTTGGGGGGATTTACCTTTCTTTTTGCCATTGCTGCAGGAAGTTTGACAAGGAGTTCTCCCCCCATTGTCTATGAGGGCAAAGCACACGAAGGCCACACTAACTTAACACCGAAACTTCACGATAGTCCATGGAGGTACACGGTCTGTGAATAACTTTCTCTTGTGGTTTGAACCTTGTGAAACCAAACAGATTGCTTCAAGTAACAGGAAAACTGTGAAAATTAACCTTTCTTTTTGCCAGATTTCCACCTTTATTTTCGGACAGGGAACGGTAAGGTCAAGATTTGAATAAGGTCTGACTTTCTCTGGCTCTGTAACATGACAGGAAACAGGCGTTCTGATAAGTTTCGAAGGAAAATGTAATAAAAATGACTGATTCCAAGCATTCTCTCTGTACAAGCTGAACCCAACGTATTAAACGGTGAGATAGCACTCATTAAATAAGTGAGGATGACCATTCATTTATTTATTTTGTCTCTTTTGCCATCCTCTCTCCTTTTCGTGCTGCTGACCTTTGCTAGGTACAGTCATAGAAATTGCCAACCCCCACCCCCCAGTTCCTGGCCAACTCTTTGGAGTTGGTGAGTGAAGGAAGTGGTGGGGGTGGGAAATCCGATCCCAACGTTCACCCGCACACCCTTTCCGACAACGGATATGAGGCAATAACTGGGGACAGGAGCCCTGTCCAATGGTGCCAAGGCCACTAGGCACCAGTTCCACCCTAGGCAGCGGCTTCTGAAGAGACTGGGATAATCCAACCCATGTTCACTCTGGTTTACAGTCACGCGACAAGCCATGTACTTAGAAGTGGGAAATGGATTTAACAAAGAGAAGTCAAATCACATGCCCCATTTTGCTAAGCCAAGGGCATTCCGCCCTGTCTGTGCCAGCCTTGTGTTCAGGGCAGCGGTGGCCTTGAACATAGTGGGCAGTTTGACTTTAGTAGGTCATACCTCACCTCAGAATTGCCAATTCAAGTCCCTCTCCCAGGTCTTGAACGCACAATTGAAGCTGACACACACTTGCAGTACTGAGGTGATGCAGCACTGTCAGACATGCCCGCTGTTGGATCCATTGTTTAACCCAGGTGCCTCCTGTTCGTCCATGGTTTAGAATAGAAAGAGATGGAAGATTCTCATAGAATCCCTATAGTGCAAAAGGAGGCCATTTGGCCCATCAAGCTGGCATTGACAACAATCCCACCCGGACTGTATCACTGTAACCACATACATTTACCCTAACTAGTCCCCCGACGCTAAAGGGCAATTTAGCATGGCTAATCCACCTAACCTACACATCTTTGGACTGTGGGAGGAAATCAAAGCACCTGGAGGAAACCCATGCAGACACAGGGAGAATGTGCAAACTCCACACAGACAGTGACCTGAGGTCAGAATTGAACCCAGGACCCTGGCGCTGTGAGGCAGCAGTGCTAACCACTGTGCCATCGTGTTGCCTATAATGCCCATAGATGCGCATTAAGGAGTCCTAAAAGGCGCTGTTTTGAAAACAGCACTACATTGGTGTGCCCGCAATCCTCCACGCCATCAAAAGCAGATACATCGATTGCCGCAAAAACTTGCAATGCGCAAAATGGCTGCCTTGCCTAGCTAGCTAATGCATAAAGTGACTGTTGTGTGTGCTAAGATGTGACGCAAGGCTGTTCTTGACCCTGAGATTTGACACTGTTAATGCTCTGCAAAATCATAACACCCGTGATTTTTGTTTTAGGCCCAAAGGCTTTTAAGAACCCGAACCCCACACCCTCCCCCTCCCCCCTGTAAAATTCATTGCTTTCACTGCTAATTGAATTCTCTGCGCATTGGGACTGCGGCGCCATGTTGCGCATTGGCTGTTCACGCAGAAATGCACATTGCCTTCTCCCCCTTTCCCTCCTGACTAATCTGAAGTAGCGTGAAAGTTGTGTGTGCCACGAAGCAGCCAAACTGCAGGCCTATTGCCTGGGTAGCAGAAATGGAAAGGAGAAAAGATAGCGCAGATTTTCAAAAGTACTCATTCAGTCATGTTCAGTTTGGCCATTGAAAATCTTGGATGCTGTAGAGAAGGCTGAGAGTAGACCAAAGGTCTGCAGTTTTGATACCTTGAGGAGGTGGTGGTGTAGTGGTATTGTCACTGGACTGGTAATCCAGAAACCTGGTTACGACTCTGGGGGCCTGGGTTTGAATCCTGCCATAGTAAATGTGACATTTGAATTCAATATTGAATTGATTTATGATTATTACATGTATTGGGATACAGTGAAAAGTATAGTTTCTTGCACACTATACAGACAAAACATACCATTCATAGAGTACATAGGGGAGAAGGAAAGGAGGGTGCAGAATATAGTGTTGTAGTCACAGATAGGGTGCAGCGAAAGATCAGCTTAATATTTGAGTTGATTTATTATTGTCACGTATTGGGACACGGTGAAAAGTATTGTTTCTTCCGTGTTATACAGACAAAGCATACTGTTCATAGAGAAGGAAAGGAGAGGGTGCAGAATGTGGTGTTACAGTCACAGCTAGGGTGTAGAGAAAGATCAACTTAATGCGGGGTAGGTCCATTCAAACGAATGATGGCAGTAGGGAAGAAGCTGTTCTTGAGCTAGTTGGTACGTGACCTCAGACTTTTGTATCAATGTATAAATGGAATGAAAAGTGACCATGAAACCATTGTCGATTGTTGTTTTTAAAAAAAAAAACCATCTGGTTCCCTTTAGGGAAGGAAATCTGCCGTCCTTACCCAGTCTGGCCTACATGTGAGTCCAGAGCCACAACAATATGGGTGACTCTCAACTGCCCTCTGAAAGTGAGGGCAGTTAGCGATGGGCAATAAATGCTGGCCCAGCGACATCCCTTAACATGAATAAATTAAATTAACTTGTACAAGAATAGACCGAGAATTGCAGCTGAAGTGACATTTTGTACGCTGTTTGCACTGGGCATCTTCGGAAAGAAAATCATTGAATAAGTGCAAATGTTGTGTCATTAATAGAGGGAAGAGTTAGGATGCTAGGTGAGAGATGGTCTATCAAGTAACAAGTTTCTTTTTTACCTTGAAAGGAATTGTCGTCGCACTGTTAGCTGATAGAAATGCTATTTATCATCATTTTATGTTTTCAGTATAGATTGGGGATCCAGTGGGTGAATTCCTCCACCTTGCCCGGGGCTGGAATTTTCCGGTCCGGCTGCAGTAGATGGAGATTTGGCTGAATGTCAAATTCTCCGTTCTCGCTGGCAGTGGCAGTGAGACTGGAGAATTCCAAAATTCAATGCTTGGTATGTTTGCCTCACTGGGTCACCAGTGCCGATTGTGTTGCTCTTGTGCTGGGGACGGGGGGGGATGGAGAGGGGTGGAGGGGGGAGGGGGGGGGAATAACATTTGACAACAGTACTTCTGACATTGCAACGAATAATTTGATATGCCACGTTGTCATTTTCTCCAGTCCTATCCAACAGTTAACTTGTTCCATTGCGTCTGGGCTTCCGTGTTATTCCAAAATGGCTGGCACTTGGCCGTGTACTAAAGAGACTTTCATTTTCCTACGGAAAATTGACCTATATCTAAGATGCCCTTGTGGCCGTCAGTGGCAGGAAGCTTTACAAAAAGCAGCGTGGCGCTACCTCAGCGCAGGAGAGTTGGAAGAGCAGGTGATGGACTCTCGGCCTTAGATTGAGGTTCGCTTTACAGTGGGCAATGCCTACACTGGCACCCTCTGCGATGTAGGGTGCAGAAAAGATTATTGACCTTTGTGCCTTACTTTTAGCATTTCTGAGATGCCGCTCTCTCAAGTTGGAGCTTGTCTGAAAAGAGATGGGCCGATGAGCGGTATCGTGTTATGTTTTATGCTCGGTTGTACCAGGTAGTTGATTTTGAGAGGGGTGGGGTGCAACTGTGAGCTCTGCTGCTTTTAGACCCTGGCACAATAGGTTAGCCAAGATCTGCCCAGTGTAAAACCAGAAGGGAGAGGTTGTGATTTCAATGAGCTAGGAACACGTGCAGATGAGGAGTGACCCTCAACCTCTGTGCGCAAATGCAAAAATGGCTTGCTATTGTATCTGTGCCGCCTATCCTCCAAATGCAGCATTGGGAAAGCTCTTTAGTTTGATGTTTCTTGAAATTATTGGCACGTGTTCCCTGCCGATTTTTCCCCCCTTACCCACCATAAATGGACTGACCAGTTTCGCTGAGCGGACACTCTGAAGCAAAGCTGCAGATTCCAAGGTGACTAGAGCAATGCACGTGAAGATGTAAGTCATTATATTGGAGCACTTTAACGGCCCTCGGTCCTATTTTAGGCTTTGAGAGATTACGGCTGGAGGTTTACTGGCTTGCTTGCCCAAGGCTTGTCAGACCATGCCTGAGGCCGTTGGGGAATGCATTTCGGGGTAGGTGTGCTGGTAAAATCAGAGCTATGTGTTTGACTTTGGGGAGTGATGTGAGAACGTGTTGAAGGTAATGAACCCTTTTGTAGATTCATAGAATCCCTATAGTGTAGAAGGAGGCCATTCAGCCCCATCAATTCTGTCAATCCCACTCAGATCCTTTCCCCCTATCACCACAGATTTACCCTGCTAGTCTCCCTGTCACTAAGGGACAATTTACCATGGCCAATCCACCCTCACCTGCACGTCTTTGACACCGGAGCAGCTGGAGGAAACCCATGCAGACACGGGGAGAATGTGCAGACTCCATACAGACAGTGACCCGAGGCCAGAATTGAACCCAGATCCTTCGCACTGTGAGGCAGCAGTGCCAACCATTGAGCCACCCCAAATTGTCACTGCCTGCTTCAAGTAGCCACGGGAAATCCAGGAAACAGATGCAAATATTCAAACTACTTCATAATAACAAAGAAGACCCAAAACAAAATAGCACAGGAATGGGCCCTTTGGCCCTCCAAGCCTGTGCTAATTGTGATGCCCCAACTAAATTAAAAACCTTACTTGGGCCAAACCGCTCTATTCCCTCCCTATGCATGTGGTGGGAATCTGCGGTCGGAAAATAGATTAAGGCCCAGCAGATTGGGCAGTCTTAACCCACTTCTTCATGTGCCCATAGCCTAAAAATCACCCTGCATTGGCAGAGGACTTTCTGAAGTTCCAACAGGGCAAATGAAGTTTTGCACCGGGCTTGGATGACCGATGGTTAAGTGATGGACATTGGTACTGATTTGTCTGAAATAAAGTGTTCCATCCCCTACCCCCCCAAAAAACACAGCATTGCCCCACTGGGCCCAGAAACGTAACCAAAAGAACAATTAGAAACACAACCAAAAAGACGGTGGACCTTAGGTTTGTCATTGAACCATTTTGCAGATAAACTGCCTGTCACTTTCACATGGAAATTAATCCCATAATGATCACTCATCTTTCTAACAAAATTTAGACTATTGCTCTCTCAATGTGGAACTCTTCACTTACACCCTCTGCAATGCATCACGACTGTGTAATTATAAGGATTCAGCAAACCTTTATCAAGTTGGGTGGCATAGTTGATACCACAATTTGTGCGGGGTGCGTGTGCACATGTGTGCGTCTGCATGCATGTGTATGTGTGTATTGGGGTACAGTGAAAAGTATTGTTTCTTGCACGCTATACAGACAAAGCATACCGTTCATAGAGAAGGAAAGGAGAGGGTACAGAATGTAGTGTTACAGTTATAGCTAGGATGTAGAAAAAGATCAACTTAATGTGAAGTAGGTCCATTCAAAAGTCCTCCCTTATATTAAGCTGATCTTTCTCTACACCCTAGCTATGACTGTAACACTACATTCTGCACCCTCTCCTTTCCTTCTCCCCTATGTTTAAAGTTTATTTATTAGTCACAAGTAGGCTTACATTAATACTGCAATGAAATGAAAATCCTCTGGTTGCCACACTCCTGTTCGGATACACTGAGGGAGAATTAACATGTATGTATGTATGTATGTACTGTATGAATGGTGTGCTTTGTCTGTATAGCATGCAAGAAACTTTTCACTCTATCCCAATACGTGTGACCATAATAAATCACATTTATCAACATGGGTGGCATAGTTGACATCACCATTGTGTGTGTGTATGTGTGTGTGTGTGTGTGCGCGCGCGCACACGTGTGTCTGCGTGAGAATGTGTGCATACATGAAGCCTTTACACAGAAGCTGCTCTACAACGGAAACAGATACATCAGGAAGGTTGCTTGAAGCCAAGACATCAGAGCTGTTTAAAAAAATATCTCTTTAAAAAAAACCTTTTTATGGGGAGACAGAAAGATTCGCACTCTGGAAGCATGGGATCGAAAATCTAGAAAGGCCTTTCTCATTCAAAACGATTTTGTAAAGGCAGTGGGATGTTATTCTGCTCGTGTGAGTGAATTTCAGGGGGGAAAATAAGTACAGTTTCCATTATTTGTTTCTTGATCTTTCAATCTTTGCTGGCAGTCAAACTTGTGACTGTTCAGAAAATGATGGAAAAATGCGCTGGATAGACAGTTTCAGCATGCAGTTGTGTGGTGTGAAAGTTTTGCTCAGTTCGAGTTGATTTTACGTGTGAATGGGGACGCGTGGAGAGCCAGTTCGCCACATCCGAGTCCCGCATGGGTCTCTCTGCTTGTCCGATAGGTAGCTGGCACAGCAGGAGCCCAGGACTCTCTCTTAACTCTCTTTCCCTGTACGAACCCTGCATTGGTGAGATCCTGGCGTGCACGAACGAACGTAACCGCGACTCGTGAAGCAACTCACGGTGTGGGTTTGATATTTCCCCCCTTGACTCGAACGCCTTCTCTTGGGGAGGGAAATATTTGTGCGATGCTGTGCTTTGAAATGTTTTCTTCAACCTTGCGCAACCTCTCCTCGCTGTCTGTTGAAGTAACATTTGCCGACTGTATGATGATGTGTTGTTTGTTTGGTGTTTAAACCTTGTGTAACCATGTTTCCTCTTTCTCTCCTCACAGACCTTTATAGTACTAAACAGAGGAAAAGCTATCTTCCGATTTAGTGCCACACCTGCCATGTACATTTTAGGCCCTTTGAATCCACTGAGGAGATACGCTATTAAAATTTTGATACATTCATATCCTTTTTAGATGGTGCTTTTCTTCTGTGTTAATGGGTGATAATCAGGCAGTTGTGAGCAGCGATGTATTGTGATTTCCAACATCTGTATTACTGTCGAGTGCAAAGTCAGGCCAAATGTGAGCCCGTTGTACAGTAAGTATTGGTACGTCTAATCTTTTCTATCCCAAATATTTGACTCGCGGATTTTTTTGATTGTTCATCTTACGCAGATATTGGTCAACTTGTGTCTGAAGCATGTCATGTTTTCGTTGTGCATTTTGAAGCTTGAAAAATCAGTCAAATGGTGTCTCACGTATGCCAACATGCCAGAGATGGCACGTTCTGACTTTCTGTGGCACAGGCTTTAGGCGTCACGCAAGGCCAACATGATAACTGGAGTGGCTTCCACCACTTGCGGCAAGCCGATGGTATCGCTTGGCTTTTTGCAATGTTGTTTTTTTTCCGTACGGCAGATTTGAAGATTGATTTTTTGTGGGGCTGAGAAAGGTATTTTTGCGGCGTGCAGTTTTGCTGGGCAGGTTGGATCCAGTGGCGCTCGCAGAGGGTGAGCACCAATCAGCGTGAGAACGGTTAAGATGTTTGAGTGCTCAATTCTGAAAGCAAATAGTCGGGCGGAAAATAGCCTCAGTAACTGGAACGAGACATTGTTGCTCGGGTCACCATGTGAATTGGCATTGTAAATATGTTCAAAAGGAAAATACTTATGTCTTTTCGCTACCTCATGCCCAACAAGATATCGGCGTTAAATGAGCCAAATGTATGATATGAACAATGGAAAAGTTTTAAAGCTTATTTATTAGTGTCGCAGGTAAGGTTCACAGCGATACAGTGGTTAGCACTGCTTTCTCACAGTGCTAGAGACCTGGGTTCGGTTCTCAGATCAACTTAATGTGAGGTAGGTCCATTCAAAAGTCCTCCCTTGTATTAAGCTGATCTTTAAGAGGTTGATAATCAGGGGTGTAGATTCTGTGCAGCGTTTGCACATTCTCCCTGTGTCTGTGTGGGTTTCCACCAGGTGCTCCAGTTTCCTCCCACAGTCTGAAAGACATGCTGATTAGGTGGATTGACCGTGCTAAATTGCCCCTTAGTGCCCAAAGATATGCAGGTTAGGTGGATTGACCATGTTACATTGCCCCTTACTGTCCAAAGATATGCAGCCTAGGTAGATTGGCCATGCTAAATTGCCCTTAGTGTCCAAAGATGTGTAGGTTAGGTGGATTGGCCATGCTAAATTGCCCCTTAGTGTCCAAAGATGTGTAGGTTAGGGGGATTGGCCATGCTAAATTGCCCCTTAGTGTCCAAAGATTTGCAGGTTAGATGGATTGGCCGTGCTAAATTCTCCCTCAGTGTACCTGAACAGGTGCCGGAGTGTGGTGACCAGACGGTTTTCACAGTAACTTCATTGCAGCATAAACATAAGGCTACTTGTGGCACTAATAAATAAATTTTAAAAACTTCAACATTAACACTGCAATGAAGTTACTGCGAAAATCCCCTGGTTGCCATACACCTGTTTGGGTGCACTGAAGGAGAATTTAGCATGGCTAATCCACCTTAACCAGCATGTCTTTTGTACTGTGGGAGGAAACAGAAGCAAACCCATGCAGACATGGGGAGAATGTGCAGACACTGCACAGACAGTCGGTTAAATTTTCCTGCCCTGCCTGCTGCAGTAATTGGAGCGGACCAGGGGCAGACAAGAGAAAGGTCCATTGACCTCCGGCAGGATTTTACAGCTTCCAGATGAGTGAGGCCATAAAATCCCAGTGAGTGATCCAATGCCGGGAATCGAAGCTGGGTCCCTGGCATTGTGAGGCAGCAGTGCCAACCACTGTGTCACCGTATCATCCATAGCATCCCAATAATGAACTTTGTAATATCGACTATAGTGGAGGCATCATAGGGTCAAGGGTCAAATGATCTAAATAATTGTATGTAGTATCTTGTATCTTTGAACACATTATTCCCATCTTTGATTTTATGCATTGTGGTTTTCCATATATTTTTCCAATTCTGGATCTTTTATTAGTTTTGCTCTTGCACCTTTGAATTGGATTTCTTTAAATATTTGAGAATGTTAAAGGGGACAAACCGACTGAGAAATATCAGCACTTGTAGAACTGTGGCCCGAGCTGTGGCAATCGAGTTGTGTGGATTGGAGGGGTTTTTGTGTCTTGCAGCTACAGAAGAATGTATTGCAGTCAATATACTGCAATCCAACCCATTTCTAAAACTCATTGCTGTTTTTGTCAACCGGCCTGCCATTATGCCAGTGGTATAATCACTGGATTATTAATCCAGAAACTCAGCTAATGTTCTGGGGATCGGGGTTTGAATCCCATCATGGCAGCTGGTGGAATTTGAATTCAATTAAAAAATCTGGAATTAAGAATCTATTAATGACCCATTGTTGGAAAAACCCATCTGGTTCACAAGAATGATAGAATACTTACAGTGCAGAAGGAGGCCATTCAGCCCATTGAGTCTGCACCGATTCTCCAACCGAGTCTTTACCCACGCCCATTCCGCTGCCTTATTGCCATAACCCCACACGTTTACCAGCCAATCCACCTAACCTGAACATCTTTGGGAACTAAGGGACAATTTACTATGGCCATTTCAACTAACCTACACATCTTTGGATATTAAGTCACAATTTAGCATGGCCAATCCCCCTAACCTGCACTTCGTTGGACGTTAAGGGGCAATTTAGCATGGCCAGTCCAGCAAACATACATATCTTTGGACACAAAGGGAAAACTTTACACAGATAATTCATCTAACCTGTAAATCTTTGGTCACTAATGGGTCGTTTAAAATGGCTAATCCATCTAATCGATACGAGGAGGAAACCAAAACACCCAACTTAGATAAGAGGAGCGACCTATTGTCCTTAGCACAGAGGTTGATAATCAGGGGTGTAGATTTTGAGTACATGGGGAAGAGTTAGAGGAAGTTAAAGAGGATTTCTTTCACCCAGTGAATGCGTGGTAAAGGGGCTCACTTGCTGAAAGCGAGGTAGAGACATAATTCCTCATTGTGTTGAAAAAGTACTTGGATAGGCAAGTACCATAAGCAACAAGGCTGTGGACCAAGTGGCTGTGTAGATGATTTTTTGGCCTGAACAGACATGGTGGGCTGAATGGCCTCCTTCTGTGCTGCTAATGTTTATGATTCTATGATTTGAATGTTCAAAGCACACTTCTGAATCTATCTAAAATTTTGAGAGTATCTGGGTCACTCTTACATAACGTGCTTTGCTTCATATTAACACTGAGGGAAGGAAGGGAGATGATGCCCTCAATTACAAATTCAGATGTGTTTGTTATAAGTAGGTTGACCATCCTGATCATAGAATCCCTACAGTGCCATTCGGCCCATCGAGTCTGCACCAACCGCAATCCCATCCAGGTCCTATCCCCACACGTTTACCCTATCTAGTCTCACTGACATGAAGGTGCAATTTAACATGGCCAATCCCTCTAACCTACACATCTTTGGACACTAAGCAGTAATTCACCATGGGTACTCCATTTATCCTAGCCAACCTTTGTGCACTAAGGGACAATGCCATGCTTGCAATTCCTTGTCCTGGGATATGAAACTGTTTTAAATTGTCCACATTTGTGGTGCCAAAATGGACAGACTAGAATAAAAACCAACCTCTCTAAAAGTTGAGGTGATTGGGTTTCTGCACAATCCAAGCAAGGCCAAATCTTTGCAATCAAACAGTGTCTTAGGGTGGTTGTATTTTCAACCAGTTTTGTGTCTAACCTGCAGACTAACCTCAGACCCGACTACTTTGCATCCACTCACCTTGGCGTAAAAGCAGATGTCAGTAAAGGAGGGTGGAATGCTGGGAGAAAACAACAGATGATGGGCATTTTCTGGGTCCTTTTCCCTGATCAACAGCGCACAGATAGATTAGGCCCCATCTTTGGCGCGGGATGTTCCGGATTTTCCATCTGTTCAAAGGAAATGGGGAGGGTTTCTCTGCACACAAAAGGTTCTGTCCTGCCCTGCATCCCAACTTGGCGATCCTGGCTGCAAATCCAGGAAATCCTCCCCCGATATGTCCTTGTTATTGGTCCGATCCTGCAAATAAAGAAGTTATGTTTTTTTTTAAAGACTGTCTTAAGCCTGTTAAGATTTGGCAAAAGATCACCCAATGGTGAAGTCCAGCATGGTGTTGCAAAATTGTATTGGCCAGTTGAAGGTTTGCTTCAGGTCAAAGCAGAGTTTCTCACGCAGTATAATGTGAGGGTGCCATTTTGTCACTGAGGCAAATGAATAGGGACTTTGTGCCAGTGATTGTTTGCCCTCCAACTAAAGGGTAGTTGGCAATGGTTGTTCAGTACGGGAGGTACTTTTTGCCATTAACCCTGGGCAGTACCTCAGTAAAGCCTTGTGCTTGGGCCTAGTGGGAGAAACAGGACATGAGGATACTTGGGGAGGGTCATTATGGATCCACTTCCATAGGCCAAATGGGCCTCCAGTGGCCAACTGATCGTGAAGGTTCGTCCTGCCCTTCAGTTTTGGTGCCCCTGGGATTTTTAAGAGCCTGAGAGTGAGCATCATCCAGAAAAAACATCACCATCTTTGATGCACAACTTTATTACAATGGCACCTGAGGCTCAGTATGCATTCAAACTTCAACAAGACCCAGTGATAAATACAAGTGACCCAAAGCCCAACACTATCCATCTGCAATTCAAGCATTCTCAATCTTTGTTTCCCCTGCAGTTCACTCTGCGCGAAGGACCGGTGATGTTTCAAAAAGATGTGATGAGATGCGATATAAAGTGCTTTTTAAATTTCTTTTCGCACACATTTACAATCGCAGAACTATAGAATCCCTACAGTGTAGAAGGAGGCCATTCAGCCCATCGAGTCTGTGCTACAAAAATCCCACTCAGGCCCTGCAGAATAACCTCTAACCTGACAACTTTGCATCCACTCACCTTGGCATAAAAGCAGATGTCAGTAAAAGAGGGTGGAATGCTGGGAGAAAACAACAGATGATGGGCATTTTCTGGGTCCTTTTCCCTGATCAACAGCACAAAGATAGATTAGGCACCACCTTAACCCCACATATTTACCATTGCTAATCCCCCTGACACTAAGGGGCAATTTACCATGGCCAATCAACCTAACCTGCACCCTGAATGTCCAAAGATATCTAGGTTAGGTGGATTGGCCATGCTAAATGATCACTTAATGTCCAAAGATGTGTCGGTTAGATGGCTTGGCCATGCTAAATTGTCCTTTAGTGTCAAAGATGTGCAGGTTAAGGGGATTGGCCATGCTAAATTGACTCTCCTGAAGATCTTTAAAAAGATCTTGGAACATGACAGCTGTGTAGCGGCCGTGTTTGGGGTTTAAAAATTCCCTTCTCACCCACCCCCACCACACCTCCCCCACGATGCACCAGCTTGGCATTTAAATGTGAGAGAAGTGTAGACTGAGGAATGGTACTTTTGCCCGTTACATTATGGCATATCTGAAGTAATGTTGCACTGCTATCAAGATTAACCTCTGCTTTGTGGACAATGCACGTTGCGTCTACTTTACTCCAGAAGTGCCAGTGTAGCAGTTGTGCAGGCTGCGGGTAATCCTCTCAGACGTTAATCACATCGCCGATGCTGGGAGGCTCTTTTTTTTCATTCTGAGGGTGTCAAAAACAGGTATTAAGCTCTGGAGATGTGTAACCTAGGGAACGCAAAGGCCCTCTTTAAGGCCCTCATTGGGTCGACCATCATTGGATTTCAGCCACTCATTGCATCTCTCCCCTCCTCACGCACCTCTCCCTTCCCTTCCCCACCTCTCCCTACCTCCCCTCCCCCCACCTCCCCATTTTCCCTCCCCACTTTTCCCCTCCCCTCACCTCATCTCCCCTCACCTGACTTTCCCATCTTCCCTCCTCTCCCCTCCCCTCCCCTCCACACATCCCCCTCCCCTCCCCCACACATCTCCTCCCCCCCCTCCCCACATCTCCTCCCCTCCCCACATCCCCTCCCTCCCCTCCACACATCCCCTCCCCTCCACACATCCCCTCCCCTCCCCTCCACACATCCCCTCCCCTCCCCTCCACACCCTGTTGAAACCCTCCTCAAACCAACTCCAGTTTAAGCGTGTCATTTTGTGGCGATCGTAACAAGAGCACTCCTCTGCCTCCACAAGAATCACTGTTCATAGAATCCCTGCAGTGAGGAGGAAGGCCATTCAGCCCATCGAGTTTGCATCGATTCTCAGAAAGAGTGTCTTACCCAGTCCCTCATCCCCTGTCCTGTCCCAGCCCTGCAATCCCTACACATTTACCCTATCCAATCCACCCTAACCTACACATCTTTGGACACTAAGGGACAATTTAGCACGGCCAATCCACCCTAACCTACACATCTTTACAGTATGGGAGGAAACCAGAGCACGTGGAGGGAACCCACGCAGTCACAGTTTGAATGTGCAGTCTCACACAGACACCCCCTCTATCCACCCCACCCCATATTCATCCCTTTGGTTCCTCCATTGACTCAGTCAAAACTCACATAGAGACCTGTAGCCCAGTCCCCAAAGATGGGGCCCAGAATAATTGTCAAGTTTAATGCTCTGCTTGCAAGATTTTTGTTCACATTTCTGTGTTTCAGTACGTGTGTGTGTGTGTGTGTTTTTGTTTGCATATACCTGCTTTTCTTTATGTCCATGTACGTGTGCTCTGACTATTCAACAATATGCATTCCTCACATTCAGGTTTATGTTTAAATTGTGCATGATTTTCTTAATTCCTGCCAGATCGTGTGAGTTGCGGAGGAAGCATTGTCCTTATTGGATAAATTGCCACTTCCGCCTGTTCCCCCAACTACCACCCCCCCCCCCCACCCCAACTGTTGCTTGTCCACCACGCCACACTGGTGTTCATTTGCAACTGTAGGATCTTATTTCTTTCCTGCTGGCAATTCTGCGCATCCCTTCAGCCAAAAGGACCAAAATGTTCCCAATTATGGATTTGTAACAAGAGGAAAAAGTGCTCAGCGGGTCTGGCAGCCTCTGTGAGGACAGAAAACACGGCTAACCTGATAGAGGTTGACAAGATTATGAGACACGGACAGATGGCTCTTTCCTCGGGGTAGGAAAGTCAAGTACTGGGGCACAGAGGTTTAAGGTGCATGGGGAAAGGTTTAGAGGGGATGTACGGGGCAAGTTTTTTTATACAGAGGGTGGCGAATGTATGGGAGCAGGTACAATAGTGGCATTTATCCAGACGGATATGTGAATAGGATGGAAATAGAAGGTTTTGGTTTCGGCAGGCGTCATCAGGAGGGCCGAAGAGCCTGTTCCTGTGCTGTACTGTTCTTTGTTTTTGAGTCCTCCTTTAGAACCAGAGGGACAAAAATGTCAAAAGAATGAGTATGTTGTCGAAGGAATCTGCTGCTTGTTCCTCAGTGCCACGAATTGAGTTGCAATCTCATAAATCGCGAGGGGATAATTTTTTTAAAAGGTATCTGGCAAAAACACACTTAGGGCCCCCCCTGCCCCCGCATCGCGGTTGTTCACTATGTCGACCTGGTTAGTCGGGGCATGGTACCAATTTGACAGTTTAGTTGTGCCACATAAGAGCAATCTCAGCAGCCTCACCAGTGTTTTTTTTTAGCTGGGTGTTTTCTCCAGCACCCCACGCCGCGCAGCCCTTCGGCCCATCCCTTCCCCTGGCTGTGATGTACCGTAGCGCGCATTGCAAATCCGTCGTGGAAATAAACTGCTGCCCCCCCCCCCCACAGGGTATTTATCAGCAATGCAGCTCTGCAAATTTGCGCAAAGTTCACCGACTGCTGTCCTCATTCATGTTTGCGTGTGGGTTTTTTTCATTCTCCCTCATTCCGATTACCGAGCTATATTTACATCAGCAAGGCTGCGGATTCACTAAAGCGAGGAGGGGCTCAGGCAGAAGGTTGGGACCAGCTGAGGCACTGCATTCTTTGCAGTCGCCACCAGTGCTGGCTGATCTCATTCACTCCGGAGTTGGCACAGGCTCTCCCTGCCGACTCCAGGGCAACAATTCGATTCCTCTGCTGACGCTGACTGCTTTTTGACTGTCTCGAGCAGCCTGTCTCCTACCCAGCAAGACTCCCCAAAAGAGGGAGCAAGAGAGCGTGGTTTAGATCCACAAACAAAGCTCCTCTCAGTGAGAGCACACGACTGACGCACAGTCTGCCCTGAATTAAAGCCATCCACTAAACCAGTCAATCAGAACCCCGACCGTGCATTCGGCCCATCGAGGCTGGGGCTGCACCACCAACAGCAGTCCAACCCAGACCGTATTCTCCTAACCCCACATATTTACCCTGCTAAACCTCCGACACTAAGGGACAATTTAACATGGCCAATCCACCTAACCTACACACCTTTGGACACTAAGGGGCAATTTAGCAATGGCCAAAACCGTTAACCCGCAGATCTTTAGAGTGTGGAAGGAAACCAAAGTACCTGCAGGAAATCCACGCAAGACACGGGGAGAATGTGCAGAATCCATGCAGTCTCCCAAGACCAGGATCGAACCCAGGGCCCTGGCAATGTGTGGCAAGAGTGCTGACCACTGTGCCACCCCTAAAATATGCCCATATCCCCAAAAACCCTGGGGTAATTTTGGATAAAATTCTGCACGAATTGAACTCTGGAGTTTGTAGCTCGAAACAAAATGGGATGTAGGAATGAGGCAATTGAGAATTTTTGAGAAATAAAGGATACGGGTGACATTGCAATGCACAGGAACGAGGAGCAGGGGTATTCAGGAGAAGGCCATTCAGCCCTTTGGGCCTGTTCCGACATTCAGTCCAATCATGGTTGCAGTGCTTTCTGCTCAGTCCCCGCAATCAGCCATTTTTGCATGCCGCCAATGAGCCAAGCTCGCAAACCAAGATGGCTGACAGCCCGCAGCCAATCAGCAGCCTGCAAGCAAGCGAGCCAAAATACAAAGGGGACGCCTGCCTCCAAAAGATGCAGAAGCCATGAACAAAATGGCTACTGGGGGACAATTACTGACAAGCGATCAGGTCACTTTTGCTTTTTAAACATAAATTCAGAGATCGCACATGATCCGGTTCTTGCAGATATGTTCTGTAGCGCTAGGCGCGAGATCTTGTATCCTTCCGACGACTGACGTAACCAAAGTAGAAAGTTTTCTTTTGTGAACTGTTCCTGCTTCCGTCCCCACGGCTGGGAGTTCAGTGTACGGTGCCCATGCAAAAACAAAGAGCAAAGCGCTTGCTGCAACCTGTAATGTCAGAAGCTAGCATTGCGAGGCACAAATGCTGGAAACGAAAAGATGTAACTCTTTACCAGACCTCGGCTTCCTCTTAGAGTTGTGGTAAATTGTATACTTGTTAAGGCACGGGAATGGCGGGGAAGGCACGGGTTTGGGGGGGGGTTTGTTGGGGGAAGTGTGAAGGGGAGGATGTTTTTCTGTTGGCCAATGGGATATTTCTTCCCATTTTTGAGTGCGCCTTGTATTAATGGCAAGCTCTCCCTAGCCAAATAGGGACACAGGTTAAAAGAAAAAGTTACGCCGAACTGTCTGGACGGGGATTTTGCGGCCTGGCTTATCCCCAACCGTAAAGTTCCGCCTGAGGATGATGAGCTTTTCCGTGGTCCACCCGCTCTGATTCCCATGGCGGCCAGGGGACGGTAAAATTCCAAGGTCTTGTTTTGCCAGCGTCTTTCCTGGTTCTTACTGCTGAAAGACGTGTCCAAGTTCCAGTCCTACCTCCTGTACCCGTCCATCCGGGCGCCCCCTTTGAGGGAGATTGGCGATTGTTGGTGCCATGGGAGTAGGCTGGGCCTATGGGCCGCAGGAGCTAGGCCGTGATGACCCAAATCTATGTCGATCTCCGCAGGCAAGAGGGGATTTGTCATCCCTGTCAGTTCGGCCAGAATGATGTCTTCCCTGGGAGTGATCTGAATTCCAGTTCCCTGTTGAAAGGAGGGTTTTGGATTCCCAATGTTGGGCCTCGTGACCTTCCATGTAGGCCGACGCAGAGTATAGTTCCTGCTTCGACAACTTAGCTTCACCCCAACACTCTGCTGAGTGCAAAGAGTGTTCACTGTGTTACACCCAGGCGATCCTTGCCATGAGTTTAGAAGAGAGTACGGAGCAGTTTTATGCCCTGGCCTGGATCGAATCTCATACTGCACAGGACCCTAGCAGCCAGTAAACAGAGGAGACTTGCACTCCATCGGGATAGGACTAATTACTTGCTGATAATCTAGGGGTTTTGAACTCTTGGAATAAGTTTAAAGTTTATTTATTTATCAGTGTCACAAGTCGGCTTACGTTAACACTGTAATGAAGTTACTGTGAAAATTCACGAGTCGCCACACACTTGTTTGGGTTACACTGAGGGAGAATTTAGCACAGCCAATCCACCCTAACCAGCACGTCTTTCAGAATGTGGGAGGAAAGCAGAGCACCCAGAGGAAACCCACACAGACATGGTGAGAATGTGCAGCCTCCACACATAGTGACCCAAGGCCAGGATTGAACCCGGGTCCCTGGTGCCGTGAGGCAGCAGTGCTAACCACTGAGAAACCCACACAGACACAGGGAGAATGTGCAGCCTCCACACAGACAATGACCCGAGCTGGGAATCGAACCCGGGTCCCTGGTGCCGTGAGGCAGCAGTGCTAACCCACTGTGCCACCATGCTGCAGATGTATCCAGCCACACATCGACCACTGAAAGCTGGGAGAAAGTGGGAGTGGAGCCAGAAGCAGCATGTATAAACACTAACTTGTCATTTAAAACACAGAGTGACACTATGATCCAATTCACCATACCAGTGAGCTGGTGTGGACTTGCACCCACATCTCCCACACGGGGGAGGGTTTTCATTTCCATTCAGAGGCTGATTGGCTCACTGTGCATTTCCAGTATTTCAGTCAGGCGCCAGAGTGTTTTGGAAAAAGAATTCTGTCCGGCAGGAATTGATTTGTTTGGATAACAGGAATCGAGTTTCATCCTGTTTAGGTCACAGCATTAGCCATCCCATGTGGTGCACGCTCCCTGCCACTCGCAGCATGCATTCTGTCCTCTTATCGAAAGTCGCCCTCGCCTCCTCTGGCCAAGTCCCCACACCCTTGAGGGGGAAGCTGTTATCATGCAGATATCAAACTGTCCTGTCTGGAGACAATCCACGTCTCTTTAACCTGTGCTTAACCCTCTCTCCACTCACATTGTCTGTACCTTTAACACTTGATTAGCTGTAAAGACTCGCATTCTAATCAGTATTCTGTAAACTGAGCGTGTGCCTTTATATGTCCTGTTTGTGACCAGAATTCCCCACTCACCTGACGAAGGAGCGACGCTCCAAAAGCTAGTGGCTTTTGCTACCAAATAAACCTGTTGGATTTTAACCTGGTGTTGTGAGACTTCTTACTGATTGCCAGGGTTTCGCTTTGCCTCTTTGTGTCGCCTCATCTGTTTTACTGTCTGCAAAGTCACACTCACCTCTGTGTCCTTCCCATTCTCAGAACTGCCCCACGTGCATGGGAAACCCCCCTCCCCCACCCCCTTCAGGAGCTTCAATGAAGTAAGAACAAAAAAAAACAGAAGGGTAAGAGATCCTGTAAGAAAATTGGAGGTTAAAGCCCAAAGGCAAGATAGAACGGTGACTGGGATGGGAGAAGTCAACTTTGATTCCTTCCCCCTCTCTTTGAAACTTAATTAAACGTGGGAATTTTATCACATCGTGAAATGTAGAGTCAAGTGGGATTATTGGGCTGTTTTTGGATGTTTGTGTGCCATTTTTCTTTGAAGCTCTTTGCTCAAAACAAAAACAGAGTTTGGTGGCCCAAAGTGGATGCCAGTATCAATCTGAAGTGAGCCATCTGAATGCTGCATGCAAGATGGCCGAGTGGTATTATCTCTCGACTATTAATCCAGAAACACAGCTAATGTTCTAGGGGTCATGGGTTCAAATCCCGCAGATGGTGGAATTTGAATTCAATAAAAAATATCTGGGATTAAAAATGTACTGGTGACCACTGTCGGGAAAACCTATCTGGTTCCCTTTAGGGAAGGAAATCTGCCATGCTTACCCGGTCTGGCCTACGTGTGACTCCAGAGCCACAGCAATGTGGTTGACTCTCAGTTGCCCTCCCAAATGGCCTAGCAAGTCACTCAGTTTGAAAGCAACTAGGGATGGGCAATAAATGCTGAGCCCAGCCAGCGATGCCCATGTCCCAGGAATGAATAAAAAGAAACATTTGCCGTTAACCATGATCAAGCCATCTTACCCCAAGGCCATTCTGCCCGCCAATCTAATCGTGTCCCACTGACAAAATATTTTCAATCTGTTTGTCAAATGACTTGTAGGGGTGTCCGCTCAGGCTGTTAAGTTGACCATTCTCGTTCTCGGCCTGACATCTGATGAGGCCTCGATACTTTTGACTTGAGGAGAGGGGGCCGGTTTTCTCCGTGTCTGCCGGCACGCAAGTCAAGGTTTCACGCCAGCTGGTTAGCCCGGCGATTCGACCCGAGCGACAGAAATAAGAAAACCGGAGCGGGGAGCCAGACTCGCCCCGTGGCTGGGATTCACCAGTCCCGCTGCAGCGAACGGAGATTTTAGCTGAGCGCTATATTCTCCGTTCTGGCTGGTGGCGGGAGACCAGAAAATGTGGTCTCACTAGTAGCGGGGGGGGAGGGTGGTGTGAGAGAGACCGGCGAATTCTGGCCCCGAGGTAGAAATCAGTGCGATGTATTTGCAAATATTGTGCTAAGAATCATTGAGCGCTGAAAATAATTATGATTTCCTTAACCCCAATCTACAGTGTTCAGCATGATTATTATGGCTACTATTTTGACAAACTGTGTATTCATGACTTTTAGTAAACCCCCGGACTGGTCCAAGCAGGTGGAGTGAGTATCACTTTTCTTTTCTTACCTCTGAATGTATGCTTCTGTTTTCTTTCTGTACAATTTGTTCGGTGTGTGAGCAGATGTTGTGTTGCATTGAGAAGATACGGGGAAAGGTGGCGGATCCTTCCGGCAAATTCCGCTGGAAGCCTTCTGAGGAAGGCCCGGCCAAAGCGTTGACAAGTGAGTTGCCGAGCCTCACCACAGAAGTGCGAGGGTGGCACAGTGGTCAACATTGCTGCCTTGCGCAGCACCGGGGAACCAGTTCGATTCCCACCCTCGGGTCACTGTGTGGAGTTTGCACATTCTCCCCGTGTCTGCGTGGGTTTCCTCCGGGTGCTCTGGTTTCCTTCCACGCTTCAAGGATGTATGGGTTAGGTTATAGAGTCACACTGGAAACAGGCTCTTTGGCCCAACTTGTCCGTGCCGTCCTTTTATTAAACCCCTAAGCTAGTCCTAATTGCCCGCCTTTGGCCCATATCCCTCTATACCCATCTTACCCATGTAACTGTCTAAATGCTTTTTAAAAGACAAGATTGTACCCGCCTCTACTACCACCTCTGGCAGCTTGTTCCAGACACTCACCATCCTCTGAGTGAAAAAATTGCCCCTCTGGACCCTTTTGCCCCTCTCTCACCTTAAACCTATGCCCTCTAGCTTTAGACTCCCCTACCTTTGGGAAAAGATATTGACTGTGTAGCTGATCTGTGCCCCTCATTATTTTATAGACCTCTATAAGATCACCCCTCAGCCTCCTACGCTCCAGAGAAAAAAGTCCCAGTCTATCCAGCCTCTCCTTATAACTCAAGCCATCAAGTCCCGGTAGCATCCTAGTAAATCTTTTCTGCACTCTTTCTAGTTTAATAATATCCATGCTAAATTGCCCCTTAGTGTCCAAAGATGTGCAGGTTAGGTGGATTGGCCATGCTAAATTGTCCCTGGTGTCAGGGGGATTAGAAAGGTAAATATGTGAGGTTACTGGGATAGGACCTCGGTGGGATTGTTATTGGTGCAGACTTGTTGGCCGAATGGCCTCCTTCTGATGCTCCTATGATTCAGTGAAGTGCAACAAATCTGATGATCCACTCGTTCTGCCTTGTGTCTTCATACAACAGATGTGAAGATAATGTCATTTAAAAACAAAATGAAAATAAATATTTCTCTTGGGGATTGTCTGAAGTGCAGAAGTCAAGTCCAACAAACTCCTTTCAGGTCATGCAAACTGGCTGACCTGGGGCTAGACATATCTCTTGAAGTCAGGGATAAAGGCTGGGGTTTTCCAGTCCCGCTGCTATGAACAGAGATTTGGCTGATTCTATTTTTCCACTGGCAACGGTGGCAGGCGTACAAGACTGGAGAATCCTGGCCTGAGCTGGGATTCTTTTGGATCACCGCAGCGCATGAGGTCTTGTGGCACAGTGGGGTTAGCATCCCTGCCTCTGAGCCGGAAGCTCTAAGTTCAAGTCCCACCCCAGGACCCAATGGCCAAGGAATCGTAACACGGCACAAGAGAATCATACAATCCTACAGTGCAGAATGAGGCTATTTGGCCCATTCAGTCTGCACCAACCGCAATCCCACCCAGCCCTTATCCCCATAACCCCATGTATTTACCCTAACTAATCCACCTGACACTAAGGGGCAATTTAACATGGCCAATCCACTCTAACCTACACATCTTTGGACACTAAGGGACAATTTAGAATATAGAACAGTACAGCACAGTACAGACTCTTCAGCACTTGATATTATGCCAAGCTATGTCTGATCCCAAGACCAAGCTCCCCATCATTGTGGTAAGCATTTAGCATGGCCAATCCCCCTAACATCTTTAGGGTGTGGGAGGAATCTGGAAACCCACGCAGGCACAGGGAGAATGTGTAAACTCCACCAGACAGTGATCTGAGGCCAGAATTGAACCTGGGTCCCTGTAAGGCTAATTACTGTATCATCCTGATATTGAGAAGGATATAGAGAAGCATGTGGTTTAACCTTTTTAGGACGCTACAGTTTCTGGCAATAGCAGGATAGGGAATGATTCCTACCAGCAAAGATCATGATTCATGATGTCGGGTAGTGACTGAAAAGTTTCAACCTTCACTCATTGAGAAATAGCCTTAACTTCCATAGCACATTCAGCGAGCTTCCTTAAACCGCTTGACCTTAGTTTGATTCTATCCTGCTAAGGATCTCCAGAAGTTAGGAGCAGTATTTGAGAAAGTGCCCATTTCATAATCTCATGCCCAGTTTTCATTGTATGTTTTTCCAAATGGATTTCAGAGTGGAGTTCCTTCACCAGATTCCCATTTATTTACAAACTCAGTTCCACTCCTCAGTGTGCTTCAGGTACACACTCAGAATCTGGAGTGTCAGTAACCCTGGCACTCCTCAATATATACTCACAACTGAGACTCCCCGACTGGGCAGACAATCATTCTCCTAATCGGGGAACTCATACTCAGAGGCCCACCGGATGGGCCTTGTTGAGGTTGTCACACCTTTTACGATGGACTGTCATTGCTCACGTCCTGTCATTAAAAAGGTCGGAGGAATATACACCCAGCGGCTTGTCTCAAAGACTGAGGAAAAGCACGTTTAAGATTGTTTTGTGTGCCTAAAGAAGAAAAGCTGAGTCTATTTTCCTTTGCCTCTGCCATCTCATGAGGCATATATGCCCCATACATTTACCACTCTCCGTGAATAACCGTGCTTTTGTATCTTTACCCACAGGTACACATTTACCGGCATTTATACATTTGAATCCCTTGTTAAAATGATTGCAAGAGGATTCTGCATAGATAGCTTTACCTTTCTCCGAGATCCATGGAATTGGTTGGATTTCAGTGTAATAATGATGGCGTAAGTAACTTCTAATCTCACTTGCAATTCGGAAAAACTGATCGTTCAATGACTCAGTCAAATCGGTAAAATTTGATGCTTGAATCCGTGTGAGACATTGTTCCTTTCATTTAACAATCGAGGAAAGTATTTATGGACTCAAACTGATTAAAATGCTGACTGCTTTTTGTAATATTTGGAGATTTTTTAATGTTGCAGTTTGCAATGGAGAAGTTTGCGATGCCTCTAATATAATTGTTGACTGGTACAAAGTTAGCTACGGTACCTGCAAGACTTAAAACTAGACTGCCATTCTTTGATGTCATACTGATCTAATTGTACCAACCAGGATGTCTATTGATCTAAACCGGACCCGGAGACAGCCAGAGTGATGCGAAGGTTACAATCTTTCATCCAAGTTATTTGATAGGTGTTGCATGACCCTGGCAGTGGTACTGTCAGCTATGCATTGTGGTCTTGCAGATCCCGTGAGTTAACGTCGTTAGTTTGCGTTTTGCGTCGCATTTACCCGATGCGGAGTCAGCAGATTTGTCCACCCGAATCCCCCGTAATTCGGACTGCTTGAGCACCTTGCGAGCAGAGGACGGATCACTGGCGAGTCTCGTTCCGACGGCTCATATTGAACAGATAATTGTGTAAGCGGTGTTTTAAATTGAAAGAGTTGTTAACCCTTTGAGTGCTGAACTGGAATATTGCACCATGTGGCACCCTTTACCATGTCCTTTGTCCACAATGATAGTATCTGTTACACAAAAACAGAACAAATTAATTTGGAACGTAAGCAATAAGTAACACGAGAATAGGCAGGACCACTTCTATCTAAGAAAGTCCCTCTACTTTTCCAGGAGACTAAGGAAATTTGTCATGTCTGCTACGACTCTCACCAACTTTTACAGATGCCTCATAGAAAGCATTCTTTCTGGTTGTATCACAGTTTGGTACGGGCTCCTGCTCTGCCCAAGACAGCAAGGAACTACAAAGATTTGTGAACAAAGCCCAATCCATCACACAAACCATCCACTGACTCTGTCTACGATTCCCTCTACCTTGGAAAAGTAGCCCATTTAATTAAGGACCCCTCGCACCCTGGACATTCTCTCTTCCACCTTCTTCCGTCAGGAAAAAGATACAAAAGTCTGAGGTCACGTACCAACCGACTCAAGAACAGCTTCTTCCCTGCTGCTGTCAGACTTTTGAATGGACCTCTCATTAAGCTGATCTTTCTCTACACCCTAGCTATGACTGTAACACCACGTTCTGCACCCTCTCCTTTCCTTCTCCATTATGTATTCAATGAATGGTATGCTTCGTGTAGCAAATTCTGCAGCTGTTCATGTCAGTGGGATTCTGTGGTCCTGCTAGCAGGGCTCTCCCACCCACGGTGTTTTCCTGCCGGCCTGGGAGGGGTGGGGGAGGTGGAAATTCCCATCGAGAGCTACGGGACTGGAAAATCCCACCGCCAGCAAACAAAGTGCCACCTCCCGCGAATGGGGAGGCTGGAGAATCCCGCCCAATATTTTTCACTGCACCCCAGTGACCATGAGAAATCAAATCCATGTCTGATTTCCACTGCATCTTGCAGATGTAGAACATCTCACCTCGAGGGCTTTCTAGTGGTCGACTCCTGACTGACTCTCAATGCTCAAGGGAAACTTCCTGAAGAGGGGCATTTCATCACTGAAAGGTCTTGCCAATGGATGTTGCATTCCAGGTTGGCACTGGATAACAGGCCTACAGAAGGAGAAATCTGGAGACGGTGATGTCGAAGGACCACATTCCTGAATGCAAGAAGATGGTAATGTTTGGATGGAGAATAAGGGCGGTTCCATCCCCAAGGATTGGGAGTCATTAGAAATGTTATTTGTCAAGGATATTTTAGCGTTTGTTTTGATCCGAAAACAGAGCATTGAAAAGGATCGAACCCAACAGGAGACCAAACTGTATTGGCAGCAGTGGACATGGCTTCTAAGAATGATTGGAAATGACGGCACTGAGTTCAACCCCTAGAGCCTAGAGTTTCCTGCCCGAACCCAGTAAGAAACACCAGCAGGCTGGAGCCAGGGGTTTTTGGGTCGCAGGGACTCGAAGGAACAATGCCTGGCATTCGGGTAAGTGTTTGGAACGGGGAGTGTCAGGAGGGAGTCAGGGAGAAGCAGGGTTGGAGTCTAGCCTGTAAGGAAAGCAAAGAATGAATACAACCTGGTCCCTGATCGCTTGGCACGGGAGTCACGATGGCTTCAGTCTGGAAGCTTTGATTGCTTTGGCCTGGTGCTGATTTTGATATCACCCCCCCACCTCCTTGGTAGTTGAAATTTGGAAAGCAACATTTAAAATATAACTAGCAGACACTTTACTCTGTCAACTTTTAAAAGACATGCTCATAGAATTATTACAGTGCAGAAGGAGGCCATTCGGACCATCGAGTCTGCACCGACCACAACCCAACCCACGTCCTATCCCCATAACCTCATATTACTCTGCTAATCCCTCTGACACTCGCATCAATTTAGCATGGCCAATCCACCTAACCTGCACATCTTTGGACACTAAGGAGCAATTTAGCATGACCAATCCACCCTAACCTACACATCTTTGGACACTAAGGGACAATTTAGCATGGCCAATCCACCCTAACCTGCACATCTTTAGCGTGTGGGATGAAACCAGAGCATCCAGAAGAAACCCATGCAGATACATGGAGAATGTACAGACTCCTAAGATGTTGGAAGGTATTTTGAGGGACAAAATCTACAGGCATTTAGAGAAGCAAGGACTGCTTAGGGACAGTCAGTATGGCTTTGTGAGTGGAAAATCATGTGTCACAAATTTGAGTTTTTTGAATTGGTAACCAAGAAGGTAGATGAGGGCAGTGCAGTTGATGTTGTCTACATGGACTTTAGCAAGGACTTTGACAAGGTGCCACATGGTAGATTGTTGCATAAAATTAAATCTTACGGGACCCAGGTTGAGATATTAACTGAATACAAAATTCGCTTCTTGACAAATGCCAGAGGGTGGCTGTAGAGGGTTGTTTTTCAAACTGGAGGCCTGAGACCAGCAGTGTGCCTCAGGGATCAGTGCTGGTCCATGTTATTTGTCATTTATACGAATGAGAAAGTAGGAGGTATGGTTAGTAAGTTTGCAGATAACACAAAGATTGGTAGCACAGTGGACATTGAAGAAAGTTATCTCCGATTGCAATGGGATCTTGATCAATTGGGTCAGTGGGCTGACAAATGGCAGATGGAGTTTAATTTAGATAAATGTGAGGTGATGCATTTGGTAGATTGAACCAGGGCAGAAATTACTCAGTTAATGGTAAGGCGTTGGGGAGAGTTATAGAATAAAGAGATCTAGGGGTTCATGTTCATAGCTCCTTGAAAGTGAACAGAATGGTGAAGAAGGCATTTGGCATGCTTGGTTTCATTGGCCAGAATGTAGAATACATTCATACAACAGGAGTTGGGATGTCGTGTTGAAGTTGTACAAGACATTGGTAAGGCCACACTTGGAATATTGTGCACAGTTCTGGTCATCCTATTATTAGAAAGGATATTATTAAACTAGAAAGAGTGCAGAAAAGATTTACTAGGATGCTACCGGGACTTGATGGTTTGAGTTATAAGGAGAGGCTGGATAGACTGGGACTTTTTTCTCTGGAGCGTAGGAGGCTGAGGGGGTGATCTTATAGAGGTCTATAAAATAATGAGGGGCACAGATCAGCTAGATAGTCCCAAAGGCAGGGGAGTCTAAAATTAGAGGGCTTAGATTTAAAATGAGAGGGGAGAGATACAAAAGGGTCACACAGAGGATGGTGAGTGTCTGGAACAAGCTGCCAGAGATAATAGTAGAAGCAGGTACAATTTTGTCTTTTAAAAAGCATTTAGACAGTTGCATGAGCAAGATGGGTACAGAGGGATATGGGCCAAATGTGGGCAATTAGGACTAGCTTAGGGGTTTAAAAAAAGGGTGGCATGGACAAGTTGGGCTGAAGGGCCTGTTTTCATGCTGTAAACCTCTCTGATTCTCTGACTTTATGACTCTGCACAGGCAGTGACCTAAATCGGGAATCGAACCTGGGTCCCTGGCACTGTGAAGCAGCAGTGCTAACCACTGTGCCACTGCGCTGCCTGGTTTATTGGTTTTGACCAGGGTTGGAATTGAAGTTTAAAGTTTAAAACTTTTACTTATTAGTCATGAGTGTGCTTACATTAACACTGCAATGAATTTACTGGGACAATCCTGCCGTTGCTACACACCGGGTTACAATGAGGGAGAATTTAGCATGACCAATGCATGTCTTTCAGACGATGGGAGGAAATTGGAGCACCTGGAGGAAACCCATGCAGACACGGGGAGAACATGCATATTCTACACAGACAGTGACCCAAGGCTGTAATTGAACCCAGGTCCTTTGTGCTGTGAAGCAGCAGTGCCAACCACTGTGCCACCATGCTGCCGACACTGGGAAACACACAGCAGGGATGGTGGAAGATCATGCCATCGGGAATAGCTGGAAAATTTTGGCCAATGCAGGCTGGAAGCTGATGGTGAATCTGTGACGCAGAGCTGCGAAATTGATGGATGGGTGGGTGGGGGCAATAAATTTACCGGGCTTAGTTGAGGAACATGTCAAACATGCAACTAAGGGTAAAGTACCATCTATCTTGACTGGAAAACCCCACAGAATGGGCCGAGTAAAATGTTGGCATCTGATGATAGTTATCACGAGATCACTAGAGTCTTCCGGAGGTCACCTTTGTAGGCTTAGCTTTGATTCATTTGGTGGATGGATTGTCAAGGTGCATATGTTTGTGAATCGCACTCCAAAATGCGGGGGTGCAATGTGTTTCTGGTGGAGAAGGAGATTAGCCAACCGAAGCTTTAAATAAACGCGGCCTCAGATGGTGAAATTCAATGTTAATACACACCTGCGTTAAAAATAGCCGACCTGTTTCTGTAATCGAGCAAATATTATTAAGGATGATGAATCAGAAGTTATGTGCTGATATCATTTGTCATATTGTTCACCAGCGATTGGGGTTGTCGGGATACGTTTTGGTGAGATTGCATATCCAGTTTTGTTCACTATTGGCCAGAACTTACTATTGTCATATTATCTGACATGGCATTCTTGGTCTGTCACTATTGCCGCTGGCAATTTTGCGCCACGCGCAAGAACGAAAGGCACACGGAAATTGCCAGAAAAAATTGTACGAAAGAATGAAGAACAAGAAAGATATACAGATTAAATTAGCACTCCAGAACGTGGCCGTTTTCTCGTTTGGGGGAAAAGAAAGACAACAGTTACGCACTTTAAAAGGTGAGTGCCAACGATCTTCATCCAGGTTTGAACACACTGAGGAGCGCTATCGGCGCAAACCTGTCACCGCGACAGCGAGGACATGGCTGACGATACCCAGCTCTGAGACAGTTGTGGACGGCAATGGTGTTGCCGCGGGAGGAATTGAATTCCATTCAGTTATGGAATAGAAGGCAAACAATCACTGTGTGGGGGAGGCGGTGGGAGAAGGGGAGATAAGGGTCCAAAACTGTTTCCTTGTGGAAAAAGGATTGAAATTTTCCTCGAGAGATACAGAAGGAGATTACCTCCATTTACAGGTTGTCATTTCTTTTAAAAAAAAACAAAGCAAATTACGGATTTTAGTCTGGTCTATCATTGGCCAATCAATTCACCAAATTAAGCATGCACGTAATGAAAGACACAATTTTAAATATACATCTATGTATATTTTTTTTAAAAATTTGATAAATGTTGCTTTGGTGCAAAATGTTGCCATAGTCCTCAAAGGGTTACAATATAACCGCAAATAACTGTGATTTAATTCTGCAGGTATGTAACAGAATTTGTAAACCTAGGCAATGTTTCAGCTCTTCGCACTTTCAGAGTATTGAGAGCTTTGAAAACTATTTCTGTAATTCCAGGTAAGGACCTGTGATCGGTGTTAGGTGTTGACTAGGTCCCGTGTACCTCTAGTTGTTTTGTGTCTTGTCATTGTGTTGTGTGTGACCTCCCTCCTTGCAGATATGTGACAGAGTTTGTGGACCTTGGCAATGTTTCAGCGTTGAGAACGTTCAGGGTGCTGAGAGCATTGAAAACTATTTCAGTCATTCCAGGTGAGAGCCCGATTAAACACAAAGGCTGACTTTATCCCGTCTGGGACACACGCGCGCACGCAGAAAAATCTCCACACCTTGTACCTCGCATGATAACTCCACTGCCTTCACTCTGCATTGTGTTAAAATGCCCACGTTTTGACCAATTTCTTTACTTTTTTTCAATTCACTGTCTTCCTTTGGTTACGCTAAGATATGACTAATTAGCCGGGGGGTTGGGGGAAAATAACAAAAAAAACCAATGCATCTTTTCCTCAGAATGTGATTTGATTTTGGGCTTAAGACTGAAATAAAAAAATACATAAGAACTAGGAGCAGGAGTGGGCCATCTGGTCCCTTGCTCTGCCATTCAATAAGATCATGGCTGATCTTTTTATGGACTCAGCTTCACTTACCCGCACGCTCACCCTTAATTCCTTTACTGTTCAAAAAATCTATCCATCTTTGCCTTAAAAACATTCAATGAGGGAGCCTCAACTGGGCAGGGAATTCCACAGATTCACAACCCTTTGTGTGAAGAAGTTCCTCCTCAACTCAGTCCTAAATCTGCTCCCCCTTATTTTGAGACTATGCCCCTTAGTTCTAATTTCACCCACCAGTGGAAACAACTTCCCTGCTTCTACCTTATCTGTTCCCTTCATAACCTTATATGTTTCTATAAGGTTCCCTTCTGAATTCCAATCAGTGTAGTGCCAGTCTACTTAATCTCTCCTCATAAGTCAACCCTCTCAACTCCGGATTCAACCTAGTGAATCTCCTCCCCTATGCCAGTTTATCCTTTCTCAAGTATGGCGAGGGGTGTATTCAATTGGGAACCCTGTTAACAATAGCGGACAGGAAGATCCCACTGCTGGATTATGGTGGGTCATAGTGCTGGAACAGTACGGTGGCACAGTGGTTAGCACTGCTGCCTCACAGCACCAGGGGCCTGGGTTCAATTCCAACCTCGGGTCACTTCTGTGTGGAGTTTGCACGTTCTCCCCGCATCTGCGTGGGTTTCCTCTGGGTGCTCCGGTTTCCTCCCACAGTCCAAGGTGTCCCTTAGTGTCCAAAGATGTGCAGGTTAGGTGGATTGACCATGCTAAATTGTCCCTTAGTGTCCAAAGATGTGCAGGTTAGGTGGATTGGCCATGCTAAATTGTCCAAAGATATATAGGTTAGATGGCTTGGCCATGCTAAATGGATTATGGGGATCAGGCAAGATTTGGGCCTCGGTGAGATCATTTTTCAGACAGTCAGTGCAGACTCAATGGGCTGAATGGCCTCCGCCTACTCTGCAGGGATTCTCTGATAAATAAAACATTTGCAGCATTGGACTGGTGCACACGTCTTTTTTAAATACACTAAGATGCCTTGAGTTACTTTGACTTTTGTCTGCATTTTGAATCATTGTTGATTGGAAAGCAAAAGCAATTTTTCATGAGAATTACTATCTCACACTCTCATATAATTGTATTCTTGAATCAGCCTTGGTGTTTAACAGATATGCATGAAATGTTCTTGGAACCTGCTTGTGTCATTCCCTTTGAATTCATACCTTTGCTCCCTTAGATGATGGTTCAAGGATTCTCTGCACTTTGAATAACTCTACTCTCCCTCTGCCACACTTCAGTTCAATGCAGAAAAATGTAACCCCAAAAAATAGCCATATCTGCTGAAATCTAATGACTGTCCTGCTTCTTGTACTATTTGTACCCAGAGCTTTTATGAGAGAATTGTTGCTGTTTAACCAGGGACAGTTATATTATTGAAAAATGCTCACCAAATGAATCTTTGTTTAAAATAAATCAAAATTTATTTTAAAATTAACCATTAACAATTAAACCAGCAAGCTCTTTGCGCAGAATTTTCCACTCACGCCAGCAGGGGGTATTGTAGGGGAGGTTTGGGGTGGGGGGGTCTGGGGGGCACGTGTGGTAAGAGCACAGTTTAGCGGCAGCCCAAAAGTCAAGCGCTGGGATTTTCCAGCTGTTTCTGCCCCTGGGATCTTCCAGACCTGCCGATGGCAGGGAAGGTTTCCCACCCCAGTTTCTTGGGAGTGGGGGGGATCTGGCAGGGGGGAATTCCCACCCACGCTTCCAGGGAGGGGTCTAGCAGAGGGAATTCCCACCCCTGCTCCCGGGGTAGGGGGGGGGGTGGTGGTGGTGGTGGGTGGGTGTCTGGCAGGAGGAATTCCCACCCTGCTTCTTGCGGGGAGGCCTGGCAGGGGAGAAATCCCACTCCCCCTTCAGTGGTGGGGTGCAGGGCTGGATCTGGCAGGGTAATTCCCACTCGCGCTTCCAGGTGGGGGCCTGGCAGGGGAGAATTCCCACTCTAATTCCTCGGGGAAGGATGTTCGTTTAACAACAGGGATTAGGTAGGAATGTCTAAAAATGTACCAACGAGGAGCCTGTTTGGAATAAGAAGAAGGAATTGAAGCTTGATATGGGCAAATAAGTTGGCAAGTTGCTTAAAAAAAAGTTTTGGATTGGGGGAGAACGTATTTTAGTAAAATAAGGCAGGATCTGGCCAAGGTAGACTGAGAGCAGCTACCTGGAGGGAAATCTACAGAAGAGGAGTGGGTGGGGGGGTCTTTCCAAATGGAATTGGGCAGGACACAGGCCTAACACATTCCTTCTGGGCTGATAGGAACGAGTGACAAGCCCAGAGATGCATGGATGACCAGAGATATTCGGGAGGCAATTAGAAGGAAAAGAGAGGCTATCAACAGGGGAGCAAATCAGTGGAGATATAGAAAGTGCAGGGTGGAGCTTAAAAAAGCAATTGGGAAATCAAAGAGGAACTTTTTGGTTAAAGTAGGGACAATCCCAAGATGTTCTCTATCAATGGGAAGAGGATAAAGAGAGAGGGAATTGAGGATAAAAGCCAAAGACGGAAAGAGGAATAAGAAAAGTGATAGAGAAACAAAGGGCCAGTTTCAAACAGGGCCTCAGTGGAAAATAATGGAAACGGGACCAGTTATGGTTAAAAAAAAGATGAGCCTAAAGACTTTGTGCCTTAACACAGGGAGCATTTGCAAGAAAGTGGATGAATTAATCACACAAAATTATGTAAACAGGTCTAACATATTTGGGATTGCGGAGACATGGCTGCAAGGTGACCAGGGATGGGGACTGAACATCCCAGGGGTATTCAGTGTTTAGTGAGGACAGACAAAAAGGAGAAGATGGAGTCGCATTGCGGGTTAAGGAAGAAATTAACACTGGAGGGACACAGGTTCAAGGTGAGGGATGGGAGGTTTGGGGGGGAAATGGGAGGAAATATTTTTTCCCCAGAGGTTGGTGAGGGTTTGGAATGCCCTGTGAATGTGCTTGGAAGGCACTGCCCAGTTCGAAGCTTTGGCCAGAACTCTCCAAAGTTGGACACCCCACCACTGCTGCTGGTGAGAATAGAAAGCTTGGCGCTTGGCTGAGACTCCATTCACTGCAGCGGGAATCCCAGCCGTGAGCAAGGTCGGAGAATCTCAGCCTTAACCTCCAAGTATCAAAGTCAGCTGTGGCATGAGTGTAGTGCCAGTCCGTGCCCTGCATCACTAGATTGTCCACATTAATTGGCATTAGTATCTGTTGCTGGTTCAATTGTTTCCACGATAATTAATGTCAGTGAGATGGTGAACTGAGGTTTGAAGATGTGCGCCTGGAATATTTTGTCCATATTTGGAGGGACAATCGACACGCCCCTCCCCCTCTCCCAAAGCAGAGAGTCAAATAATGGGCTGACTTGTGACTGCTTCAAGTATTTTAATTTTCAAATTCTTTATTGATGGAGCGCAGGGGCGAGAAACATTTATTTTGGTCTTATGTTTTCTGGTGTCTGCATCACTCTAATAGCAGTGCCAGCCCTGGCTCGTTTAACCGCCCCATGTTTTGGACACACGGAAGTGGTGTGGCACGGGAAGATAGATCTGATTTTTTGTGCCACAGAATCCTTTCTCTGGGTTTCTTAATGTTTTGCTGTTGCTGCCTGCATCCAATTATGTCCCTTTACTTGAGTTATGATCTTTGCTGATTTGACATAAGGAAGAAGCGGAGTATATTTTTGCTGGAATTCCACTGCGCATATTCAAAGTACCTTAAAAGACACACCTTGAGTTAATAGCAGGCCAGGTGTCCTCGCTACCACACTACGCTTGAATAACTTGACTCAACCACCAGGTAGGAGGGCTGGAAAATTGAAGTTATTTGGTTCCCTCAGTCACTTCATTTCTTCACCTAAAGGTGAACTCCACATTTCTGAGCACAGGATAGAGCAGGGGTGACACAGTGGTTAACACTGCTGCCTCGCAGCACTAGGGACCTGGGTTCGATTCCCGGCTTGGGGTCACTGCCTATGCGCAGTCTGCACATTCTCCCTATGTCTGCGTGGGTTTCCTCCCACAGTCCGAAAATGTTCTGGTTAGGGTGCATTGGCCATGCTAAATTCCCCCTCAGTGTACACGAACAGGAGTGTGGTGACTAGGGGATTTTCACAGTAGCTTCATTGCAGTGTTAATGTAAGTTGATTTGTGACTAATAAATAAATAAACTTTAGGTGGCAATCAAATTTGTACCTGTAATATCTTCTCAGAGGCCAGTGTTCCTTCGCCACTTTCCCTTTATTTACAAACTCTATTCCACTCCTAAGAGTGCTTCAGGTACGTAGAATCCAGAGTGTTAGTCACCCTGACATTCCTTATATACGGGCAAGAGTCCCTGATTGGGCAGGTAATTATTGCCTCAATCAGGGAGCTCATACTCGGCCTCATTGAGGTAATTAGAGCCTCCATTCTGCTTATCTCATCTCATCCCAATCCCATCCTCATCACCAGTGGAGTAACTCCTCAGAGGCTGGTGTCCCTTCACCAGATTCCCTTTATCTCCATTCCTAAGAGTGCTTCAGGTATAGAGTCAGAATCCAGAGTGGCAGTCACCCTGACACTCGCTTATTCATGAATAGGTGAGACCCTCCTGACTAGGGGTCAATCAGGGAGCTCATACTCCAAGAGGCCCATTTCATGGACCTTGTGGAGGTCGTTACAGTCCCAAAGATGCTCTTGCCCCAGATCATCATCTCAGTGATTCTAGTAGCACTGTTGGATCATAGAATCCCCACAGTGCAGAAGGAGGCCATTTGGCCCATTGAGTCTATACCAAGCATTGAGTCTGTACAATCCTACCCTGGCCCTATTCCCACAACTCTCATTTACTCTGCCAATCCTCCTGATGTTAGAGTCAATTTAGCACGGCCAATCCACCTAACCCACATGTCTTTTGGACTGTGGGAGGAAACCAGAGCATCCGGAGGAAACCCACGCAGACACGGGGAGAACGTGCAAACTCCACACAGTGACCCAAGGCCAGGAATTGAACAGGAGTCCCTGGGGCTGTGAGGCCGCAGCGCTATCTACAGAGCCACTGTGTCACCCAATCAATTCTTTATTTGATCCCTCAGTAGTCGCAAGTAAAACATTCCCACATCTAATTGTGACCCTTGAATCTTTTGCCTCCATAACTAATGGAGATTAATTTAATCCAAAGAAAATAGTGCTTTAAAATGTTCGATCCTATTTGCTGTTCGGCTTCCCGTGTTTATTTTTTGGGGGGGAACGTTTCTCTAATTTAGTCTTATTCGCCAGTCTTACATTGAACAAATGATGCCTGTCGGGACATTGTTGGAACTTGTGAAGCGTTCCACTCCCCTGGTCACACTGTGGATCGTTGTCACTGAAGACCATGTTAAGAGTTGCAAAGGGTTCTAATATGCAAGGTATTAATGTTGGTCCTTGTGGACTAATGGGCACAAAGGATCACTAGGTAGGCTTGATAACTTGAACACTGGGAGCTGTTCAACAAAGGTACTCATTCACAGTCAGGTCCATGACTGTCCAATAATGTCCTACTGGGAGGAGCTAATAGTCCCAGGGTCATCTGACCTACACACTTAAAGGGACAGTCCGCACCTCAAATCCCAACGTACTATATATATATATATATATATATATAGGGGTGCCATGGTCCCACAATGCACTGCTGCCTCACAGTGTCAGGGAGCCGGGTTCGATTTCAGCCTTGGATCAGTCTCTGCATGGAGTTTGCACATTCTCCCCATATCTGCATGGATTTCCTCCGGGTGCGCCGGTTTCCTCCCACAGTCCAAAGATGTGCAGTTTAGGTGGATTGGCCATGCTAAATTGTCCCTTAGTGAGCAAAAATGTATAGGTTCGGTGGATTGCCCCTGAGTGTCCAAAGATGTGCAGGTTAGGGTGGATTGGCCATGCTAAATTGCTTCTTAGTGTCCCAAAGATGTGCAGGTTAGGGTGGATTGGCCATGCTAAATTGCCCTTTAGTGTCCAAAGATGTGTAGGTTAGGGGAATTATTGGGATAAATTCATGGTGTTACGGGCCTGGGTAAGGTGCTCTGTTAGAGAGTGGGTGTAGACGCGATGGGCCGAGTGGCCTCCTTCTGCATTATAGGGATTCTGGAATGTATTGGACAAGGCAAGGCCCAGTCTATAGCCTGATCATGCCCAGACAGGTGAACTCGTGTGTGATGCTCTGGAGGGTTATTACACTCCTGGATTGAATCTACACAATTGGACAGAAATGTTTGCAACAATTAGAAAAGAATCAGCAATTCAAAATTGGCTCCGCAAGAGAGAGAATTACACAGCAGATTCTGAATTCTGAGCAAGCAATTACTGGAAGCATTAATAGTAGTGCATCAAAACGATGCCTTCAGCAGCCCAGTTTCCTGGTAAATAAATCCACTGATTACAACACCCTGGCACAATTTCTGCTGCGCTAGCTGATCTTCATTGGCTTCAGTGTCCCTGGACAAGGGATGAGAAAGTGAATCCACCCAGGATCTCGCTGCCCAGTCACTCCTGAGGCCCGGTTGCCTGGGCGATGCCATGGGGATGAGGGTAGATTGGGTTTGCTGAGGTGTGTCTGTGACCCAAACGCCTGTTACTCCTTCACTGTCCAGGCTCGCATGCTGACCTTGGTGCCCACCTTGGCAGTGGGTTAGCACTGCTGCCTCACAGCTCAGGACCCAGGCTCAGTTCCATCGGATGACATCGGATAAATGCAGTCGAGGCTGTGGTCACCCACAGTAAAAACTGAAAAATTGGACTATTTTTTAAAGAAATCTCTTCACTTTCAGAAAGTCTCTACAGTGCAGAAGGAGGCTGTTTGGCCCATCGGGACTGCACCGACAACAATCCCACCCAGGCCCTACTCCCGTAATACCACATATTTACTCTGCTAATCCCCCTGACACTAAGGGGCAATTTACATGGCCAATCCTCCTAACCTGCACATCTTTGGACACTAAGGGGCAATTTAGCTTGGTCAATCCACCTAATCTAGTTAAAAGTTCGTATAAAAGAACACTGCATGTTCTCCCCATGTCTGCATGGGTTTCTTCCAGGTGCTTCAGTTTACTCCCACAGTCCCAAAGACATGCTGATTCGGTGCACTGGCCCGAACAGGTGCTGGAGTGTGGTGACTGGGGGATTTTCACTGTATCTTTACTGCAGTGTTAATGTAAGCCTCACTTGTAGCCCTAATATACAAACTTTTAACTAGGTTAGGGTGGATTGGCCATGCTAAATTGCCCCTTAGTGTCCAAAGATGTGTAGGTTAGAATGGATTGGCCATGCTAAATTGTCCTTTAGTGTCCAAAGATGTGTAGGTTAGGGTGGATTGGCCATGCTAAATTGTCCCTTAGTGTCCAAAGATGTGTAGGTTAGATGGATTGACCATGCTAAATTGTCCCTTAGTGTCCAAAGATGTGTAGGTTAGATGGATTGACCATGCTAAATTGTCCCTTAGTGTCCAAAGATGTGTAGGTTAGGGTGGATTGGCCATGCTAAATTGTCCCTTAGTGTCCAAAGATGTACAGGTTAGGTGGATTGGCCATGCTAAATTGTCCCTTAGTGTCCAAAGATGTACAGGTTAGGTGGATTGGCCATGCTAAATTGTCCCTTAGTGTCCAAAGATGTGCAGGTTAGGGTGGATTGGCCATGTAAATTGCCCCTTAGTGTCAGGGGGATTAGCAGAGTAAATATGTGGTATTACAGGAGTAGGGCCTGGGTGGGATTGTTGTCGGTGCAGTCCCGATGGGCCAAACAGCCTCCTTCTGCACTGTGGAGATTCTCTGAAAGTGAAGAGATTTCTTCAAAAAACAGTCCAATTTTTCAGTTTTTACTGTGGGTGACCTCAGCCTCGGCTGCATTTATCTGATGTCAGTACACAAACTGAACCGGGAAGAGGGAAAGGTTGCTGAATTTTGGAGTTGGGAGCACAAAGAAGAAAACTTTCAGGGAACGATGATTACAACGGAATTGAGCGGAGGCAAAGGGAAGTTGCAATGGCCAGCGAGAGAGTTCTGAGTTGAGGGGGGTGAAGAGCAGAGAGTTAATAACCAGCTACCAGACGCCCATCGAGTCCATGCCAGACCAGCATATCAGAACTGTCTGACAAAAGGTTATACTATTGCCCAAATATCTTTTCCAATCCGAACAGCGTTGAGATTCTGATTTTGGTCAGTAAATGGTTGAAATTCCAAATTCTTCTCACCATTCTGTGACCACTCGAGTCAGGGAGTCACTATGATTTAGAAGGAGGCCATTCAGTCCATCGACTTCATGCTGTCTCTGGACCAAACCAGTCAGCCCGATTCCTCTCGCTCTATCCCTGCAAGTTTATTTCAGTCAAAACCCATTCAATTTCCTTTTCAAACAATTCAGTACCTCCCATTCCACCACTCCCCCCCCACCCCCATCCCCCTCATCGGCAGCGAGTTTCAGCCTCTTTCACTGCTGCTGGGTCAAAATCCAGGAGCTCCCTCCCTAACAGCACTGTGGGTGTATCTACACCACATGGACTGACTGATATCCAATAACAATGCTGGAACTCCCTCCCTAACAGCACTGTGGGTGTACCTACACCACACGGACTGACTGATGTCCAATAACAATACTGGAACTCCCTCCCTAACAGCACTGTGGGTGTACCTACACCACACGGACTGACTGATGTCCAATAACAATACTGGAACTCCCTCCCTAACAGCACTATGGGTGTATCTACACCACAGGGTCTGCTCCAGTTCAAGATAGTGGCTCACCAGCACCACCTTAAGGGATGATTAGGGATGGGCAATAATACTGGGCCCACATCCCATGGAAGAATTTTGTGAAATGCCATTCGTAATAAGATTCCTCCTTGGCAAAACCTTAAATCTGTGTCCCCCTAATCCTTTCACCATCAGCCAATGGGAACAGTTTCTCTTTCTGATCCAAATCTGTCATAATCTTGCCCACCTCAATCAAATCTCCCTTCAACCTCCTTCGTTCCAAGGAGAAAAACCCCAGTGTCTCCGACCCTAACCTCGGAGCTAAAACCCCCCCGTCCCTGGAACTGTGGTAAATCTCCCTCTGGAACATCGCAAGGGTCCTCACATCCTTCCCATAGTGTGGAGATCAGAGCTGGATACAGTCCTTCAGTTTGCAGCCTAACCAGGGCTTCAGAAAGATTTTGTATCATCGCCTTATCCACTCCTTCAAAAACCGAGCAAAATCATGGAATGAGGCCTAACCTGGTTGAATGAAGATAAGCCTGTGATCGCATAACTAATTATTCCTGCTTGACTTCCATATTTTGGATTGTTTCGTAGCATCGGCCATCTTGAAATTCTGTTGTCCTTTTTTTTGACGCATTCATTTGAATTATTCATTTTGAAGTCTTTTATTAGTGGCACAAGTACATTGACGCTGCAATGAAGTTACTATGGAAATCTCATAGTCTCTGCACTCCTGTTTGGGTACACTGAGGGAGAATTTAGCATGGCCAATCCATCCTAACCAGCACATCTTTCAGACTGTGAGAGGTAACCCAAGGAAACCACGCAGACATGGGGAGAATGTACAAACACGACACAGACAGTGACCCAAGCTGGGAATCGAACCCAGGTCCCTGGTGCTGTGAGGCAGCAGTGCTAACCACTATGCCACCATGCAAAAGTCATTTGACTTTTGAACCATTATTTGGTGTGGCAAGCAGGAATAACTTGGCTGTCCTACAGGAAGCTACAAGAAAGAATCATAGAGTCCCTACAGTGCAGAAGGAGATCATTTGGCCCATCAAGTCTGCACTGACCACAATCCTACCCAGGCCCAATACTCACAACCCCATGCATCCACTCTAACTCATTCCCCTGACACTAAGGGGCAATTTAGCCTGGCCAATCCACCTAACCTAATCTTTTGGACTGTGGGAGGAAACCGGAGCACCCGGAGGAAACCCACGTAGACACGGGGAGAACGTGCAGACTCCACATAGACAGTGACCCCAGCTGGGAATCGAACCCGGGTCCCTGGTGCTGTGAGGCAGCAGTGCCAACCACTGCGCTACTGTGTCACCCATATCAACATGGCCTCAGCTGAATTTGGCCTATATCTAAGTGTACTGCGAGTCAGGAAGATATGGAAATTCACTTTTTTGGGGGGTTAATTGTTTGCGTTGAAGAGTGAGGATTGTTAGTGCAGAGGAACCAAAGTTTGTTTTTTTTAAATGGCCAGATATCTTACTTTGATGTTAAGTACCCTGAGGCTACAGTGCAATATCAAATAACACTTTTTGTACCAGGTTTTGACCCTCCATTTTCACCCCATACCTCTTAAAAGCACCTCGCACTCACTCCGCAAGTGTGACGCATTCCGAAGACAGCCATTTTCTGGTTTGTCAGCCAGTTGGTGAAGAATTAGGGGCAAGAACTGTGCTGCGTAGGCCTCTAAAGAATTGGATGGGGCATCCAAGCATAGCCAGTCCTAAGCTTGCTGAAATAATGAGCCACATTTCCCCCGCCGTGAGCTCTTAACGTTGCCGCAACTGTGCCTGTCGATGAGCAGTTGTCAGCCGCTGTTAATATCGCCTCCACCACGAGCCTGTTCCGGCAGCCCTTTTAGCTTTATGAGCTCAAGCATTGTTACTCGATCGGTTGACATGATTTGCACTGAACACTGCTTGCTTTGTGCATGAATTAGTTGTGGAATGTGAATTTGGTTCTTCTTGCCAAGAGCACGGTGAGCTTGCTGTCCGAGACTGGCAATAACGGTGGTCTTACTTTCCACAGGCCTGAAGACCATCGTGGGTGCCCTAATCCAGTCTGTAAAGAAACTGTCCGATGTGATGATCTTGACAGTGTTTTGCCTCAGTGTCTTTGCCCTGATTGGACTGCAATTGTTTATGGGCAACTTGAGGCAAAAGTGTGTCATTTGGCCTCCCAATCCATCATATCTTAACGCAACAGATGAAAATGGAACGAGGATTTTTGATTTTACAGACTACATCATGAATGACAGTAAGCACTTTACGTTCTTGATACATATTTTTTTTGTGTGTGTGAAGGAAAGCAATGTTTTGGACCCCAACTGTTGACATTATATATTAATGATTAGGAAGATGGAACTGAATGTGTTATCTCCAAATTTGCAGATACAAAGTTGGGTGGGAGGATGAGCTGTGAGGAAGATGCAGAGATCCTTCAGTGTGATTTGGACAGGCTGAGTGTGTGGGTATCTACATAACAAATGCAGTATAATGTGGGTAAATGTGAGGTTATCCACTTTGGTCGCAATAATAGGAAGACAGATTATTACCAGAATATGTGTAAATTGAGAGAGGTGGATACTCAGCGAGACCTTGGTATCCTCATGCATCAGTCGCTGAAAGTAAGCGTGCAGGTACAGCAGGCAGTAAAGAAGGCAAATGATATGTTGGCCTTCATAGTGAGAGGATTTGAGTATAGGGATAGGGATGTTTTACTGCAATTGTACAGGGTGTTGGTGAGGCCACACCTGGAGTATTGTGTGCAGTTTTGGTCTCCTTATCTGAGGAAGGATGTTCCTTGCTATAGAGGGAGCACAGTGAAGGTTTACCAGGCTGATTCCTGGGATGGCAGGTCTGTCACATGAGGAGAGACTAAGTCGGTTAGGATTATATTCACTGGAGTTTAGAAGAGTGAGAGGGGATCTGATAGAAACTTATAAAATTCTAACAGGGTTAGACAGGGTAGATTCAGAAAGAATGTTCCCGATGGTGGGGGGAATCCAGAACTAGGGGTCAGAGTTTGAGGATAAGGGGTAAACCTTTTAGGACTGAGGTGAGGAGAAATTTCTTCACCCAGAGGGTGGTGAATGTGTGGAATTCACTCCCACAGAAAGTAGTTGAGGCCAAAACGTTGTGTGACTTCAAGAAGAAATTAGATATCGCTCTTGGGGCTAAAGGGATCGAAGGATATGTGGGGGGGAATCAGGATATTGGATTTGATGATCAGTCATGATCATAATGAATGGCGGAGCAGGCTTGAAGGGCTGAATGGCCTCCTCCTGCTTCTGGTTTGTGTTTTTATGTTATTCGTGTCTTATGGTGGTTTTATATTGCAAACTATTTCTGTCAGAAGGGAAATACTGAGTGCGCAACGGAATGATCAGCTGTTATGCATGTGTACCATGTCTCAGACTTGCGTTTTCAAGTTGTGAGTGATTGATTTTGGGTAGCTCGACATGATCGTGCAGCACAGCTCTTGTGGCGCAGGGGGTTGGCATCCCTGCCTTTGAGCCAGAAGTTCTGGGTTCGAGTCTCACCCCAGGACTTGATAGCTAAGGAAGGTGTGATCATAACACAGCCAAACAGCAAGTCCTTTCAAACACGCCAATGGCTGGTGGTAAGATAGTGAGAAACCCCTGGTGGAGTGGCGCCCCTCAAGCTATAAGCCACAAATGACAGACCAGCGACCTGTTCCAGGAAAAAAAATCTTTCCTCGGGAAGAGAAGTCTGTTTTAGCGCAACCACTCGGTGCCGGAAGAGATTTTGAATAAAGGTAAGGGAGGGAGACCGAGTCAGATTGGAAGAAAGAACGTTCATATATGTGCCACAAAAAGGAATAGTTAAGCTTGGTTCCAGTGACAAGTTTTATTTGGAGATCGTGAATAGAGGTTGGTTCAGCCATCCCCTTAGTGTCCAAAGATGTGTAGGTTAGGTGGATTGGCCATGCTAAATTGCCCCTTAGTGTCAGGGACACTCACTATGGTAAATGTGTGGGGTTATGGGGACGGGGCCTGGGTGGATGGTGGTCAGTACATGGGCCGAATGGCCTCCTTCTGCACTGCAGGGATTCTATGATTCCAAGGTAAAATCCTTCAATCAGTTCTCGTTTGGCAAGATTCACAGCAGTGAGTCTGTTGGAGCGTTTTTGCACACATTCACGCTGATGAGTGACAAAGCATAATTTCAGTGACGCAGGCCCCTGAAACCAGCAGAGAATTCTAGAAGGCTGTGCATTCTGCAATCTTTTCTTCATGGGCCCTGGAGGGGGAGAGTCCACTTTCAGTGAATTTTTTTGGACTGTGCAAAAAAATGTTTGATCAAGCCAAATATTGTCTGAGGAAGCAAAATGTCTTGTTCAGGGGGAGCATAAACAGCAGGTCGATTGATTGGAAAAATATATATACCAAAATGTGCGGCAGTGGAATCGATCTTCTGATGCTCAGAAAATAATGCATACCATGTCAGAACCTTCAGTTGAATGATCAGCAAATTTTATATTGTCAGGTTGTTTAAAAAAAAGTGTTTAAAAATCCTTGCTGATCATGTGATCCACAGAATGTTAGTGCCTGGAGAGCTCCTACTTTGCTGCCTGCTACCGTATCTTGCCTGAGACACCATCGAATCTAATTGTCCCGAACAACGTTAAGGGACAGCGGCTGTGTCCGTCGTGAAGGGAAAACATGGCTGCCAACTTGACTGTCGTACAACTCTCGCCCAACAACTCCGTCAATGTGCCAACATCCATTGAATGCCCAATTGTGACAGGTTAAAGGGCAGAGGTTAAGCAAGCAGTTCACACCAGTAGTCTATTTCCCTGTTTTACTGGTGTTCCATTTTAAACTATACAAGTAATATTCACACCAGTATTCTCATCTCCCCTTTTTACTGGAGTTCCATTTTATTGTAAACAAGACTAGTTCACACCAGTAGTCTTATCCCTCCCATTTTACTCTTTCTTTTCTTCTGAGTGGGAACTCGATTATTCCTGTTCGGCATCGTCGCGAGATGTCCAGAAGAAAGTTGACAAAATCTGAAAGATGTGGATGACTGCGCATTGGAATGACCAAAGATGTAAACACCTGACTGGCCAAGAATCCTAGCAATGTATCCCCAGTGTTGACGGGTGTCCTGGACCTCCCAAAAGCTAGACTTGAAATCTGAGCCTACAGCTAAAACTGCAAGAAGAAAGAGAGACTACAATTTGTTAAGGACCAGAGCAAAAACTCCAATGTCTGTTATGAAGTTAGCCTAAATCCCAACCTTTTATGACTTTTAGGTGAGCATCAGATGTTTCACTCGAGGTATGATTCCTGTGACCCACTAGGGAGCTTTTATGAAAACAACTTCCATATTTTAAAATGGAACACCAGTAAAACAGGGAAATAGACTACTGGTGTGAACTGCTTGCTTAACCTCTGCCCTTTAACCTGTCACAATTGGGCATTCAATGGATGAACTGTCCACCTGGTAGGTGGGCTCCATAGCTCAGGGGTTAGAGCGTTGGTCTTAGAAGCCAGTGACCACGAGTTCAAACCTTGCTGGGGCCTGTTTGTGTTTGACAGGTGCAGAAATGATGGGCCTTTATTTTCTGTGCTGGAAACTTTGTAGAAACAGAGAAGCTAGAAGCAGGAGGAGGCCATTCAGCCTTTCGAGCCTGCTGTGCCATTTGTTATGATCATGGCTGATCATATTCAATAACCTGATCACCCCCCCTTCCCCCTGATTCCTTTAGCCTCAAGAGTTATATCTAATTTTTTCTTGAAATCACACAACATTTTGGTGTTTTTCCTTTATTTATTTGTGGGACGTGGGCATCGCTGGCTGGGTCAGCATTTATTGCCCATCCCTAGTTGCCCGAGGGCAGTTGAGAGTCAACCACATTGCAGTCGCTCTGGAGTCACATGTAGATCAGATTGGGCAAGATTTCCTTCCCTAAAGGACATTAGTGAATGAGATGAGCTATTAAGACAATCAACAATGGTTTCATGGTCATCAATAAATTCTTAATTCCAGATTTTTTTTTTGTTGAATTCAAATTCCACCATCTGCCATGGCAGGATTTGAACCCGGGTCCCCAGAACATGAGCTGAATTTCTGGATTAATGGTCTTGCGTTAATACCACTAGGCCACTGCCTCAACTACTTTCTGTGAGTGAAGAAATGTTTCCTCAACTCAGTCCAAAAAGATTTACCCCTTATCCTCAAATTATGACCGCTAGTTATAGATAATGGAATAAAAGGAGCAGTAGCAAACTAGCTAAGTGACAGGAAATAGAGCATGTTTTTCCCCGCTGGAGGAATGTTTGTAGTGGAGTTTCTCAGAGTTGGGACCCTAGCTTAATAATGTGGCGATGCTGGTGTTGGACTGGGGTGGGCACAGTAAGAAATCTCACAACACCAGGTTAACGTCCAATAGGCTTATTTGAAATCACGAGCTTTTGGAGCACTGCCCCTTCATCAGCTGAGTCACCACGAGATCTAACTGGTGTTTTGTATAAGTTCAGCATAACCTCCTTTCTCTTATAGTGTGTTTCAAAGCTTGCGGATGATCCAAACCTTGGATGCATCATGAGCAGCGAGGATAGTGTAAAATCTCAAAGGGACAGAGATTAGTTGGTGGAGTTTGGATTACGTCCGCTGCAGAGTAGTGTGAGGTGATGGATTTTGGGAGGAAGAAGATAAGGGGTAACATTCGAAAGGGGATGTAGGAGGAGAGGGTGGGAACGAATCATTGAAGTACTGGTGGAGAGAGCAGTAAATAAAGCAGATAGTATTCTGGGCTTTATTAATAGAGACAGAGAGTATAAGAATGAGGAGGTTATGCTGAACTTATACAAGACACCAGTTAGATCTCAGCTGCAATACTGTTTACAGTTCTGGCTGCCACACGATAGGAAGAATGTGAATGCATTGGAGAGAGTGCAGAAGTGATTCACAAGAATGGTCCCAGGGATGAAAACCTTGAGTTATGAAGGCAGATTAGAGAGGTTGGAACTGTTTTCCATCAGAAATAAATGGTTCAGAGGAGATTGGATACAGGTGTTTAAAAACCATGAGGGGGCTGGACAGTTCAGATAGTGAGCAACTGTTCCCACTGGTGAATGGATTGACAATAAGAGTGCTGAAATTAAATTATTTGGGAAAAGAAACGAAAGAGGTAGAAGGAGATTTTTGTCACACAGTGAGTGGTTAGGATCTGGAATGTACTGTCTGAGAGTGTGGTGGAGACAGATTCACACAGTGAGTGGTTAGGATCTGGAATGTACTGTCTGAGAGTGTGGTGGAGACTGATTCACACAGTGAGTGGTTAGGATCTGGAATGTACTGTCTGAGAGTGTGGTGGAGACAGATTCACACAGTGAGTGGTTAGGATCTGGAATGTACTGTCTGAGAGTGTGGTGGAGACAGATTCACACAGTGAGTGGTTAGGATCTGGAATGTACTGTCTGAGAGTGTGGTGGAAACTGGGCCAATTGAATCATTCAGAGGGTTTACAAATGTTGTCTGAAAAGGATCTTCACTCCAAGTTACCAGGACAATGCAGGAAAACTACACTCAGAGATTTGCTCGTTCAGAGAGCAGGTACAGACGTGATGAGGCAAATGGCCTTCCTCTGTACCATTGCACATTTATAGAATACCAAATAGGATGGATTAAAGAAGTGAGGAGTGATTTAGAAAACCAGGAGGGCGGCAGGGATTAGAGAACTCTCTGGACAAGAGAGGGAATACAGTGTAACATGATTCGCTAATTGATTGTTTAAGTTTTTTTTCTTGGAGATCAGACCTCAAAACTATGATCATGGAACACAGAGGCTTTTGAGAACTTTAATTATGTTGGGGCAGATGAAAGATTCTTATTTTGTGAATGAATTAACCTAATTGAAATACTATTCTGTTTCCTTAACAGCAAATTTCTACCACGTGGCTGGAATGGCTGACCCGTTGCTGTGTGGGAACAGCTCCGATGCTGGGTGAGTTGTGTGTGTTCTCTGTTGGTGACTTCCCTCTTTAGAAGTTGGATTATTTGTCTGGGATTCCTCACTTGGAATTTGGCTGTTTGATGTGGGACTGACTCGTAGACACGAGAACGTTTGACTTCTTGACCGGTGCTGTATTAACTGGAGAACTGTACCTGCCATCAGATCCATCAAATGCAGGAGAAGAGAAATTAGTCAAGGTCTCCTTTTCCAGGCCGTTATCCAGTGACTTCTGTAGAAACGTGTATTGAAGTCTCCTGGTTTCATAGAAGCGGCACAGAAAATGGTACAGCATTTAGTGCCAGGAACCCCAGTTCGATCCTGGGCTCGGGTCACTGTCTGTGCAGAGCCTACACATTCTCCCCGTGTCTGCATGGGTTTCCTCCAGGTTCTCTGGTTTCCTCCCACACACCAAAGATGTGTAGGTTAGGGTAGATTGGCCGTGCTAAATTGCCCCTTAGTGTCCAAAGATGTGTAGGTTAGGTGGATTGGCTATGCTAAATTGCCCCTTAGTGTCCAAAGATGTGTAGGTTAGGTGGATTGGCTATGCTAAATTGTCCCTTAGTGTCCAATGATGTGTAGGTTCAGATTAAGAGAAATTTCACCCAGAGAGTGGTAAATGTGTGGAATTCATTACAACAGAAAGTAGTTGAGGCCAAGACGTTACATGATTTCAAGAAGAAATTAGATTTTGCTTTTGGGGCTAAAGGGATCAAGGGATATGGGGGAAGGGGGGTGGAATCAGGATATTAATTTCAATGATCAGCCATGATCAAAATGAATGGTGGATCAGAGTCAAAGGGCCGAATGGCCTGCTTCTGCTTCTAGTTTCTGATACCACACTTGGTGTTTTAGATCATGGATCATAGAATTCTACTTGCAGAAGGAGGCCATTATCCCATTGAGTCTGCACTACCACACTCCAGCCCAGGTCCTAGCTCCATAATGCCATGCATTTATGCTAGCTAGTTCCCCTGACACTATGGGGCAATTTAACGTGACCTATCCACCTAACCTGTACATCTTTGGACACTAAGGGGCAATTTAGCATGGCCAACCCACCCTAACCTACACATCTTTAGATTGTGAGGGGAAACTGGAGTACCCAGAGGAAAACCATGCAGACACAGGGAGAGCGTGATCCAAGGCCAGAATCAAACCCGATTCCCTGGTGCTGAGATGTAACAACACTAACCATTGTGCCATCGTGCTGCTCTCCAAATTGAATGGAATACAGTATCTGACACAAGAATGGGACTAATTAGTGGAGGAATAAATGCACCTATGGTACGTGAAGTCAAGATCCCAACTACAGTGATATGTGGAAATTCTGACATCAAGGTTCTCCCAATGCAAAAATGTGGTAATAAAATAGTACAATTGCAGAATGCAGCCTTTCACAGTATGGCATCTTGGGAATGAAATGCTATCCTTAACCTTTTTCTTTTAGCCAATGTCCTGAAGGGTATATGTGCATGAAAGCGGGAAGAAATCCGAACTATGGGTACACCAGTTTTGATACGTTTGGTTGGGCCTTTCTCGCCTTGTTCCGACTCATGACGCAGGACTTCTGGGAGAATTTGTACCAACTGGTGAGTGCAAAGGCATTTTGTCCTTGTATGTTTGTGTGGTGAACGGTCTCATGAACTCAATGTTGGCGCAAGGGTCAAGTTTTGGACATATGCCAAACACAGCGATATGATCATTCAACAACGTTGTCAGTCTAAGTCGTGCTCTCAAGGTTAGAACCTTTCAATTTTGGCATGCATTTCCTTTGTAGACATGCTCTGACACATACTGTGGTAACACAAGGGTGTGTTGGGTCTTTTCTGAACTATTTATTCTGTTTAATGTGTTGCAAAAAAGAAATCCAGATGAGATTTATTTTATTGCCTTGTGGGATGTGGACATCACTGGCTGGGTCTGCATTAATTGCCCATCCCTTATTGCCCCTTGAATTGAGTGGTTTGCGAGGCCCATTTCAGAGGGGCAGTTGAGAGTCAACCACATTGCTGTGGCTCTGGATTCACGTGTAGTAAGAAGTCTGACAACACCAGGTTTTGTCAGACTTCTTACTGTGTTTACCCCAGTCCAACGCCGGCATCTCTACACCATGACTACTATCGACGTCACTTGTAGGCCAGACCAGGTAAGGAGGGCAGATTTTCTTCCCTAAAGGACAGTAGTGAACCAGATGGGTTTTTCCAATAATGGTTTTATGGTCATCAGTAGATTCTTAATTCCAGATATTTTTTATTGAATTTAAATACTACCATCTGCTGTGGCAGGATTCGAACCCAGATCCCCAGAGCATTAGCTCAGTTTCTGGATTAATAGTCCTGCCCTAATACCACTAGTTCATCACCCTTCCCCTCTGCTGCCCCTTTGATGAACAAGGGTATGAAAGGAAATCGGGAGGGGTTGACACACTGGCAACACAATGATTACCATCGCTGCCTTGCAGCGCCAGGGACCTGGGTTCGATTCCCGATTTGGGTCACTGTGGGGAGTCTGCACGTTCTTCCCATGTCTGCGTGGGTTTCCTGCGTGTGCTCCAGTTTCCTCCAAAGATGTGCAGTTAAGTGGATTGGCCATGCTAAATTGCCCCTTAGTGTCCAAAGATGTGTAGGTTAGGGTGGATAGGCCATGCTAAATTGTCCCTTAGTGTCTAAAGATGTGTAGGTTAGGGTGGATTGGCCATGCTAAATTGTTCCTTAGTGTCCAAAGATGTGTAGGTTAGGGTGGATAGGCCATGCTAAATTGTCCCTTAGTGTCCAAAGATGTGTAGGTTAGGGTGGATTGGCCATGCTAAATTGTTCCTTAGTGTCCAAAGATGTGTAGGTTAGGGTGGATTGGCCATGCTAAATTGTTCCTTAGTGTCCAAAGATGTGCAGGTTAGGGTGGATTGGCCATGCTAAATTGTCTCTTAGTGTCCAAAGATGTGTAGGTCAGGGAGATCGGCCATGCTAAATTCTCTCCCAGTGTAACCGAACAGGTAATTGGTGGATTTTCACAGTAACTTCATTGCATCGTTAATGTCAGCCTAAATGTGACACTGATAAGTAAATTTAAACTTTAAATGTATGATTGAGGTTACTTCAGTTCAGCCATGATCTTATTCAACAAGGAGTGAGGCTTACTCTTGTTCAAGATTCAAACCATGAGGCCTGGGTAGTGAAAGGATGCCCACAAATGTCAAAGAACAAAAGAACAACACAGCACGGGAAACAGGCCCTTTGGCCCAATGAGCCTGCGCCACCATTTTAACAGCATGAGTTCCCACTTCCACCCATGACCCTTGTCTACGTTTATGGAAATCTACATTGCAAACCAGATTGGGGAGACAATTTAGGGACAATTTGTTTCACCAATCAGCCTAAGAGCACATCTTTGGGGTGTGGGAGGAAACTGGAGTACCCGGAGAAAACCCATGCAATCATGGGGAGAATGTGCAAACTCCCGCAGATACTGGCCCAAATCCATGTATCTGCACAGCAATAGTGATAGTCACTGGTCCAGTTTAAGCGTACACTAATGACGTGAAGCACTAGGCTACACTCGAAAATTCCAAGAGCAGCCCTCGCACGACCCATTGCGTGTATGCCCCTTGTTAGATAACAAGACAGACCAAAGCACTTGTGGAATGAAAGAGAAAAACATCAATAACGTGCACATCTTATGCAATTCCCAGGAATGTCCCAAGGCTCTTGATTCCTATTTATATCCCTCCATCTCTATTCCGCTCACGTGCCTATCTAAGTATCCCTTAAATAATGTTGGAAGGAAATTATCGGTGTGTGTCCACTGGATCTAAGTCTTCAGAAGAAAGTGGCGTTGAGAAACGTTCATGGGAGGGTAAGGAGACTGGGCCGAGTCACTTTCCACCAAATAAATAGCCACAATTTTCCAACCGTCTTTGGGAGCAGGAAACCCTCCAAAGGACTGAAAGGTGGCAGATGGTGCTCTCTTGTTCAAACAGAAAGATGAAACGGAAAAGCCACGAAACTTATAGACTAGTTCATCTTGCCTTAACTGGGAGTCAACTCTCAGTTCCCCAGTGCATTGTGGGATGGATTCAGTGAAACTTTGAAACACGCGACGTAATCAGTGTGGATTTATCAAGGCCAGGTCATACGTGGCTGATTTAATCGGATTTGTGGAGAGTGCATTTACAAAACAAGTGAAGTATATATAGAATGTTATGAATCATTTGATTAAGTGCCAAATAAGAGCCTCAATTTGGATGTGAGGCATATGGTTATCAGACAAAATATAGCCACATGGATGGAGAGCTGTATGCGAGGGAGGGGTGCAGGAAGCAGGGAGTAAATCAATATTTGTTTCTGATTAGTTGAACGTGGATAATGATGTCCCCAAGGATCTGCGGACCCCTTTGTATTTGTATATAGGGTTTAGACACTGCCATGGAAAGAATTAGAGCAAAATTTGAATGCCTAATTTACTTATAAGTGTCACAAATAGGCTTACATTAACACTGCAATGAAGTTCCTGTGCAAATGTCCCTAGTCGCCACACTCCTGTTCGGGTACACTGAGGGAGAATTTAGCAATCACCTGAACCTACACATCTTTGGACTGTGGGAGGAAATCGGAGCACCCGGAGGAAACCCACGCAGACATGGGGAGAACGTGCTAACTCCACACAGACAGTGACCCAAGCTGGGAATTGAACCAGGTCCCTGGCACTGTGGGGTAGCAGTGCTACCCATAGTTGTCACTCTCTGGTGCCTGTTTGGATACACTGGGGGCAAATTTAGCATGGCCAATCCACCTAACCTACGCATCTTTGGACACTAAGGGGCAATTTAGCATGGCCAATCCACCTAACCTACGCATCTTTGGACACTAAGGGGCAATTTAGCATGGCCAATCCACCTAACCTACACATCTTTGGACACTAAGGGACAATTTAGCATGGTCAATCCACCCTAACCTACACATCTTTGGATACTAAGGGGCAATTTAGCATGGCCAATCCACCCTAACCTACACATCTTTCAGACTGTGGGAGGAAACCGGAGCACTCAAAGGAAACCCACACAGACATGGGGAGAATGTGCAAATTCCACACACACAGTGCCCCAAGCTAGGAATCGAACTCAGGTCCCTGGAGATGTGAGGCAGCTGTGCCAGCAGCTGTGCCAACCACTGTGCCACCGTGCTGCCTTGAATGTTCGATTCAAACTCGTTATTCCAGACCAGACATACGTACACGCCAGCTATCGGGCCAACTGAGGTAACCAGTCCCTCATCAAACCAATACGCCCTCAGGAGATTTTACAGAAGGGCTGAAAAGATGGGCCGAAGTGTCTCTTCCTGTGCTGTAAAACTCTGTTGCTGGAATTTTCCAGCCCTTCCCACTGCCGGGTTTTCGGTCTCACCATTGGTGCACCATTGCTGCAGGCTTCCCAGGCGGCAGGGGACACAATCAGCAGCAAATCCCGATGATAACAGCGGGACTGGAAAACATGCAAAGTCACTTCTGCCCTCTGACTCTAAAATTGGGAAGGGAAGTATATTTTTGGCAGGGGATGAGGGAGGGGAGGAATCGGGGGGCGGGGGATAAATCGAACTTGATGTTTCCTTCCAACGTACCTCCGAATTGTCACGGGAATTGTTCATTTTTGGCCCCTGGCTCCTCCTGAGTAACATCCATGGGCTAACTGTGTCTAAAATAGCACTTCCGTTCCTGCCAGTTAGCCTGATTCTCAATCTGTTCCTTCAGCATGCTGTCAATCTGCTAATACTTTTCTTACCTGGCCCAGGACCAGCATCAGGGCCTGTGTCCAAACACACACACACAGACACACACACACACACTCTCAAAGGACACACCGGGAAATGAAAGCTCAGGCAAGGCCACGTCTAGATCCTTAGGACAAACCCTCGATGTTAATCGAACGTTGCTGATAACTGCTCAGCTGTCACTCCCAGGAGTTGGGTAATGAGCCTGTCCATTTGGCCAGCAAGAATGTGCAGCCAATCACCAACTTCCTTCACCCAATTAATGGAATCCCCACAGTGCAGAGGAAGGTCATTTGGCCCATCAAGTCTGTACCGACAACAATCCAACCCAGACCCTTTAGACACTCGAGGGCAATTTAGCATGGCCAATCCATCTAACCTGCACATCTTTAAACTTTGGAAGGAAACTGGAGCACCCGGAGGAAACACACATAGACTCAGGGAGAGCACTCACCCAAGGTCAGAATCAAACGCACTAAATTGCCCCTTAGTGTCCAAAGATGTGCAGGTATCGGTGGATTGGCCATGTTAAATTGTCCTTTAGTGTCCAAAGATGTGCAGGTATCGGTGGATTGGCCATGCTAAATTGCCCCTTAGTGTCCAAAGATGTGCAGGTATCGGTGGATTGGCCATGATAAATTGTCCTTTAGTGTCCAAAGATGTGCAGGTATCGGTGGATTGGCCATGTTAAATTGCCCCTTAGTGTCCAAAGATGTGCAGCTTAGGGGAATTGGCCATGGTAAATGTGCAGGGTTACGAGGATAGGGAAGGGGGAGTGGGCCTGGGTGGGATGCTCTTCTGGAGAGTCGGTGAAGACTGGATGGGCCAGATGGCCGCCTTCTGCTCTGTTGGGATGATAGATTCATGGAATTGAAACAAATGTATAAAACTCCTGTTTCTAACAAAAGATTAACCCATTTAATTTGAGAAATTCAACCGAGTCAACTCGGTTCATCAAAATGTTCAAGAGGCTGGCGAAACATGTCTGAGAGTATTATCACTTTGCCATGTGACCTGAAGTGTGTGCCAGTGCCAGTTGTATGGTTGATGCCAGTTTAAAGAAAAACTCTCCAATCCTTTGGCATTCACCCCGGCAGGTTTGGATTCCCAGTTTCATATGATGGGATCACGTTGTGGAATCCACTGACCTCTGATATGCTTTTCTGTGTTGCAAAAATGAATTTGCTAAACCATCCCTATGCCTGCAACTTTATTCAGTGGCAAGTTGTGTTCTTCCACACTGCCACCTCCAGAACCTGGCGAGGCTGGTACTCCTGGGCCACAAAAGGCATTGGTGAGGCCACACCGGGAGTATTGTGTGCAGTTTTGGCCTCCTTATCTGAGGAAGGATGTGAAGGTTTACCAGGCTGATTCCTGGGATGGCAGGTCTGTCATATGAGGAAAGACAAAGTGGGTTAGGATTATATTCACTGGAGTTTAGAAGAGTGAGAGGGGATCTGATAGAAACTTATAAAATTCTAACAGGGTTAGACAGGGTAGATTCAGAAAGAATGTTCCCCCATGGTGGGGGAGTCCAGAACTAGGGGTCAGAGTTTGAGGATAAGGGGTAAACCTTTTAGGACTGAGGTGAGGAGAAATTTCTTCACCCAGAGGGTGGTGAATGTGTGGAATTCACTCCCACAGAAAGTAGTTGAGGCCAAAACGTTGTGTGATTTGAAGAAGGGATTAGATATTGCTCTTGGGGCTAAAGGATTAATGAACATGGGGGATCAGGTGGAATTTTACCATCCCACCTGCCATGGGAATTGTAGCAGCCAGAATTTCCAAACTTTGGGGTCCATCTAACCTACACATCTTTGGACACTAAGGGGCAATTTAGCATGGCCAATCTACCTAACTTACACATCTTTAGAGTATGGGAGGAAACCGGGGCGCCCAGATGAAACCCATGCAGACGCGGGGCGGGGGAGGGAGGGTGGAGAATGTGTGGAGTCTGCACAGACAGTGACCTGAGCCAGGAATTGAACCTGGGTCCCTGACGCTGTGAGGCAGCAGCACTAACCACTGTGCCACCCTGCCGCACATCTGAGTGAAACAATCTGAGTCTTCCTTTGATCTGTCAAAGTCAAAACCCTGCAGGTTGAACAGGTCACCTGACCCTCCTAAATTTAAAGGCACAGTCCCAAAGTGTAATAATGTTGTGAACCTCACCATTGTAACAAGTTGCACTTGAAATTGTCCAAACAATCTGTCTCTTTTGCAGACGTTGAGAGCAGCAGGGAAAACGTACATGATCTTCTTCGTCCTTGTGATCTTCGTGGGTTCGTTCTACCTGGTGAACCTGATTCTGGCTGTTGTCGCCATGGCCTACGAGGAGCAAAACCAAGCGACCCTGGAGGAAGCTGAGCAGAAAGAACAGGAGTTTAAACAGATGTTGGAACAACTGAAGAAGCAGCAGGAGGATGCTCTGGTACGGAATTGTTTCTATCTTTACCTAACAGTGGGCCACTCAAGAGGTCAGACCTCAAAAGAAGTAGTATTGACCCAGGGCGGTAACCATTTGCAACAATGCAAATCTCTCCTTTCACAATGGGTTCACAATAAAACATAGAACAGTTCAGCACAGGAACAGAGCCTTTGGCCCATTACAGCACAGGAACAGAGCCTTTGGCCCATTACAGCACAGGAACAGAGCCTTTGGGCCACTATGTTGTGCCAAACATAATGCCAAACTAAACTAATCCCTTCTGCCTGCCCTTATTCTATACCCCTCTATTCCTTACATGCTTATGTGCTTATATAAAAGTCCCTTAAGCATCCTTTCTGTATCTGCCTCCACCACCATTCCTGGCAGCGTGTTCCAGGCACCTCGGTTGGAATTTTCCGGGGCAGGTGAGGCTCACAGAACGGAAATCTCTGTTGGCCTTTGGGCGGGATTTTACGGTCTCACCTGAGCGAGGTTGTAAAATCCTGCCCCTAGAGTCATAGAGGTTTACAACATGGAAACAGGCCCTTTGGCCCAACTTGTCCAGGCCACCCAGATTTTATTACTAAGCTACTCCCGATTGCCTGCGTTTGGCCCATATCCTTCTATACCTATCTGACCCATGTAGCTATCTAAATGCTTTTTAAAAGACAAAATTCTATCCGCCTCTACTACCTCTGGCAGCTTGTTCTAGACACTCACCCTCTGTGTGAAAAAAATTGCTCCCGGATCCTTTTGTATCTCTCCCCTCTCACCTTAAACCTATGCCCTTGAGTTTGAGATATGCCCTCTAGTTTTAATTTACCAGTCTCTATGTAAAAAAATCTTGCCCCTCGCATCTCCTTTTGGACTTCTCCCCCCGCCCCACCCCCTCCCCCCAACCTCTCACCTCAAGTGTGTGCCCCTTAGTATCAGACATTTCAACACTGGGAAAAAGATTCTGACGGTCGACCTCATTGATGTCCCTCAACATTTTATAGACTTGGATCAGGTCTTCCCGCAGCCTCCGCCACTCCAGAGAAAAGAGCCAAGAGAAATTTTTCACCCAGCCCCGACTGGTTTCTTTAAATGGCTGGTGTTGGAGTGAAAGGATCTGCTTCTCAAAAGCAGACTGAACTGAAACTTTCTTGATTGAAGTAATCATTGGAATGCATTTTTCTGGCCCAAAAATTCAGTTACACTTCGCAATTTTGGAGCCAAACACATAATAAAATGGTTCATTGCTCCTCTGCCCAGGGTATCAATCGTAGAATCTCTGCAAGACAGAAGGAGGCCATTTCACCCATCGAGTCTGCACTGACTCATAACACGGCGTCTTAGGTTGCACATCTTTGGACACTAAGGGACAATTTAGCATGGTCAATCCACCCTAACCTACACATCTTTAGACACTAAGGGACAATTTAGCATGGCCAATCCACCCTAACCTACACATCTTTGGACACTAAGGGACAATTTAGCATGGCCAATCCACCCTAACCTACACATCTTTGGATAAGCAAGCCATGCAATTAGTGGATCGTCTTGGGTGAAATTGAAACTTGACCTTTGTTTTCCCCTCTCTGTGTTGACCAGCTGGCCGCTGCGGCTGCCACCTCAGCAGGGACGGTCTCGGAAGATGCACTCGATGAAGACGAAGAAGGAAGGATGTCGCAAAGCTCGTCCGAGCTGTCCAAGCTCAGCTCCAAGAGTGCGAAGGAGAGGAGGAACAGGCGGAGAAAGCGGAAGCAGACAAAGGGACATTCGGAAGGGGAGGAGAAAGGCGACCACGAGAAGATCTTGAAATCTGAATCGGACAATGGAATCAGTAAACGTGGCCGGCATCTGATGAAATACCCCATGAACCAGGTACAGTCATTTGTTTTTTTGTTCTGCGTGTTTTGCCGTGTCACGTGGGGTGGGATTCTCCAGCCACGTTCGTCCCAAAATCCCGCCTGGGGTCACCAGACCTTTCTTCTGGGTGCTCCAATTCCCGTGGTGAGCAGGACAGGAAAACTCCCTCCCCATCCCACCCAAGGTGTTCTTTTATTCATTCATGGGCCCCGGGCGTCGCTGGCTGGGCCAGCATTTATTGCCTATCCTTAGTTGCCCGAGGGCAGTTGAGAGTCAGCCACGTTGCTGTGGCTCTGGAGTCACATGTAGGCCAGACTGGGTAAGGATGGCAGATTTCCTTCCCTAAAGGACATTAGCGAATCAGATGGGTTTTTCCGACAATAACTGAGAGTTGTCATGGTCACTGTTACCAAGTGGGGGTTTTCCAGCCTCACTCGGTCTAAAGTCGGAAAATCCCATCCGAGGTCAACGGACCTTTGCGTGGTCCATATCTTGCCCACTACGATTCCAGCCTTGGATGAAATTTGCACCTTCTCCCTGAGCCTGTGTGAGTTTTCTCCGGGTGCTCCGGTTTCCTCCCACACTCCAAATAAGTGTAGGTTAGATGGATTGTGGGTTAAGGGATTGGCCATGCTAAATTACCCCTTAGTTTCCAAAGATGTGTAGGTTAGGTGGATTAGCCATGGGAAATGTATGGGGTTGTGGGGACAGGGCCTGGATAAGGTGATCTCTCTGAAATTTGATGGGCTGAATGGCCACCTTCTGCACTATGTGTTAAAGATATCAGTTGGTAACAAAGCTTACATTCCCAAGCTTTTAGGTCCCTCAGCTGCAGCAGGGCAAACTTGACCTTGAAACCATGTCACTGATATTTGTGAGTCAAAATTATAGTTTTGGGTTAAAGGAAGTGGCGCTGTTCTTGTCGTTGCAGTCTCAACTGAGCATCCTGGGGTCCCCAAACCTAACCAGATTCGACAGCAAAAGTAGCATCTTCAGCATCCGAGACCGCAAGGAGCCTGGCTCGGAGACCGAGTTCGCCGATGATGAGCACAGCACAGTGGAAGAGACGGACGGCAACCGCAAGAACTCCCTGTTCGTCCCCAACAGGGAGCCCAACCGCAGGAATAGTTACAGCGGCTATAGCCAGCCCAGCAAGTCGTCGAAAATGTTCCCCGTTCTCCCCGTCAACGTGAAGCGGAACAGCACAGTGGACTGCAACGGTGTAGTCTCGCTAATCGGGGGTCCAGGAGCCAACCTCCCCGGCGGACGCCTACTGCCTGAGGTGATAATAGATAAGGCAGCTACTGATGACAGTGTAAGGAAGTCAATAAGTAGATCAGTTTAGGCATGGCGGTCTAATCTCTCTGCATTTAATGTATGCCGCCCTTCCTGTCAGGGGATGCCGTTTAGGAATGGAAGTTTGTTTGTGCACTGGAAATTACACGCACTTCTCCAAATTCTTACCTCCTAGTGACCATGCTGAATTGGGAACTCCCCCCAACCCCAAAATAAAATCCCCTTCTGAAAATGACCTAGGATGAGTAATCTTGGAAACTGGAATTCTTTTCCACCCAAGGGAAATGATCTCTTGTGTAGCTCACGTACATAAACAACATGCCCCCCAATTCCGCTCCTGCAAAACATTTAAAAAAAAAGGCTTTGGATTGTGGGCTGACTCTCCTCCTCTCTTGCTAGTGGGCTCAATCGATCGTACAAGCCGAGCTTTGTTCCCTCGCGAGTCTGCGTTGGGCATGGAGGCAAAACGTGCACCCCCTTTGAATGTGGAATGCGTTGCGAGTGACGCCTTAGCAGACACGCATCTGTTAAGGGAGCGGTCAGTGGTTTCCTCGGTGATTGGTGACTCCTGGGTAGAGTCACCCATTCTCGGATGAAGTACCGTTAAGAGAATTGGCGCTCCGGGGTGACCCCAATCCTTCTTAATGGTGGCCCTCACTGGGAACGCAAAATTACTCAATTTACTGCAAACGCGCCACTGCAATTTCACTTCAGCTGAGATCAGTTCCCTCACTGTTCTCGGATGTATTTCTTCCTGTGGCAATCCACGATCGAAGGAATCGATTGAATTCCAAATTGGGTGGAAAAGATTTTGGGCTGAGTACATGGTTACATTCTAAGACATTTTCTGAGCACTTGCTAACCAGCATTTAACTCCCCCCCCCACCCCCACCCCACCGCCATCCCCACCACTCTCTCTAACATTCCCTCCAACCCCCTCATCCAGTGAGCACATGTACCTTCAGGTCTATATCTGTAGAACTGGCATGCTGACACAGCCTTATTGAAGCTTCAAGTGTGATGCATGCAGCATGGGAAGTCATTTATACATCGATTAAACAATAGCATATTTTTGCACTGATCTAAACAGATAGTATCCTTGTTATTTGTTTCTGGAAAAAGTTCTGTTTCATTGGCAGGGGAAGTCAATGGGATGATCTGATTCAAAAGGCCATTGTTTCGCCATTGGGTGGATTGGCTATGCTAAATTTCCCCTTAGCGTCCAAAGATGCATAGTTTAGGTGGATTGGCCATGCTAAATTGTCCCTTTAGTGTCCAAAGATGTGTAGGTTAGGGTGGATTGGCCATGCTAAATTGCCCCTTACAGTCCAAAGATGTGCAGGTTAGGTGAATTGGCCATTCTAAAATGACCCTAATGTTAGGGGGATTAGCAGGGCAAATGAGGGTTACAGGAATAGGGCCTGAATATGATTGTGGTCAGTATAGACTTGAAGGGCCAAATTGCCTCTTTCTGCACTGTCGGGAATCTATGTAAAGAAATGCAAAATGTTTCGACTTTTGGCAAAGTTTTGACCACTAAAACGAGTAAGCTCTGTATTTTAGTCTGAGGACGCTAGAAGAGGAATGGATTCTTAACTGATTGGAATGATAAAGGATACTATCTGTTTAATTATGTCCAGCATAATGCATGAACAGAAATTGTTTTGATGGATGTTGGTTTTGCACTATCTGTGAACAAGATCACACTCAAACAAGGATTGTAAAGCCCCGTCATAGTGGGACTGGTGTAGATAGCGCGTTTTATTTTCAGAACATTCTATGCTGATTCCCATCAGCTTCATGTGAACCCTGTTGAAATTACTGCTGTTGGGTGATGCTTAATACATTCATCTTAAATTCCTATCGCTGTTGTTTTTGCCAGTGTGCCTGTTTGAGATGACACGTCTGAAGGAATTTATGCCAAGTGTATTAGCCATTTGTCCCCTCATATTTCCCAGCATAATTTCAAGACCACGGGTTTAAAGACGGTGTTTTGCTCGATTGTTTCCTTTTGGCATTCTGGCTGGAGTTGGAGGACATTGTTTTATGCTTCAGGTATAGGCCTTCAGAATGTGGAAGGCCCAAGTTATACTGCCAGTCCTGTATGGGACAAGTTAGGCTTTGTGGAGCTTCAAGTATTGGCACCATTTTAGCATCAATAGACAACGGTCATTTTTTAAAATTCATTGATGGGTCACTAGCCAACATTTATTGCCCATCCCGAGGGCAGTTGAGAGTCAATCACATTGCTGTGGCTCTAGAATCACACGTAGGCCAGACTGGGTAAGGATGGCAGATTTCCTTCCCTAAAGGACATTAATGAATCAGATGGGTTTTTCCAACAATGAGTCATCAGTAGATTCTTAATTCTGGATTTGTTTTTATTGAATTCAAAGCTGCCATGGCGGGATTCGAAGGCAGGTTCCCGAGAACATTAGCTGAGTTTCTGGATTAATAGTCTAGCGATAATACCACTAGGCCATTGCATCCCCAATTAAAGAGATAAAAAGGGCAAAAATCCACAATGTCGTCTGGGGTCTTTTTTGAACTGTAGTTCATTGCAGTCGAGGTGTAATTCCTGGGAGATGTCCACCATCTTCTTCTCGAAGGTTTCCTTGCAGATGACTTCTCTATTACATCTGTTACATCACTACAGTCAATGCCAAGCAGGAACTGATTCCCACTGAGGCAAAACCTCTTGTGTCACATGACTGGAGTAAAAATGAATTGAGGCAACCACTGTCAACACCCTTGGGGTTACCAATGACCAGAAATTGAAATGGACCCAGCCACATAAACACAGTGGCTACCAAAGCAGGTCAGAGGCTGGGAATCCTGCAGTGAGTAACTCACCTCCTGACTCCCCAAAGCCTGTCCACCATCTACAAGGTACAAGTCAGGAGTGTGATGGAATACTCCCCACTTACCTGGATGGGTGCAGCTCCAACAACACTCAAGAAGCTCAACACCATCCAGGACAAAGCAGCCCCGCTTGATTGGCCCCCCATCCACAAACATTCACTCCCTCCACCACCGACGCTCAGTAGCAGCAGTGTGTACCATCTACAAGATGCACTGCAGCAACTCACCAAGGCTCCTTAGACAGCACCTTCCAAACCCACCACCACTTCCATCTAGAAGGATGAAGGCAAAAGGTACACGGGAACAACAACAGCTGCAAGTTCCCCTCCAAACCACTCACCATCCTGACTTGGAAATATATTAGCTGGTCCTTTGCAGTTGCTGGGTCAAAACCCTGGAACTCCCTCCCTCACAGCACTGTGGGTGTACCTGCACCACACAGACTGACTGATGTCCAATAACAATCCTGGAACTCCCTCCCTAACAGCACTGTGGGTGTACCTACACCACATGGACTGACTGATGTCCAATAACAATCCTGGAACTCCCTCCCTAACAGCACTGTGGGTGTACCTACACCACATGGACTGACTGATGTCCAATAACAATCCTGGAACTCCCTCCCTAACAGCACTGTGGGTGTACCTACACCACACGGACTGACTGATGTCCAATAACAATCCTGAAACTCCCTCCCTAACAGCACTGTGGGTGTACCTACACCACACGGACTGACTGATGTCCAATAACAATCCTGGAACTCTCTCCCTAACAGCACTGTGGGTGTACCTACACCACATTGACTGCAGTGGGTTCAAGATGGCAGCTCACCACCACCTTCTCATGGGGCAGTTAGGGATGGGCAATAAATGCTGGCCAGCCAGTGATACCTGGGTCCCACGAATGAATAAAAAAAAGGATTTGGCCCAGGAAACCTGAAGGTGCCTTCAGCTTTCATGCTTATGATGTTCTGCTGTTTGAGAGCAGGAACTCTGTGTCGGCTCCCTGTGTTTACATCACTAAGATAGTGATCGAATGCAGCGATTAAACTTGAGGAACTGGCGTAAGGACGTTGTTCCCTATTGGCTTGGTGCACCACTGTAGTATACGGTAAAATGCCTGACAACGTCATTTCAATTCTTACTCAGTGGGCACAAGTAATAAGGATTGTTCTTATGGCCCCGGGATTAAAACCCGTAGCTTCCTCTGCTTCAGAAATGAATTTGCAATATTTTTCAACCAGTAAAGAGAATATTTGCAGTTTTTTAGGCAAAACACCATTCAAGTTAGGATAAAAATGTGCATTTGAGGACTGGTTGTACAACAAAAGAACTTGTCATTGTTACAAACCATTGGTGAATTTGAAACCAGGACTTGGAGCGTTTCTTTATTGACACTGATTGTTGACTGTGTTCAGTCTCGTAACCCCTCCCCCACTCTGTCCAGTGTCCCCCTATCCCCTATTCATACTGACTCATTCAGTCTCGTAACCCCCCCCCACTCTGTCCAGTGTCCCCCTATCCCTATTCATACTGACTCATTCAGTCTCGTAACCCCCCCCCCACTCTGTCCAGTGTCCCCCTATCCCCTATTCATACTGACTCATTCAGTCTCGTAACCCCCCCCCACTCTGTCCCAGTGTCCCCCTATCCCCTATTCATACTGACTCATTCAGTCTCGTAACCCCCCCCACTCCCAGGTCCCCCCCATACTGCATTCAGTCTCGTAACCCCCCTCCCACTCTGCAGTCTATCCCCTATCATACTGACTCATTCAGTCTCACCCCCTCCCCACTCTGCCCAGGTCCCCCTATCCCCTATTCATACTGACTCATTCAGTCTCGTAACCCCCCCCACTCTGCCCAGTGTCCCCCTATCCCTATTCATACTGACTCATTCAGTCTCGTAACCCCCCTCCCACTCTGCCCAGTGTCCCCCATCCCTATTCATACTGACTCATTCAGTCTCGTAACCCCCCTCCCACTCTGCCCAGTGTCCCCCTATCCCCTATTCGTACTGACTCATTCAGTCTCATAGCCCCCTCCCCCCCTCATAGCCGCTGCTATCTGCTATTCATATCATTTTTACCTGTCCCACTAGAACACAGGAGGTTTTTTTTTGGCCAAGCAAATAACCAGTTAAAATAAATCCAAGCAGCTGAGGGGCCAATTAAAGGGGCACTGCCTGAAATGAAAATCCAAATTGCCTCTGAATCTTGAGATGTCAAACCAGAATGTGGTGAAGAGGGTCTCTAAGGAACCTTGGTACCAGTGTCGCTAGGGCAGCCCGGTCCCCAGTGTCGCTAGGGCAGCCCGGTCCCCAGTGTCGCTAGGGCAGCCCGGTCCCCAAGGTGCCCATCGGGCACAAAAGGCCTCAGAGGATGCCCATGGACTCCATGTGCTCACTCAATAGGTACAGGAACGCGCCAAGGTAGATGGGCAGACAATGGGATGGGATGAGGTGCCTCTGTCTGATCGCCCGCTGCCTGGACCTGTTCGTCCCCTTTGGATATGTGCTCAAAATACTCAATGAAATGTCCTGGCAATACGATTGGCGTGCTGTGGGCATTGGCATCCGCAACCTGGATTGGAATCCAAGCGACACGAATATGTCTTCCCCAATTCACCCCCCACATAACCCCCTGAAACCACCTCCTGCCTGGTTTTTTTTTTGTCCTTCACTCCTTGCCCCTTCTGCTGTCAAAGCTTTTTGGGATTCCATGCCCATTGGACACATTGTACCGCCCTCAATTGGTGTCAAGCTGGCAAGAGATGGAAAATAGTGCTGTGGGTTCTCCGTAAGGTGTGTGCGAACGTAGTGTTGGGGCAGCACAGAAGGAGCTTTACTTTCCATGTAACATCGCTACTAGCTGAACCTGTGAGTGCTCGAAACTGATACAGTGTACCCAAGGTGTTTGATTCTTTCCAATCGACATCTCCCCATTCCAGTGGAGACTGAGGCTAGGGAATTCCTCCGGGCTGCCACAGAAAGCAGGACAGAAGTCCCGTTTAGACAGCTAAACAGGACTTCCGACTCCGCGAGGGGACAGCTCCAAGGGATTTCCCCGAGCAAAGTGAATAGCTTCTCCTCAAAAGGTGTTCTTCGTGGGTGATGGTTTTGACAGAGATTCGGCGTGAAATTCTGTTCCTTAGAGGGCGAATATAAGATGACAATTAAGCGGCAAAAGATTGAGGGGATGCAGGGCATTTGATTGTGGCTTACCAACTTCCAGAAAGGTGGTTTGATTGATTTTTGCCAAGACGGAAGCTATTGCCCTATTTTTGTGGGTTTTTTCCACGCCCGTTATATCCTCCCTATTCAAATGTTAATATCAATGATTTGTATATTGAACATAATGAACATTTTTGGGTTGAACTCGTATCAGTAAAGATATTTTGATATTTTTGATGAGAAAAGTAATCCAATTCATTGTATTTCCCAAGCCATCCCTTGCATGTTCTTTGTGAATGCTCAGTGTCAAATTTGTGGCTGTCTCTGTTGTTTCTGAATTCCTCATTTCAATCGTATTTCTCTCTTTTTGGCCTTCCTCATCCTAGAGGTCGTTTCCTGAATTAGCGAGTAGCTGATATAGAAACATCACAACCCTACGGTGCAGAAGGAGGCCATTCAGCCCCTCGAGTCTGCACCGACAACAATGCCACCCAGCCCCTCCCCGGTAACCCCACACATGTGCCCCGCTAATCCCTTTAGCCTACACATTCTGGGACACCATGGAGCAATTTAGCCTGACCAATCCACCTGCCCCTGTTTAAATATGGCTTCAGTCCAAACAGGAAACTCTGGTGTTCTTCCATTTATGTTTTCTGGAATAACTCCTCAGAGGCTGATGTCCCTTCCCCAGATTTAGAAACATAGAAGATAGAGGATAAGAGCAGGAGAAGGCCATTTGGCGCTTTGAGCCTGCTCCACCATTCATTACGATCAGGATTGATCATCCAATTCAATTGCCTAATCCTGCTTTCTCCCCATGACCTTTGATCCTATTTGCCCCAACTTTATTTACAAGCCTATCTCCACTCCTAAGAGTGCTTCAGGTACACAGTCAGAGTCCAGAGTGTCAGTGACACTCATATGTACACATTTGTATATTGGGCAGGCAATCAGTCCCTCAGTCAGGGAACTCATATTCAAGAGGCCCACCTCATTGGCCTTGTTGAGGACATTACACAATCCCATCCTTGTCGCCAGTGAAGTAACTCCTCAGAGACTAGGTGCCCCTTTACCAGATTCCCCTTTATTTACAAACCCAATTCCATTCCTAAGAGTGCTTCAGGGTCAGTAGTCCTGACACTCCTCAATATATATAGTGAGACGCTCTGATTGGGCAAGCAATCATTACCTCAATCAAGGAGCTCATACTCGTTGGGGTCATTTCATTCTCTTTTCCCTGCTTCCCATACATTGGAAGCCATTGCCTTTTAGTTAATACTTTCAGCCTGCCTGAGATCAGACTTCAGTGCAATGTACACGCTCAATGGCACAACACGCCAGCTTCACCCACAAACCTCTCATTCTTTTCCAATCCCCAAATCTCAGGCAAGAGGCATGATGGAATGGAGCAAGGCAGGAGAAGAGGCCAGAAAATGTCACCTGCACCATTCTCGTGCATTCTGAATGTGTCAGCTTGGTTCAGTTTGGGAACAGTCTCCCTTCCCAAGGGCCTCGCTCCCAGGATTTGAGAATGCAACCCAGGCTAACACACCAGGGCAGCACCGAGGGAGTGCTGTGCTCTCACAGGGTTCTGTCCTTCCGTCCAGACATGGATGTGAAGCCCAAGGCGCCATCTGAAGCAAGGCAGAGAGTTTCCCCGGTACCCTGGCTGCCATTCCTCCATCGATGTGTGCAGTGGAAAACCCCATTGATTGGTTCATCATCTCATCGCTGTTGTGTGGGATCTTGCTGTGTGCAAAATGGCTGTCACGTTTGTCTGCATTCACAGCTGCTGCTCTTCAAAGGAATCAAATGTTTGTGAAATGCTGTCAGACTTTTCTCAAGAGACTTGAGACGCTAGCAAAATGCATGCCTTCTTTATAATGGCTGATGAGAGTGATATAGATGGAGGTCTGGATGTGAGCTCCTGAACTGATATGTTTGACCTGGCCAAAGGACGGGGAGATTGTTTCTGAATATTAGAACAAAAATGAAGGATAAACCAAGCCACCAGGGACAGAAGCACCATCTGGTATAACATACTGAACTCTGCAAACTTGAAGATCCAAGATCACATTCCTGGTCTGTAACAAGGAATCCAAGCAAGGGCAGAAATGGGGAAGATACAGCTTGCCCCATGGGTGAGGTTGGGGCAAAAATCAGACGGATTCCTGCCCCTACCTACTGCCAAATTCATTGATTTGATTTGATTGATTGTCATGTGTATTGGGACGTGGTGAAATGGTTGGGATGACCAGGACTCCTGGTTTAGGGAGTAGGCTATGGCGATGCTGGGGAAGGTTCACACTCTATCAACCCAGGCCGGGAACCAAATCTTAATCAGAATAGTCATATTCATCATCATGTGTACAGATGAGCTTGGTCCAAGTAACTGTGGTGTTCTCATTGGTCTTACCAGCAATTTTGGATCATGTTCATTGTGCTTTTTGATTGTCAAACTTGTCAGTATTTTTTTAAATGCCTTTTATTTATTTTATTCAGACAAAGCATACCATTGATAGAGTACATAGAGGAGAAGGAAAGGAGAAAGTACAGAATATAGTGTTACAGTCATAGCTAGGGTGTAGAGAAAGATCAACTTAATATTTGGCTAATTATTGTCACATGTATTGGGATACAATGAAAAGTATTGTTTCTTGCCCGCTATACAGACAAAATGTATCATTCGTAGGGTAAATAGGGCAGGTGATCTGGACTCCGAGAAACTTGAAGCTCTTGACCATTGAATGGCTTTGGCTGAAGATGGGATTAGTTGGGATGTTTCCCAGGATAACTGATCCCTGGCTGTCCAGCGTGTAGTGCTGTAAGGACAGTTAGCACCCATGGAGCTGAACCTTCAGGATGGCGGGGCAGAATATAGGTTGCAGGGGGTGGGAGGAAATGGAAACATTGAATTGTTTGCTAGATCTGTGTTAGCTCAAACAGAAATGTTTCTATCCATCTTCTCCACCTACTATCTTGTATTGTCTAATCAAAACACAAAGTCTGCGCAGAATATTCTGGATACTCAGAAGCTTTATCCTCAGGGTGAAAGAGTCAGTTACCAGGGATCATAGATTTAAGGTGTGAAGAGCAAAGGATAATATTGTGATATTTGTAGCTCACCTACAGAACTGTTTCAGAATACACGACCGGAGCGTCTCCTTTGATGCTGTTCAGAGGGGCAAGGTTTAAAGGAGATGTACGAGGCAAGTCTTTTACACAGAGGGTGTGGATGTCTGGAACTTGCTGCCAAGGGAGATTGTGGAAGCAGGTACAGTAGTGAGTTTTAAGGGGCGTCTTGGCAAATAAGATGGGAATTGAAGGATATGGTCCCTGGAAGGGTTTTAGTTCAGTTGGGGGTAGCATGGTCAGTGCAGGCTTGGAGGGCCAAAAGGCCTGTTCCTGTGCTGTAATTTTCCTTGTTCTTTGATATAATAGTGAATGTTGGCAGCTCTGACAGGAATAGTGTAAATAACTGAATTTGGATGACGGAGGTTTATGAGTTTCTTTGTTTCAACGCGTGATCTGAAATAGTTCAGTAGCTAAGTTGCCAATGCTCTGAATATTTCACCCTCTTAAAATTAGCTCTCATGGATCCAAAATCCAATGCTGATTTCTTTAACTGATGACATTTGGCGAGTGAATACATGGATAAATTGTACGACTCTGTGTGTATGCTACTGGCAAGGCTGGTCAGGGCCACAGTGATTGGAAAAAGTCAAATTATTACCTGAGTTTGAAGCAACTCCTCTGAGAAATACTATTGGATGGTACAGTGGTTAGCACTGCTGCCTCACAGCACCAGGGACCCAGGTTCAATTCCTGGCTTGGGTCATTGTCTGTGCGGAGTTTGCACGTTCTTCCTATGTCTGCGTGGGTTTCCTCCGGGTGCTCCGGTTTCTTCCCACAGTCCAAAGATGCACAGGTTAGATGCATTGGCCATGGTAAAAATTGCCCTTTAGTGTCCAAAGATATGTAGGTTGGGTGGATTGGCCATGCTAAATTGTCCTTTAGTGTCGAAAGATGAGCAGGTTAGGGTGGATTAAATGTTACGGGGATGGCCTCCTTCTGCACTGTAGGGATTCTGTGATTATTCATTGATATTGATAAAATTCTGCATTCATGCAGATTTGATGGGCCAAATGGCTGCCTTCTGCACAGTAGGGATTCTATGATTTCTATGGTTCGTGTGTAAGTCCAGGGAAAGGGTATTGATTGAGTATAGTGCTGGAGGTATCACATGCAAAGGACTATGAGGGTCCTTGCCGAGGTCTATCTTGGAGACAGATTCTGGGGGAATGGTAGCACTGTTAAGAGGCACTGTTGTGCTCTCCCAGAGTGAAGTTTTAACTTGCTGAAAATACCTTTGCATTGCATTAAAATTGGGCCTGCAGAAATCTGTTGTTTTCACTCATGCTGCCTGAATTTAAGAAATTGTTAAATTGAATTTGAGAGGTTTGGTGGAACAAAGGGACCTTGGAGTGTTTGTCTATAGACCTCTGTAGGCATGTTAGCAGCGTGATGAAAAAGGTGTATTGGACACTTGCCTTTATTATCCAAGGCATAGATTACAAAAGCAGAGAGGTCGTGTTGGAGTTGTAAAGAACTTTGGTGAGGCCACAGCTAGTGCAGTTCTGGTCGCCTCATTATAGGAAGGATGTGATTGCACTGAAGGGGATGCAGAGGAGATTCACCAGGATGCTGCCTGGGATGGAGCATTGAAGTTATGAAGAGAGGCTGAATAGGCTTGGGTTGTTTTCTCTGGAGCAGAGAAGACTGAGGGGGGACCTGATCGAGGTGTACAAGATTATGAGGAGAATGGACAGAGTGGATAGGGAGCAGCTGTTCCCCTTAGTTGAAAGGTCAGTCATGAGGGGACACAGGTTCAAGGTGAGGAGCAGGAGGTTTAGTGGGGTATGTGAATCTGGAATGCGCTGCCTGGGAGAGTGGTGGAGGTGGGATGCCTCACATCCAGTACCTGGATGAGCACGTGGCACTTCATAACATTCAGGGCTATGGGCCAAGTGCTGGTAAATGGGATTAAGTGGGAGTTGAGGTGTTTTTCATGAGTCGGTGTGGACTGGATGGGCTGAAGGGTCTCTATTCTATGATTCTAAGTGGGTTGCCAGAGGAAGGCCAGTACCATACATCCAGCTTCTCCATGCTCAGGAGAGTCACAAACTAGTGACTTGATGTTGTGGTAGTGTAACACTGTCTGTGACCAATGCTGACTATGAATCCCACTCCTTGCTGTGACTGTGCAATTGGTCGAAATGGACATGTTTTCACTTGAGGTTGACATTCCTTCCCGAGTATTGAAGCGAGGCTTTGATTTCTGAAGCACTTCCTTGTGTTCAACACAGTTAACTTGCAGAACTCAACAAAACGATAACATGAGTGCCCAGCAGTTACAGAGGGATTTTTAATGGTTATTGGGAGCTTAGCCAATGTGATGAGTTTTTCTGAGGCCTTCAAAGGTGGGGAGGGTGGGAATGAGGCTGAGAAGCTTTCATGGTGAGCAAGAACATGATTACTAAAAACCTTGGCTGGAATTATCTGGCAGTTCATGCCCCTCCGTCACTCTGATTTGATTTATTATTGTCATGTATTGTTTCTTCACACTATACAGACAAAGCATACCGTTCATAGAGGAGGAAAGGAGAGGGTGCAGAATGTAGTGTTACAGTCATAGCTAGGATGTAGAGAAAGATCAGCTCAATATTTGATTTATTATTATCACATGTATTGGGATACAGTGAAAAGTATGTTTCTTGCACACTATACAGACAAATCATACCGTTCATAGAGTACATGGGGAGAAGGAAATGAGAGTGTGCACAATATAGTATTACAGTCATAGCTAGGATGTAGAGAAAGATCAGTGTAATATTTGATTTGCTTTATTATTGTCACATGTATAGAGATATAGTGAAAAGTATTGTTTTTTGCATGCTATACAGACAAAGCATACTGGTCATAGAGGACATCGGGGAGAAGGAAAGGAGAGGGTGCAGAATGTAGTGTTACAGTCATAGCTAGGGTGTAGAGAAGGACCAGCTTAATATAAGGTAAGTCCATTCAAAAGTCTGATGGCAGTGGGGAAGAAGCTGTTTTTGAGTCGGTTGGTACATAACCTCAGACTTTTGTATCTTTTTCCTGACGGAAGAAGGTGGAAGAGAGAATGTCCGGGGTGCTGTGGGATCCTTAATTATGCTGGCTGCTTTTCCCAAGGCAGTGGGAAGTGTAGACAGAGTCAATGGATGGGAGGCTGTTTGTGTGATGGATTGGGCTACATTCACGACCTTTTGTAGCTCCTTGCAGTCTTGGGCAGAACAGGAGCCTACATGATACAACCAGAAAGAACGCTTTCTATGGTGCATCTGTAAAAGTTGGTGCCAGTAAGGATAAAGAATTTGGCACTCAGCCAAATCTCAGTTTACTGAAGCAGGATTGGAAAATCTCGCCAGCTTGAACGGCAGGAAATTTCTACTCCTTGACTTCCAATGGTGAAGTAGAGCAAGGAGTGCTCCAAATCAAAAGGGCAGGAAGCAAGTCCAAAGGCATTTCATTGAATCAGGTCCCCTATAAAGGTAAAGCAAGGAGGCATTCTCATTGTGTCTGTGTGAGTTTCCTCCGGGTGCTCCAGTTTCCTCCCACAGTCCAAAGATGAGCAGGTTAAGTGGATTTGCCATGCTAAATTGACCCTTAATACCCAAAAATGTGTATGTTGGATGGATTGGCCATGCTAAATTGTCCCTTAGTGTCCAAAGATGTGTAGGTTAGGGTGGATTGGCCATGCTAAATTGTCCCTTAGTGTCCAAAGATGTGTAGGTTAGGTGGATTGGCCGTGCTAAATTGTCCCTTAGTGTCCAAAGATGTGCAGGTTAGGTGGATTGGCCATGCTAAATTGTCCCTTAGTGTCCAAAGATGTGTAGGTTAGGGGGATTGGCCGTGCTAAATTGCCCCTTAACGTCCAAAGATGTGTAGGTTAGGGTGGATTGACCATGCTAAATTGCCCCTTAACGTCCAAAGATGTGCAGGGTCCGGGGGATTAGTGAGATAAATGAATGGATTACAGGGATAGTGACAGGGGAGGGGAGGTGCCTGGGTAAGATACATTCGGAGGGCCACTGCAGACTCGATGGACCGAATCGCCTCCTTCTGCAAAGTCGGATTCTGTATGTTTTCTCTTTTGCTTTTGTAAGTGTAATTCTGAACAGTTTTGGTACGTGTACCCAAGTGCAATAGATTGCACAGATGATTCAACCTATAGAAACTGGGTGAAGTGCTTAGCCAGGCAAGTAGCAATGGAATATACTGTCCTTGATGGGTGCCTAATGCTAGATGGAATTGTTACTTGTATCCTCTCTCTTTCCCTCACTTGCTTATCTCTGGATGAGGCATGCGGGCTGCACACTGCCAATATTTCTCAAAGGGATAGGATTGAGACTATACTAATTGGAATGTAATCACTTGCAGCCCACCACTGAGTTAGAGGGCAAAAAGAAACATTCAGGATCCCTCCTGGTGTCGATGGACCAGCTCAATGCATCTTTCGGGAGAAAGGACAGAGCAAACAGTGTTTTAAGTGTTCTGACAAACACTCTGGAAGGTGGGTACAAGACATGTTTTCCTTATCAACTTTTACTTGGGTAATCTTCCATGTAAAATGATTGCACTGTTTAGTTTGCAGAAGGGGAGAAAAGAACAGGTCAGACCAATATTCTCATTTCCCCATTTGACTGGTTTTCCATTTTAAAGTATACAAGACCAGTTCACACTAGTAGTTTATTTCCCCTAAGATAAAAGCAAAATACAAAAACAGAAATTGCTGGAAAATCTCAGCAGATCTGACACGATCTGTGGAGAGAAAATCGAGCCAATGTTTCAGGTATTCCTTAGCTCTAACAAAGAGTTATCCAGACTGGAAACGTTGGCTCTATTCTGTCCCCACAGATGCTGTCACACCAGCTGAGATTTTCCAGCATTTTCTACTTTTGTTTTTATTTCCTCATTCGACTGTTTTCTTCCTTCTGGGTTGTGGTGTCTTTCAATTCCGACAACGTTTCAATGTAAGAATAAACCTGCTTTATCAGTCTCCACCAAAGATGTGTAGGTTAGGGTGGATTGGCCATGCTAATTTGTTTCTTAGTGTCCAAAGATGTGCAGGTTAGGGTGGATTGGCCATGCTTAATACGCAGGATAACAGGGCTAAGGTGGGGCAGTGGACCTGGGCAAGATGCTGAGTTGGTGCCAACTCAGTGGGCCAAATGGTCTCTTTTTGCCCTGTCGGAATGCTGTGATACAATGAATATCATGTGTGGCATTTGTGGGCCACAAAAGTCTGGAATTGTGCCCTTGCCCACTTTTACTGCTGCCCCTTTAGGTCACTGACGTGATGGGAAGAACGTTTAACTGTCTACCATCGCGATCCACGGCTCCAGACTCATGTGGGAAAATACATGTTGCTGTGGCAACTCAGACCCTCTGAATGAAGTGGGGGGGGGGGGGGGGGAGAGATGCAGGAAGCTGTTAATGAACATACAAGCACTGCGCATGGTCTTGCATCATTGGCACTGCCAGCAATTTGATTTGGCATTCCGATCTTGTGATTTCAGAGCTTGAAGAGTCGCAAAGGAAGTGCCCGCCCTGTTGGTATAAATTTGCCAACATGTTTCTCATCTGGGAATGTTGCCCGCTGTGGTTGAAGCTGAAGGAGTACATGCACCTCTTCGTTTTCGATCCATTTGTGGACCTCGCCATCACCATTTGCATCGTCCTCAACACCCTCTTCATGGCAATGGAGCACTACCCAATGACCGAGTCCTTTGAAGATGTTTTGGCCGTGGGAAATTTGGTAAGACCTGTGTACTATCTTTTCCTTTAAGAGCCGTGGTGAAGCAATGCCTCTTCAGTGTTATTACGACGTGGAACTGGTTCCTCCCCCACCCCAGCTTCTGAGAACTAACACCAAATCGCCAAAGAGGAATCCCTTGCCTCATAATCTGTTATGATGTTGAAATGGAAATTTTCCTGTTTCTTTATTGTGGTAGAAAGACTCAACAAAGTTCGTTCCGATAAAATAACGTCTTTATTTCCGAATGACTGCCTGCGGTATTGTCAAAAACTTGAGTTACGACTTGCTAATTCCTTCTCAAATCCATGCTTACATAAAGAATCAGTTCAGTATTTATACATAATCATTGTCAGTTTGCGTGACCAGAGCTTATTCAGGAATTTTATCAGTAGTAGCATCATAAGCAATGCCATAAATCGTGGTACAACCTGCTGATCTCCTAAAACTCTTTGTCTCATCAGTCATACCTTTATCTTGTCCTTTGATAGACCAGAAGAAGGTCGGTGACTCCTTCATCCCTGATCTTATCTTATCTCACTCATACAGCACTAGGTTATGCGAAATCAGCCTTATCAGGTCTTGACCTTCTCCGGTCTTATTCATGTTCTAGATTATGCAGTTTCAGCTTCTCCTGTGTATGCACTTTGCATTTTAAACATCCAAGCATGGAAACAAAACAACAATTCTGGTCATAGTGATTCTCCCCACAGTCTGGAACTAATGGGCCAAATGGCCTCCTTCTGCACTGTCGGGTTTCTTTGATTCTGAAGAGGTTTCGCTATGTCCCTTACCCCAGCCATTCCTATCTTCATATTTCTGAATCCTGTGCTCCTCCATAATTGGAAACTTTTTTTTCACCCTCTTGGATAGCACTGCTTAATAGTGTTAACGATATCCTCCCCACCAACAACACCCCCCCCCCCACCCCCCCAGCGCCCTTCACCTCCTCTTTTCTCGAGAAAGCAGCCTCAGCCTTTTTGACCAGTGGTTAGCACTGCTGCCTCACAGCACCAAGGACTTAAGTTGAATTCCCGGGCTTGGGTCACTATCTGTGTGGAGTTTGTACGTTTTCCCCATGTCTGCGTGGGTTTCCTCCAGGTGCTTCCACAGTCTGAAAGATGTGTAGGTTAGGGTGGATTGGCCATGGTAAATTGTCCCTTAGTGTCCCAAAGATGTATAGCTTAGGGTGGATTGACCATGCTAAATTGTCCCTTAGTGTCCAAAGACATGTAGGTTAGGGTGCATTGGCCATGCTAAATTCTGCCTCAGTCTACCTGAACAGGAGTGTGGTGACTAAGAGATTTTCACAGTAACTTCACTGCAGTGTTAATGAAAGCCTACTTGTGACAGCAATAAATAAATTTAAAACTTTAAAAACTTTGCTAACAATTTTAGGTAATGGTTAGGATTAGTGCCACCGCTGGGAGTCGAAGACTGAACAGTACTGGGACAGGCCCTTTGGCCCACCAAGCCTTTGTTGACACATAATGCCTTTCTAAATGTTAGCCTCTTAGCAGTTTCCCTCCATTCCCTGCCTATTCACAGATCTGTCCAGATGCCTCTTAAACATTGCTGTTGTATCTATTTGTACCACCTCCTCTGGCAGCACGTCCCAGGCACCTACCACCCTCTGTGCAAAGTCCACAAAAAGATCAGCCATGATCTTATTGAATGGCGGAACAGGCTCAAGGGGTCAGATGGTCCACTCCTGTTCCTAGGTCTAATGTCCTTAACATCCTGACAAACCTTTTCTGTTCCCTCTCCAAAGTCTCCACGTCCTTCTGCTAGTGTGGCGACCAGAGCTGTACACAATATTCTAAATGCAGCCTAACTGAAGTTCTGTACAGCTGCAGCGTGACTTGCCAATTTTTATACCCTGTGGCCCTGGAACAGCCAAATCTATGGGTGGTGAAAAATTTGAATGGACATGATGTAAGATTCAGTGATGTGATATTTTTTGCATTGAGCTTTTGTACTCCTGCCACTGGAATTTTCCTTTCCAATCTGAAAGACTGGCTTTTTAAAAAACAAAATTGGATTTCACCGACAATTGCTGTTGGCGCTCAAAAGATATTTGGATATTTGCGAGTGATGGATCCTTTATTGCCTTCTTGTCGATAAGGAGAGAAGTGGAGAATTCTCAGACATCTTCAGGCTACTCTGCTCAATTGTACATAGTTAGCCTTTTTATGGGGCACAACTTCAACTGAAGATAATTGCTTCTAGTCACGTACACAAGTAAATTATTTACGTATGATATAAAGGGGTAGGCCCTAGACAATAGCTGTTTCATCACATCACATCGATAATGTCATAAGTGGTGGATGGATGAAATGTCCGTTCAGACAATGGTCACTTAATCATGTTTTTAGTACAGTTTTGGTGTTGTTAACAAGGACATTTAGCTGTGTTTTGTTGATAGAGTGAAACATCGACCTTTGTCTGCTCTATCTATTTCATGTATATGAAGAGACAGCCAATCTGCAGCGTTGAGTGCTGCCGCTGATGTGCTAATTTTCTTGGTCCTCCTGGCCGACCCCCTGCTGAACTCAGATCTCCTCTCCCACATTGCCACGTGAAGGAATTGCTACATCCAACGCATCCTCCATAAAAGCATCATTCTTACTTACAGCAACTGGAGGAACTGCTGCTTTCGACCTTCATGGTTTCTCCAACAGGCTTTTGCATTCAGCAACTACCGGTTACTGCGAGTGGGAACTGTCTGCAGAGCAGTGATTGGAGGAGCAGTAAGCGTCGGGGAGACAGAGCTGCCTCTCTACAGTCCCTTACTGACTGCTCCATCTCCTCCAATCATAGATTCCCTCTCTCTCAGTCTTGCTGTTCTTCCAAAGATACAATATGTAGTTGGAGGATCAGTGAGTGTGAAAGGAGAGGAGTATGTCATTGGAGGTCGATGAGCCAATCCCACTGTTGCTAGGTACTGACACAGCCCTACTCCTTACTTGGTTCAGTTCTTCAATGAAGTATTTAAATGATCATTGCCTGAAATTTTGGAATGAAATATTGGTTTCATAATTTCAATTAAATATTACCCTTCCTTTTAATTTCCGGTCAACCACTTCCCTATTTTGCCTACTTTGGTTACCAAATGATTGTTAATGTTTGCATGTTTTTAACCTGATTATACAAACCATATAATGCAGAAGGAGGCCATTCGGCCCATCGAGTCTGCACTGACTCTGTGACAGAGCATCAAATCCAGGCTCTATCCCCACAACCCCACATATTTACCCTGCTAATCCGCCCTAACTTACACATCTTTGGACACTAAGGGGCAAATTACTGTGGCCAATCCACCTAACCTGCACATCTTTGGACACTAAGGAGCAGTTTACCAGGGCTCATCCACTTAACCTGCACATTTTTGGATGCTGAGGGTCAATTTAGCATGGCCAATCCACCTAACCTACACATCTTTGTACACTAAGAGGCAATTTGCATGGCCAATCCACCTAACCTGCACACCCTTAGACACTAAGAAACAACTTAGCATGGCTAATCCACCTAACCTGCAAATTGTTGGACGGTGGGAGGAAACTGGAGCACCCAGAAGAAACCCACACAGACATGGGGAGAACATGCAGACTCCACACAGACAGTGACCCAAGCTGGGAATCGAACCCGGGTCCCTGGTACTGTGAGGCAACAGTGCTAACCACTGTGCTACCGTGCCTTTCAGTGCATCAGTGAACCTTTTGACACCAGCTACACTGCAAGTCAGGCTGGTTTCCTTGAGTAAAACAACACGATGATCAAAACGCCAGTATCTTTTATTGAGATAGCAGCGAAATGTTACGAAAACCAGGTGCAGCACTCAGGAAGCGTACGCACACGGAGGAAATCTGGTTCCAAACGATCGGAGCTGACTGCTGCGATGAGGAGAAAAGCTTGTGTAAATGTGTGGATGTGTGACTAAACATTGAGGTTGATGTGAAGTCTGAAAGGCAGCATTGCCTTGTGCCTGCCGCGATTGGAGTGTTCCATCACACGCATAAGGCGTCCTGCTTAGAGACAGATGTAGTTTTCCTGTTCTCTCGCTCTCCCATTGTTTGTCAGCGGCGACTCACACAGAGATGTGTTATAAATACAATATGTTCTTATATAATGCTGGCAAGAATGGCTTTTTCTGGTGCAGTGTTGCCAGCCTTTGAGCAGCCTTACAAATCATGAGGCGCAGATCCACAGCCCACACATTTAGCGCGCACTCACACGCAATTGGACGCCAAGAGTACCTTGTACTGTTGAGTGTCTATATTTGAGTTTGACACTCATGGTGTTCTGCTGTTTTAAGTTTGCAATGTGACATTAAAATAAGTTGCTGATTCATTTTCGTTGAATGTCGACAGTGCAGAAGGAGGCCATTCAGCCCATCGAATCTGCACCAACCACAATACCACCCAGGCCTTATCCCTGCAGCCCCATGTATTTAAGCTGCTAGTTCCCCTGACACTAAGGGACAATTTAGCATGGCCGATCCACCTAACCTACACATGAGGCAGCAGGGCTAACCACTGTGCCACTCTATTTTGAGCGCGATTGAGAATAGGAACGTGACTAGGACTAACCCACTGCTTGAAAAAGGAGCGATCCCTTGTGCCTGCTCAGAATTATTTGCTTCGTCACATCATACATTATCCACACAAACAATTTTTTTGCACTTTCTTCCAGGTGTTCACTGCAATCTTCACAGCGGAAATGATGATGAAGCTAATCGCGATGGACCCTTACTACTATTTCCAGGAAGGATGGAACATCTTTGATGGCTTTATCGTGTCGCTCAGTTTAATGGAATTGGGTCTCGCAAACGTTGAGGGACTGTCTGTACTCAGATCCTTCAGATTGGTAAATATCAAACTGGGGATTACTTGCCTTCAAGTGGTTTACAGTCACCGTAGTGGGGGTCTGTACTGGGAGAACTCAGCAAAAGCCCTCAATCTATGGGTTGGAGATGGGTTGGGCCCTTTTTTAATAGATTCATTTATGGGACATGGGTGTTGCTGGCTGGCCAGTATTTATTGCCCATCTCTAAGTTGCCCTTGGTGGGCAGTTGAGAGTCAACCACATTGCTGTGGCTCTGGAGTCACATGCAGGCCAGACCAGGAAAGGAGGGCAGATTTTAGTGAATCTAAAAGAATTAGAAACATTAGTGAATCAGATGGGTTTTTCCGGCAATAGTTTCACAGTCATCAGTAGATTCTTAATCCAGATATATAATCATAGAGTCATAGAGGTTTATAAACAGGCCCTTCAGGCCATCCAGTTTTTACCACTAAGTTAGTCCCACTTTCCCATGTTTGGCTGATAACCCTCTATACCCATCTTACTCATGTAACTTTCTAAAAGCTTTTTGGGCAGCATGGTGGCACAGTGGTTAGCACTGCTGCTTCACAGCTCCAGGGACCTGGGTTCAATTCCTGGCTCGGGTTACTGTCTGTGTGGAGTTTGCACATTCTCTCCATGTCTGCGTGGATTTCCTCTGGGTGCTCTGGTTTCCTCCCGCAGTCCAAAGCTGTGCAGGTTAGGTGGATTGGCTATGCTAAATTGCCCCTTTGTGTCCAAAGCTGTACAGGTTAGATGGATTGGCCGTGCTAAATTGTCCCTTAGTGTCCAAAAATGTGTAGGTTAAATGGATTTGCCATGCTAAAATTGCTCCTTAGTGTCCAAAGATGTGTAGGTTAGGTGGATTGGCCATGCTAACTTGTCTCTTAATATCTGAAGATGTGCAGGTTAGATGGATTGGCCATGCTAAATTGTCCCTTTGTGTCCCAGGATGTGTCGGTTAAGGGATTAGCAGGGTAACTGCATGGGGTTACGGGATAGTGGCTAGGTGGAATACTCTGTTGGAGAGTTGGTGAAGGCTTGATGGGCTCAGTGGCCTCCTCCTGAACTGTAAGGATTCTATGACTTCTATGAAAGACAGTTAAGGGAAGAGTTTTCAATCATGTGAAGTGCTTGGGCCACTGTGAGCGAAGATCAGGAAATTGCTTTCAAAGAACCTGCAAAGGCTTTAAAGGTGTGAGGTCTGCTAAGTATATGGGAATGAATGTGAATGGGGTTCCCATGAATGCAAGATGGGAACTCAGTTTCATCATCGGCAGAGACGATTGAGTGGCAAAATCCCGCCAGGGTAAAAGCCATTTAGGACTCCCACTCGACTCTCTGCCCCTGCTGCCATCCCATCCCCCAAAAATGGAGACAGAGAGGTTTTTTGTTCCATTTTGTTCAGTTGAAGTTCCCGTATAGAATTGTACCAGCAGAGGGAGTCTACAAGCGGAATCAGAAGCTGTTTTTAATAAAAGGCAGGTTGCTCATGCATTTTTAACTCTGGTCTTTCTCTGGCCATTTCTAATCCTAAGTTACTCACACCTCTTGCTAGCTCTTCATTAAATTCGAGTATCTATTTCTTTAACCATGTTTTCAGTGATCCTGTGAATGTTTCCTCTTCTGATTTGGACTGGAGTTCTCTGATGTTGTTCACCCCACGACTGCTACCAGTGAGAATTTGGCACTCAGCCAAATCTTCACTCACAGCAGTGGAACTGGAAAATCTCAGCTGCTGGCGAGGTTGGAGAGTCCCAGCTGTGATGTCTGCTCCTGGCAAAATGCCTTGGGACATTTTTCTATGTTAAGTATGTTGGATTAGTATAGATGGGTATTTGAGGGTCAGCATAGACATGGTGGGCCGAAGGGACTGCTTCCCTGATGCTAAATGTGTTATATAAATGCAAATTGCTGTTGTAGCCACTGGTACCTTGTGATGGTTGACTCCACGGACTGTTTGTGTCTATACAATCCCTTGGTGGGTGAGAATTTGCACTTAATGAAAATATCCAGAAGCAAAAGTCTATTTTTAAAAAATGAAGATCCCAAGATGACAGCTTTCAGGGTTAAAAAAGGCAACTGTTAGTTTTGATAACATATCACAACATCGGAACGCTGGAGTCATACCTGTGACAACAGTGTCAACGGGAGCTATTTCTCACTCTCAGCATGTGACACTCATCAAACTCTGTACTTGCAGCATACCCTGCAGCAGCCTCAGGAGATTCACACTCATACTACGTCAAATGTCAGTGCACGTCTGGGCTGTCTGAATCAGAGACTCCCTGCAGCGTAGAAGAGGCCATTCAGCCCATTGAGTCTGCATGATTCTCTCCAAAAGGGCATCTTACCTATGCCCTCTCTGCCACCCTATCGTGTAACCCTACACATTTAGCATGGCCAATCCACCCTAACCTACACATCTTTCAACACTAAGGGGCAATTTAGCATGGCCAATCCACCTATCCTACACATCTTTGGACTGTGGGAGGAAACCCACTCAGACATGGGGAGAATATGCAGATTCCACACAGACAGTGACCCAAACTGGGAATTGAACCTGGGTCCCTGTTGCTATGAGGCAACAGTGCTAACCACTGTACTGCGCATGGCCCACGGCAGTCAGGGCAATTCCAAATAACATATCGGGTGATCAAAGTTCAGAATCAAACTAGTAGCATCTTCAGTGAGCTGTTAGCAGAACTACAACTAACTAACCTGGTTCATTAATGGAACTTGGAGGAGTAATTAATCTTACTTTCTGGTCTGGATTCAAAGTCACTGCCTACCAAAGTAACCCACTGATAGTAAAATGCTTTGGAAAATACTATGGTTATGAAAGAGATATATCAATGTGGATTATTTCTATTGTTGAATTCATGTTTTGGATATTTAATAGGTGACTTGATAGAGGTATATAAAATTATGAGAGGAAGAGATAGGGTGGATAGGATAAAATTGTTTCCCTTGGTGGAGAATTCTAGAACCAGGGGGCATAGATTCAGGATAACTGGAAGTTGGTGTCGAGGGGCATGAGAAGAACTTCACGCAGAGAGTGGTGGGGTGTCTGGAATTCACTGCCTGAGTTGGTGGTGGAGACAGAGACCCTAAACTCTTTAAAAGGTACCTGGATCTACTCCTTAAGTGCTGTAAGCTACAGGGCTATGGGCAGGGTGCAGGAAGGTGGGATTAGCAAGGGCATTTGGGTGTTCTGGCAGGGGCAAGATGGGCTGATTAACCTCCTCTGCTGTTGTTCTATTGATGTGGGTATCACTGGCTAGGCCAGTATTTGTTGCCCATCTCTAATCGCCCTTGAACTGAGTATTTTGCTAGGCCATTTCAGAGAGCAGTTAAGAGTCAACCACATCACAGTGAATCTGGAGTCAAATGTAGGCCAGGCTGGGTAAGGCAGATTTTCTTCCCTAAAGGGGCATTAGTGAAGCAGATTGGGCGGCATGATATTTTGCACAGCTACCTCACAACGCCAGGGACTCAGGTTCAATTCTGACTTTGGGTGACTGTGGAGTTTGCACATTGTCTGTCTGTGTGGGTTTCCTCCCACAGAGCAAAGATGTACTAGTTAGGTTGATTGGCAATGCTAAATTGAGCGTTAGTCTCAGGACGATTACGGGGATAGGGCCTGGGTGGAATTGTTGCAGGCTCAGTGAACTAAATGGCCTCCTTCAGCACTGTAGCAATTCTATTATCGTTTACGATGATGGTCATCAGTAGATTTTTAATTCCAAACTTTTTATTGAATTGAAATTTCACCGTCTGCTGTGGTGGGATTCGAACCCAGGTCCCTGGAGCATCCCCCTGGGTCTCTGGATTCCTAATCTAGTGACAATAGCGTGATGCCACTGCCTTCCTCTGATGACTCGTGCTTGAAATCACTGGTTTGATTGATCTATCTTCCTTTTTGTCTTCCAGCTGAGAGTTTTCAAATTGGCAAAGTCTTGGCCAACGCTAAACATGTTGATCAAGATTATCGGCAACTCTGTGGGTGCCCTAGGAAACCTGACGTTGGTGTTAGCGATCATCGTCTTCATCTTTGCGGTGGTGGGCATGCAGCTCTTTGGGAAAAGCTACAATGACTGCGTCTGCAAGATCCACGCGGATTGCATCCTGCCCCGTTGGCACATGCATGACTTCTTCCACTCTTTCCTGATTGTGTTCCGCGTGCTGTGCGGCGAATGGATTGAGACAATGTGGGACTGCATGGAGGTGGCGGGTCAGACCATGTGCCTCATTGTGTTCATGATGGTCATGGTCATTGGAAATCTTGTGGTGAGTCCCATCTTTATACATGAACCATAGAATTCATAGAATCCCTACAGTGCAGAAGGAGGCCATTTGGCCCATCAAGTCTGCACTGACAACAATCATACCCAGGTCTAATCCCCATAACCACACATTTATCCTGCTAATATAGGTAGAAGAGAGAATGTCTGGGATGTGTGGGTTTCTTGATTATGTGGCTGCTTTTCCCGAGGCAGTGGGCAGTGTAGACAGCGTAGATGGATAGGAGGCTGGTTTGCGTGATGGATTGGGCTATGTAATTTGCTGGATTTAGATCAAGGCAACTGCGTGAGATTTTAAGTGGAATCTGAGAATGTTCAATTCTGGTCACCATGTGACAGGATGGATGTGGAGGCTTTGGAGAGGGTGTAGAGGAGGTTTACCAGGATGCTACCTGGATTAGGGGGTATGAGCTCTGGAGTGGTGAAGGCTGACGGGAGACCTGATAAAAGTCTATAAAATTCTGAGAGGCATAAATAGATCAGAATCTTTTTCCCAGAGTTGAAATGCCCAATACTGGGGGCATGCGCTTGATTTGTTTGGATTTATTATTGTCACATCTATTAGGATACAGTGAAAAGTATTGTTTCTTGCGCACTATACAGACAAAGCATACCATTCATAGAGTACATAGGGGAGAAGGAAAGGAGAGAGTGCAGAATGTAGTGTTACAGTTACAGATCGGGGGTAGAGAAAGATCAGCTTAATATTTGATTTGATTTATTATTGTCACGTATTGGAATGCAGTGAAAAATATTGTTTTTTGCGTGCTATAAAGACAAAGCATACCATTCATAGAGAAGGCAAGGAGAGAGTGCAAAATATAGTGTTACAGTCACAGCTAGGGTGTAGAGAAAGATCAGCTTAATGCAAGATAAGTCCATTCAAAAGTCTGACAACAACAGAGAAGAAGCTGTTCTTGAGTCGGTCGGTACATGACCTCAGACTTTTGTATCTTTTTCCCAATGGAAGAAGGTGGAAGAGAGAATGTCCGGGGTGCGAGGGGTCCTTAATTATATTGGCTGCTTTTCCAGGGTAGCAAGAAGTGTAGACAGAGTCAATGGATGGGAGGCTGGTTTGCGAGATGGATTGGGCTACATTCACAACCCTTTTGTAGTTCCTTGTGATCTTGAGCAGAGCGGGAGCCCAGACCAAGCTGTGATACAACCAGAAAGAACGCTTTCTATGGTGCATCTATAAAAGCTGGTGAGAGTCCGAACGGACATGCCAAATTTTCTTAATCTTCTGAGAAAGTAGAGGCGTTGGTGGGACTTTCTTAACTATATTGTCGGCACGGAGGACCAGGACAGGTTGTTGGTGATCTGGATAGCTGAAAACTTGATGCTCTTGACCCTTTCTACTTCGTCCCTGTTGATGTAGACGGGGGCATGTTCTCCTTTACGCTTTCTGAAGTCGATGACAATCTCCTTCGGTCTTGGGCAGAGCAGGAGCCAATACCAAGCTGTGAAAGGATGCTTTCGATGGTGCATCTGTAAAAATTGCTGTGAGTCGTAACTGACATGAGGTGTGAGGAGCAAGTTTTTTTTACACGGAGAGTGGTAGGTGTCTGGAGCGCGCTGCCAGGGGTGGTTTTGGACGCAGATAAGCACATGAATGTGTGAGGAATGGAGGGATATATGGACCAAGGGCAAGCAGAAGGGATTAACTTAATTTGGCATCATATTCAACGAGCCGGAGGACCTGTTCCTGTGCTGTACTTTTCTGTCTTCAATGTTTCTGACAAAGCAATTTCCAAAAATGGCAGTACTTGGCTTGCTCCAAGCTTCAGGCAAAAGCTTCCTGGCATTCCCGAACCTGTCACATTCCTCTTTCTTTCAATCCAGGTGCTGAACTTGTTCCTGGCCTTGCTGCTGAGTTCTTTCAGCGCTGATAACCTCGCGGCGACTGACGACGATGGCGAGATTAACAACCTTCAGTTGTCTGTGATTCGAATCAAGAAGGGAATTGCCTTCATTAAAGCTTATGGCCACGCGTTTGTCCAGAAACACTTCAAGAGCAAAGACGCGGATGAAGCCAAACCACTGGACGAGCTCATCGACAAAAAGGTGAACTACATCGGCAACCACACCGGTGCCGATATTAACCGAGAAATGGATTACCAGAAGAACGGTAATGGTACCACCAGTGGCATTGGCAGCAGTGTTGAGAAATACATCATTGACGATGACCACAATTCCTTCATCCACAATCCCAATCTGACTGTCAGAGTCCCAATCGCTGTCGGAGAGTCGGATTTTGAAAACCTCAACACCGAAGACTTCAGCAGCGAATCCGAAGTTGGTGGGAGCAAAGAGGTAAGAAGACTGTTTTTATAATCTTTCTCCATGCTCGCTGTGTCTTTGAATCTGTACTCCTAGATCTCTTTGTTCTGTAACTCTCCCTGACGCCCGACCATTAACTGAGTAAGTCCTGCCCTGGTTCAATCAACCAAAATGCATCACCTCACATTTATCTAAATTAAATTCCATCTACCATTCGTCAGCCCACTGGCCCAATTGATCAAGATCCCGTTGCAATTGGAGATAACCTTCTTCACTGCCCACTGTACCACTAATCTTGGTGTCATCTGCAAACTTACTAACCATACCTCCTATATTCTCATCCAAATCATTAGTATAAATGACAAATAACAGTGGACCCAGCACTGATCCCTGAGGCACATCATTAGTCACAGATCTCCAGTTTGAAAAACAACCCTCTGCAACCACCATGAAGAAGCCAATTTTGTATCCATTCAGATATCTCACTCTGGATCCCTTGAGATTTAATCTTATGCAATAACCTACCATGCTGTACCTTGTCAAAGGCCTTGCTAAAGTCCATGTAGACAATATCAACTGCACTGCCCTCATCTACCTTCTTGGTTACCCTTCAAAAAATTCAATTAAATTTGCGAGACATGATTTTCCACTCACAAAGCCATACTGACTGACTGTCCCTAATCAGTCCTTGCATCTCTAAATGCCTGTAGATCCTGTCTCTCGAAATACCTTCCAACAACTTACCCACCACAGATGTGAGGCTCACTGACCTGTAGTTCCCAGGTTTTTCCCTGCAGCCCTTTTTAAACAAAGGCACAATGTTTGCCACTCTCCAATCTTTAGGCAACCTCATCCGTGACTATTGATGATTCAGCTATCTCTGCTAGGGGACCCACTATTTCCTCCCTAACCTCCCACAATGTTCTGGGATACACTTGATCAGATCCCGGAATTTATCTACGTTGAGGCACTTCAAGACTTCCAGCGCCGTCTCCTCTGTAATACATACACTCCTCAAGACATCACTATTTATTTCCCCAAGTTCCCTAACATCCATGATTTTCTCAATAGTAAATACTGATGAGAAATATTCATTTAGGATCTCACCTATCTCTCGTGAATACGCACATAGATGACCTTGTTGATCCTTAAGAAGCCCTACTCCCTCCCTTGTTACTCTTTTGCTCTTTATATGTTTGTAGAAGCTCTTTGGATTCTCCTTTTCCTTATCTGCTGAAACAATCTCGTGTCTCCTTTCTGCCCTCCTGATTTCTCTCTTAACTCTTCTCCTACACCCTCTATACTTTTCAAGGGATTCACTTGATCCCAGCTGCCTATGCATGTCATGTGCCTCTTTCTTCTCAATATCCCGAGTCATCCAGGGTTCCTGCCTTCTGCCAGCCTTGCCCTTCATTCTAAGAGGAATGTGTTTAACCTGAACCTTGGTTAATACACTTTCGAAAGTCTCCCACTTACCAGACGTCCCTTTGTCTTCCCATAGACTCCCCCGATTAACTGTTGAAAATGCCTGCCTGATACCATCAAAATTGGCCTTGCGCCAATTTAGAATTTTAACTTTTGGACCAGACCTATCATTCTCCATAGTTATCTTAAAACTAAAAGAATTATGGACACTGATCCCAAATTGATCCCTCGCTTACACTTCTCTCACCTGTCCTTCCATATTTCGCAAGAGGAGGTCAAGTTTTGCCCCATCTCTAGTCAGACCATCCACATGCTGAATGAGAAATTCCTCCTGAATACGATGAACAAATTTCTCTCCATCCAACCCTCTAATACTATGGCTGTCCCAGTCAGTGTTGGGAAAATTAAAGTCCCCTACTATTACCATCCTATTTTTCTTGGAGCTGTCTGTAATCTCCTTACATATTTGTTCCTCAATTTTCCACTGACTACTTGGGGGCCTATAGTACAACACTATTTTATTTTTCAGTTCTACCCATGTAGATCAGTGGTTGAACCCTTGGATATATCCTCTCTCAGTATGGCCATGATGCTTTCCCTAATCAAAAGTGTAACCCCCCCTGCCCCTCACTACCCCACCTCCCCCCCCCCCCACTCCCCCAACCACCACCACCTTACCTCCTGTTCTATCTTTCCTATAGCATTTGTACCCTGGAACATTGAGCTGCCAGTCCTGTCCCTCCCTTAGCCATGTTTCAGTAATAGCTATAATATTCCAGTCCCATGTATCCATCCACACCCTGAGTTCATCTGCCTTGCCTGTCAGGCCTCTTGCATTGAAATAAAAGGAGTTTAATCTGGATTTCCCTTGCTCTCTGTCTTGCTTTTGCCTGATCAGGATTACTGACACGGCCTTTACTACTTAATATGCTCTCTTTAACTTCTATGCTGTCCTCAAACTTTTCTTCTGTCTCCCTACTGTTTTGGGTCCCACCCCCTGCCAAACCAGTTTAAACCCTCCCAAGCGGCTCTAGCAAATCTGCCTGCCAGGATGTTAGTCCCTATCCAGTTCAGGTGTAATCCACCCTCTTGAACAGGTCAGCCCTTTCCTGAGAAAAGATCCCAATAATCCACAAATCTAAATCCCTGCCCCTTGCACCAGCTCTCAAGCCATGCATTCATCTGCCTAATCTTCCTATTTCCTACTCTCAGTAGCACTGGTAGTAGTCCTGATATTACTATCCTTGAGGTCGTACAACCTATACATCTTTGGATACTAAGAGACAATTTAGCATGGCCAATCCATCTAACCTACACATCTTTGGATACTAAGGGGTAATTTAGCACGGCCAATCCACCGTAACCTGCACATCTTTGAGCTGTGGGGGGAAACCAGAGCACCCAGAGGAAACCCACACAGACATGGGAAGAATGTGCAAACTCCACATAGTCAGTGACCCAAGATCGGGGATCGAAGTTGGATCTCTGGCTCTTGAGGCAGCAGTGGTAACCACTGTGCTGCCCGTCACTGAGGGCCTGCACACCACAGGGCACATACAACTAGGCCGCCAGGAACATTTCTCTTTGTCAATCCTAAACTGGCCAACATGAATGAATTGAACCAAATTTACCAGAGAGCGGTCTTCAGATGACAAAATGGCTTCAGGCTATGCAATCCCAAACTCCGTGGGCCAAATTTTATGGAGACGATGGCAATCCCAGTCGCTGGCTGCAGGGCCATTGAGCTTTGCCCAGATTAGGAAGGTCTGTTGCATCCTGTGCCACTTGGGCACCCTAAGGCTCTTCCCAAACCCCTCCCCCACACCCCTCTTCAATCCTGCGGCAAGCAAGGACACTTTGGCTGGAAAACCCACCCACCAAGAGCTGCCAGCCAATCAGAGGCTGACAGTTCTTGTGTGCTCAGTAACGTCACCAGAGAGGCAACTGTCAGCACAGTGCCCACCTGAAGCATCAAATTGAAGGGGCACAGGGACTCAGGGTGTAGACAGAGTGCTGGCAGCAGGGGGTACGGGGGTGGAGGAGAGTTGGCATTGTAGGCAGGAGGGTGGTTCTCAGCATTCCACCTCACCCACCCCGATGCTGTATCCCTTGATCAGGCTCTGGGGACCTCCTCAACCAACCAGCCCTTATCACCACCACACCCCGCCCCCCAAACCCTGATTTTAGGAGCCTGCAGGCAAAGTTCTCGGGGTTTACCCTTGTGAGAGAGTCTGGGACCAGGGGGCAGCATCTCAGAGTAAGACATTGAAGACAAAGATGAGGAGAAATTTCTTCGCTGAGGGGAGTGAATCTGTGGGGTTCTTTACCGCAGAGGGTTGTAGAGGCTGGGTCGTTAAGTATGTTCAAGGTTGAGGAGAACAGATTTTTTCATCAGTAAGGGAATCAAGGGGTTGGCACGTGATAGCCAGTGCAGTGAAGGGAGATAAGGAGACTCTGAGTATAGTTAGGGTCAGGGTGATCCTTTGGACCTCTGGACAACTTCTGATGCAGGAATGAGCTTTACTAATGAGATGTTCCCCAATTAAATAACGTCACCATTCTGCACCAAACCTCACACAAATGTCCTGGGCCCACCTGGGTATAATCAGGATGTCCTCATCACACACGTGGGGCTGAGAGACCAGACCAATGAAATCACGAGGTTCTGTTTTGCTGAGTGACTTTGCTTGATTGGCAGCTTTAACTGGTTATAATAAGTTATTTTTTTCTACAATCTCTTTTCTCAATGTCTCAGTGTTTGGATGTGATTAAGGGATGGAGAGTGAGTAAAGCCTTGGTTATGGATACTTTATTCGTCTGTCTGATTGACAATTTTGGAAGGTTCTGGGGCACTTTCTTTCTTTGCAAAGAACATTTTTGATTGGGTGTTTTTTTTCTCAACAATCCACACTTGCCACTGTTATTCTGATGCACATTGCTTTGATTTGGTTCTTTGTCACATGTATTGGTACACATTAATAGTCGAGTGATAATACCACTAGGTTGTCACTCAGGGAGGTGATAGCTTCACGGTATTAGTACTAGACTATTAATCCAACAACTCAGCTAATGCTCTGGGGACCCAGGTTCAAATCCTGCCACAGCAGATGGTGGAATTTGAATTCAATAAAAAACATTTGGAGTTAAGAATCTACTGATGAAACCATTGTCAAAAAAACCCATCAGGTTCACCAATGCCCTTTAGGGAAGGAAATCTGCCATCCTTACCCGGTCTGGCCTACACGTGACTCCAAAGCCACAGCAATGTGGTTGATTCTCAGCTGCCCCTTTGAAATGGCTTCACAAGCCATTCAGTTTTCAAGGACAATTATGGATGGACAATAAATGCTGGCCCAGCCAGCAATGCCCATATCCTATGAATGAATAAAAAAATGCAATGAAAAGTATTATTTCTTGCACGCTATATGGCATGCTGTTCATTGAGTACATAGGGGAGAAGAAAAGGAGAGGGTGCAGAATATAGTGTTACAGTCACAGCTAGGGTGTAGAGAAAGATCAACATAATATTGATTTGATTTATTATTGTCACGTATTGGGATACAGTGAAAAGTATCTTGTTTCTTGTGCACTATACAGACAAAACATACCATTCATAGAGTACTTAGGGGAAAAGGAAAGGAGAGAGTGCAGAGTATAGTGTTAGCTGTAGTCATAGCTAGGGTGTAGAGAAAGATCAGCTTAATATAAGGTAGGTTCATTCAAAAACCTGGTGGCAGCAACTAAGAAGCTATTCTTGAGTCAATTGATATGACTTTTGTATCTTTTTCCCGATGGAAGAAGGTGGAAGAGAGAATGTCCGGGGCGTGTGGGGTCCTTAATTATGTTGTTGCTTTTCCCAAGACAGTAGGAAGTGTAGACAGAGTCAGTGGATGGGAGGCTGGTTTGCATAATGGATTGGACCTCATTCACGACCCTTTGTAGTTTCTTGCGGTCATGGTCAGAGCAGGAGTCATGGGTGTTTTCAACTGGGTGGACATGCAGGGAAGGGGCATGAGCTAACATTGAGTTAGCATGGAGAGTATGAGACACCATGGTGAGTGACAAGGGTCACTGAGTTGGGGCAGTACCAGGGGAGTCTCGGGGACTGGCATGGTGGGTACGAGGAGCTATGGGGAACATTGGCTGGGGCCTTTGAATCCACACTATGGTTCACTTCAGGTTGGGAGTGCAAGCTGTGTGCTTGCTTTCTGCGCCCTTATCCAATGCCAGAGAAAACTGCTGGCAGTGGGAATCCCAGGATCAGTTCTGCCCACCATTTTCAAATAGCTGCAGTATAAAGTTTAAAGTTAATTTATTATTCGCAAGCTTACATTAACACCTTAATGTAGTTATTGTGAAAACCCCCGAATCGCCACAGTCCAGCAGCTCTTCATGTACTCTGAGGGAGAATTTAGCATGGCCAATGCACCCTAACCAGAACATCTTTCAGACTGTGGGAGGAAACCGGAGCACCCAGAGGAAACCCACACAGATACTGGCATGGTGGCACAGTGGTTAGCACTGCTGCCTCACAGCACCACAGACCCGGGTTCAATACTGGCCTAGGGTCACTGTCAGTGTGGAGTTTGCACATTCTCCCTGTGACTGCATGGGTTTCATAAGCACACAAGAACATAAGAAATAGGAGCAGGAGTAGGCCATCTAGCTCTTAGAGCCTGCCCTGCCATTCAATAAGATCATGGCTGATCTGTAGTGGATCAGTTCCACTTTCCCGCTTTCTCCACATAACCCTTAATTCCCTTGTCTTTCAGACAAGGTCTATCAAACCAGATGCCCTGGTTTTCTCCCACAGTTAAAAGATGTGCGGGTTAGGGAGATTGGCCATGGTAAATTGATCCTAGTGTAGGGGGGTTAGCAGGGTAAATATGTGGGGTTACGGGAACAGGGCCTGGATGCAGACTCATTGGGCCAAATGGCCTCCTCCTGCACTATAGGGATTCTGTGGAACGTGCAGACGCCACACAGGCAGTGATCTGAGCCGGGAATCGAACTCGGGTCCCTGGCGCTGTGAGGCAGCAGTGCTAACCACTGCCACCGTGCTCCATGGAAATTCAGTCGAGTGTCCAAGGCAACATTGTACCCTATTGGTTCGAATAATAAAACATGACCCGACAAGTGCAACTACAATTGGCAACTGCTGGGTCAGGATTGGAAGCTCGATATCAATGGGAATCAAACTGAAAGGAAGGATGAATGGGAGGAGAGGTAATTGCAAGCAAAATAATAACATTCGAAGCTAAGGATTTAAACTTGAGCAGTCTGAAAGCACCCTCTTGCAGCAAGCAGGAAATTTATGAATGATTTCCAAGGCATTTTCTAAACGGGGAGAGAATTTAGAAATCAGAAGGGCAAAGGGACTTGGGAGTCCTTGTTCAAGATTCTCTTAAGGCTAATGTGCAGGTTCAGTCAGCAGTTAGGAAGGCAAATGCAATGTTAGCATTCATGTCAAGAGGGCTAGAATATAAGAGCAGGGATGTACTTCCGAGGCTGTGGTCAAGCTGGAGCATTGTGAGCAATTTTGGGCCCCCGTATCTGAGGAAGGATGTGCTGGCCTGGGAAGGGGTTCAGAGGAGATTCACAAGAATGATCCCTGGAATGAAGAGCTTGTTGTATGAAGAATGGTTGAGGACTCTGGGTTTGTGCTCGATGGAGTTTAGAAGGATGGGGTGGGGGGGGTGGGGGGGGGGGGTTGCATTTGAAACGTAGAGTCCTGAGAGACCTGGATAGAATGGGGAAGATGTTTCCATTAGTCGGAGAGACTCAGATTCGAAGGCACAACCTCAGAGTAAAGGGACGACTCTTTGGAACCTAGATGAGGAGGAATTTCTTCAGCCAGAGGATGGGGAATCTGTGGAATTCATTGCCACAGAGGAGGCCAGGTCATTGAGAATATTTAAGAGAGAGATAGATAGGTTCTTAATTGATAAGGGGATCAAAGGTTACGGGGAAAAGATGGGAGAATGGGGATGAAAAACTTACCAACCATAGCAGAGCAGACTTGATGGGCCAAATGGCCTCATTCTGATCCGACGTCTCATGGTCTTATTTAGTAAGGTTGTGTTGACATTTTCTAGTCCTTTCCACTGGCCTCCAGTCTGCCAATAGAATTCCTCCCTTCCCCTACCAACATGGATTCCACATTGTATGGAGGTTGTGAACAATGGGGAACCCCATTGACAGTGACAGGGCAAATGGCCGCCACAGAACTGGCTGCGGAAAGGACGAGGGAGGGGTGACGGAAAGTCCCACAATGAGTCATAATTGCAGGAGACCGAGTGAACCTAACAGAGAAAAGGGCGGGTTCTGAGTGTTTTGACAAAGAAGAATATTAGAGGGTGTGCATGGGGGGTGCGGAGGATGGACTTTGACGGGACTGGAAGATTCTGCTAGTGGAAAGAGCCAGAAAACCCCTCTCTGTGATTCTGAGATAAGATCGGCTGCTGTGTTTTTCACCTTGAACCACTTGCAAGCCACTGATGAATGCCGAGAATTTCTTTAGCTTGCTAAAGTTTGATTTTGATTTGATTTATTATTGTCACATGTATTGGGATACAGTGAGAAGTATTTTTTTTTGCGCGCTATACAAAGCATACCATCCATAAAGAAGGAAAGGAGAGAGTGCAGAATGTAGCATTGCAGTCATAGCAAGGGTGTAGAGAAAGATGAGCTTAATGTTTGATTTATTATTGTCACATGTCTTAGGATGCAGTGAAAAGTATTATTTCTTGCACGTTATACAGACAAAGCATACCATTCATGGGGTACATGGGGAGAAGGAAAGGAGAGGGTGCAGAATGTAGCGTTACCATCATAGCTAGGGTGTAGAGAAAGATCAGCTTAATATGAGGTAGGTCCATTCAAAAGTTTGATGGCAGCAGGGAAGAAACTGTTCTTGACTCAGTTGATACGCGTCTTCAGACTTGTGTGTTTTTTTTTCCCCAATGGAAGAAAGTGTCTCAATGTTCAGAACAGCATGAGCAGTGAGCAACTCAGCACTCTTATTCTCATCCATTGACATCTTAGGAATGATTTTGGTGATATTGCTATCTTGTTTTGTTTTACTAACAATTAGGATGGGCTGGGATAATTATCTTCCTGGAAAAGATTTTAGTTCAAGTTGATTTTTCTTTTTATCCATTTGTGGGACATGGGCATTGCTGGCTGGGCCAGCATTTATTGCCCATCCCTAGTTACCCGAAGGCAGTTGAGAGTCAACCACATTACAGTGGCTTTGGAGTCACATGTAGGTCAGACCGGGTAAGGACAGCAGATTTTCACAGTAACATCATTGCAGTGTTAATGTAAGCCTTACTTGTGACGAATCAATAAATAAAAATTAAACTTTAAATAAAAAAATACGTACCACCCTCTGTCTAACAGGAGTTGCTCCTCAGATTCCCATAAATTCTTTTCCATCTTAACTTAAACCTATGCCTCCTTGTTCTCGAGTCCTGGAGTAAAAAATGAGTGCATTCACCCTATCCATGCCTCTCATGATCTTATACACCTCTAAAAGTTCACCCCTCAGTCTCCTACGCTCCAAAGAAAAGAGTTCTAGTGTGTCCAGTCTCTCCCCCTAACTCAGTCGCTTGAGTCCTGGCAACATCCTTGTAAATCTCTTCTGCACTCTCTTCATCTTTCCTACAACAAGGTGACCAAAACTGAACAGAATACTCCAGGTGCATCCTTACCAACATCCTGTACAATATAACTTTGGGTGGCACAGTGGTTAGCACTGCTCCCTCACAGAGCCAGGGACCCAGGTACAATTCTGGCTTTGGGTCACTGTCTATGTGGATTTTGCACATTCTCCCCATGTCTGTGTGGGTTTCTTCCAGGTGCTCCGGTCTCCTCCCACAGTCTAAAGATGTGTGGGTTATGTTGATAAGACCATAAGAACAAAGAACCAAAACAGCACGGGAAACAGGCCCTTCGGCCCAACGAGCCCGCGCCGCCACCCCAATGTTCCCACCTCTACCCGTGATCCCTGTCTATGTTTATAGATCTATGGATTAAAAACCAAATTTGAGACAATTTAGGGAGAATTTGTTTTGCCAATTAGCCTAAGAGCACATCTTTGGGATATGGGAGGAAACCGGAGCACCCGGAGAAAACCCATGCAAGCACGGGGAGAATGCGCAAATTCCCACAGACACAGGCCCAAATCCATGTATCTGCACAGCACAGTGATAGTCACTGAGCTGTCGTATTGCCCATCAAATGGTCCAGGTCAAGCATACACTAATGACGTGAAGCACTAGGATACTCTCGAAAAAAAAATCCAAGAGTAGTCCTCTCACGACCCATCGCGTGTATGCTCCTTGTAAGACAACAAGGTGGACCAAAGCAGCTATAGGATAAAAACAAGTACATCAATAAAGCAGAATTAGGCCACTCGGCCCATTGAGTCTGCTCTGCCATTCAATCATGGCTGACATTTTTCTCATCCCTATTCTCCTGCCATTTCCCCAGAACCCCTGATCTCCTTATTAATCAAGAACCTCTCTATCTCTGTCTTAAAGATACTCAACGACCTGATCTCCACAACCTTCTACAGCAAAGAGTTCCACAAATTCACCACTCTCTGGCTGAAGAAATTCCTCCTCATCTGTATTTTAAAGGATCATCCCTTTAGCCTGAGATTGTGCCCTCTGGTTCTAGTTTTTCCTACTAGTGGAAACATTCTCTCTGTGTCCACTCTATCCTTGCCTCGCAGTATCCTGTAAGTTTCAATGCAATCCCCCCTCATCTTTCTAAACTCTTACGAGTACAGATCCAAAATCCTCAACCGTTCCTCATAAGACAAGCTCTTCATTCCAGGAATCATTCTTGTAAACCTGCTCTGGAACCTTTCCAAGGCCAGCACATCCTTCCTTAGATACGGGGCCCAAAACTGTTCACAGTACTCCAAATGGGGTCTGACCAGAGCCTTGTACAGCCTCAGAGTACATCCTTGCTCTTGTATACTAGATTGATCATGATAAATTGTGTCAGAGAGATTAGTAGGGCAAATATGTGGGGTAATGGGGATAGGGCCTGTGTGGGATTGTGGCGCAGACATGGTGGGCTGAATGGCCTCCTTTTGCACTGGAGGATTCTGATTCCCAGCTTCTAAACTCAATGCCCTAACTGATGAAGGCCAGTGTGCCAAAAGCCTTCTTTACTGTCCAATCTACCGGTGACTCCACCTTAAGATAACTGCACACCTGAACTCCAAGGAGCTTCTGTTCCATGCTGCTCCCTAAGATCATACTGCAGTTTAAATGAAATTCCACGCTTGTAATCCATTGCCCCTTGTGCCTCACTCCAGTACCACACAGTTAAAATCCAAAGAGCTGTGTGACGCACTGCTAAACAAGGCACGCTAAAGATACGCGACCCACGCTATCTCTGCCTACACTTGATCCGGTAATATCTAGCCCATCCGCGATAGTGATGAAGTTGCTAATGTTTTGCTTGTCTCGCCATCTTGCAGAAACTGGATGACACCAGTTCATCAGAAGGAAGCACGATTGACATCAAGCCAGAAGGAGAAGAGGGACCCCCAGTCGAACAGCCTGAAGAGTACCTGGACCCGGAAGCGTGCTTCACCGATGGTAAGGCCTGGGTGCATGACTTGGTAACATTGTGATTGGCATGACAGAGAGATGAGTTCATTTGGATAGTTTGGGTTACATCTCTTTCAGGGTGCTTTATTAAATACAGAGAATAGATGTTGGGTGGGATTTTCCAGTCCTTTCTGCCAGCAGGATCTTCCAGTCCTGCTGAAGATGACCATCCTTCTCCCATCCCCAGCATGGTAACACTCCCCGGTGCTGGGATGGATGAGTCACACATAACACCATAGACATCAGCAGAACTGGAAGATCCCATCAGGCAGGACTGGACGATCCCACCAGGCGGGGCAGGAAAATCCCACCAGCAGGACTGGAAGATCCCACCAGTGGCCAATTGCAAGCCACCTCCGCCGCTGAAAAAGGTGGGGTAGAAGAGGCTGGAAAATCCCTACCCTTGTCTTGATGGTTCAGCCACTATTTCATGGGCATGGTGAGCTCGTAGTTGGCAAATGCTGTTTCATGAGTTTAATATGCATGAAATAATTTGTAAGGAAGTTTTCTCAATGCAATACTTAATTGTAGTTAAATACTTGAGGAGGTGATTAGATTGGGTGGTGATACAGTGCCTTGAACAAATGTATTTATAATATGTTTTCTGTAAAGAGTATGTTTAAAATCCAGCTGTTTTATATCTGCACCAGGCCCACTCATGCTGAAAATGCAGGCTAATGAATGATTTTAGTGAAGGATGTTTTTGTTTTAATCTGAGTGAATGCATTTTTATTTACTTAGGTATTCCTTTTGGTAGGTTTCAATTAGGTGATTGATAAGAGACAGAGTCATGTGATTAATGGGAGGGCTAAGCTTGCAGGAAAGACAATATTTTAGTTTCATTGTTAAAACCAAGAGCAGATGCTGACCGGAGCTGTTTGGAAGTGGTGTCGTTCTCTCTCTGGAAAAAATGTCTCTCTCGCTAGAGATGTTCAAAAGACTCCAGGGACTGTTAACAAGTACAAGCAGGTCAGCCTGTGTGTTGCTAACTGATTTTAAAGAGGAATTTAAGTCCATAAGAGGAATATTGCTTAAATTGGAACTACTAGAGAGAGGTTAGCAGTTAAGAATTGAATCTTGTCATGTTTAGCTATTGTTCAAATGTTAAATGTTAAGTTGGTTCATTTGTTATTGTTAAACTGTGTTGTTAAATAAAATCTGTCTTGATAAAAATTCCCTCTTTTGTCAATCGAATCATGCCTGGCATGAAACACCTTATCCAATGCAACAATAGTTGAGATCTAGTCTAACTCCATTATATATTTTGGGGTTTTGGACCTGTATTTGTACCCTAACAGTTGTATTAGGGTGGAATTAAACTTGTATAATATGTTGGTTAAACTCCATCCACATTGCAATATAACGTTCACTTAATTATCTGGATATTCCTACTTGCAGTTTGATTTGGAGACAAAAACATGATACTTCAGGGTATCAGGAGTTTAATTTTTCAGGAACAACCAATGTGCAGCAAGAAAAGTCTTTGAGGGACTCCCAATGAAGGTTTTCAGCATCAAGTCAGCTGCTGAGTCAAATTTGACTGAGGAAAATTGTCTACTTTGAGCAATGATTGAAATGGTGAAGGACAAAGGTCAAAGTTTGAGGCTGGAAAGAAAGAAAACTTGTTGCACTGATTAATTGATTTATTGGTCGGGGAAGGCCAGATGTAAATGGTATGAGATGGGCAAAAGAATGTGGATGAAACAGAACAAAAATTAGGAACCAGGTGCTGAGGCAGATGGAGTTTAACGCAGATAAGTGTGAGGTCATGCATTTTGGTAGGAAAAATGGGAAGACGATTTATCTAAATAGGGAGAGACTTCTGGGTGATCCAGTGCAGAGGGATCTGGGTGTTCTTGTTCATGAGTCACAGAAAACTAGCATGTAGGTACAGCAGATAATAAAGAAAGTGATTGGAATGTTGGTGTTTATAGCTAAAGGAATAGAATATATAGGTAGGAAATATTGTTGCAACTATACGAGACATTAGTAAGGCTGCATCTGGAATATTGTGCACAGTTTTGGTCCCCTTATTTGAGGAAAGATGTAGTGGCATTAAAGGCAGTTCAGAGGAGGTTCACTGGATTGATTCCAGAGTTGAGGGATTTGTCGTATGAAGTGAGATTGAACAGTTTAGGCCAACACTCTCTGGAATTTAGAAGAATGAGAGAAGATCAAATTGAGGTGTACAAGATGATAAAAGATCAGGATAAAGTAGACGTGAAGCAGATGCTTCCTCTTATGGGACATTCTAGGACGAGAAGTCTTAGGATAAGGGACAGCAAATTTAAAACAGAGTTAAGGGTAAACTACTTCTCCCAAAGGGTTGTGAATCTGTGGAATTCGCTCCCCCAGAGTGCAGTGGATGCGGAGACAGTGAATACATTTAAGGAGGAGTTAGACAGATTTTTAATGGGTTGAAAGGTTAAGGGGAGAAGGCAGGAAAATGGGATGAGGAGCTTATCAGCCATGAGTGGACTCAGTGGGCTGAATGGCCTGATTCTGCTCCTATATCTTATGAGCTTATGAGGTGGGAAAGGACATCTTGTGGTGCAGTGGGTTGTGCACCTGCCTCTGGGCTAGAAGTTCGGGATTCAGGTCCCACCTCAGCACTTGTTGGCCATGGATGGTATGTTTATAACTATGGTCAAACAGGTTAATTATCAGCCTTGCAACATGCCTGACAGCAGGTGGTAAGGGCAGGAGCCAGCCACACTGCAGAGGGCATCAGCAAACCTGTGCAGTACTGTGCCAAGTATGATCATGGATTAATCCAATGGAAACCCCATGGCCATCAGTGTCCACTTAGGGCCAGAGAAGGCAATGACATAGTGATATTATTGCTAGACTATTAATCCAGAAACTCAGTTAATGTTCTGGGGGGGCCCGGGTTCAAATTCCGCCAAAGCAGATGATAGAATTTGAATTCAATAAAAAATATCTGGAATTAAGAATCTACTGATGACCGATTGTCAGAAAAACCCATCTGGTTCACTAATGTCCCTTTAGGGAAGGAAATCTGCCATCCTTACCTGGTCTGGCCTACGTGTGACTCCAGAGACACAGCAATGTTCCACGGGGAACATAGCCCTAGGGAAGCTATGGATGGGCAATAAATGCTGGCCCAGCCACTGATACCCATGTCCCGCAAACAAATTGAAAAAAGGTACGGAGGAGAGGGAGAGGAGGCAAATTGAAATTAATCAATAAGGGACAATTCTATTTGACAGGGTTTTATGTCGCAGCTGTATAAGGTGCTGGTGAAGCCACATCTGGAGTTACTGTGTACAGTTTTGGTCTCCTTATTTGAGAAAGGATATACTGGCACTGGAGGGGATGCAGAGGAGATTCACTAGGTTGATTCCGGAGTTGAGAGGGTTGGCTCATGAGAAAAGACTGAGTAGACTGGGACTATACTCATTGGAATTCAGAAGAATGGTGGGGGGGGGCATCTTACAGAAACATACAAGATTATGAAGGGAATAAATAAGATAGAAGCAGGGAAGTTGTTTCCACTGGCAGGTGAAACTAGAACTAGGGGGCATGGCCTCAAAATAAAGGGGAGCAGATTTAGGACTGAGTTGAGGAGGAAGTTCTTCACCCAAAGGGTTGTTGTGAATCTGTGGAATTCCCTGCCCAGTTGAGGCTATCTCATTGAATGTTTTTAAGGCAAGGATAGATTTTTGAACAGTGAAGGAATTAAGGGTTATGGTGAGCGGGTGGGTAAGTGGAGCTGAGTCCATGAAAAGACCAGCCATGATCTTACTGAATGGCGGAGCAAGTTCGAGGGGACAGATGGCCGACTCCTGTGATATGGTCAAAATGGCCTTCCCTTGGACGGAACAGTTGCTGAGAGATGTGGATTCGGAAATTGCACGATGCCCTCAGACAAAATGGTGCTGGGCGTCACTCCTGCATGAGCTAATTAACTGAGCAATGATCCTGCCTTTTGAACTGTCTTTGTCTTTCCCATAGGTTGTGTGCAACGGTTTAAATGTTGTCAGGTCAGCATTGAAGAAGGTTGGGGCAAACCATGGTGGACATTGAGAAAGACCTGCTTCCTAATCGTGGAGCATAACTGGTTTGAAACCTTCATCGTGTTTATGATTCTACTCAGCAGCGGGGCACTGGTAAGTTCTTGTGAAGTAGGGCTAACCTTCTGTAAGATAGATTGGTTCATAATTTCATAAAATATAGGAGCAGAATTAGGCCATTCAGCCCATAAGTCCCCTCCATCATGGCTGATATGCTCCTCATCCCCATTTTCCTGCCTTCTCCCCATAACCCTTCAACCCATTAAAAATCTGTCTAACCCCTCCTTAAATGTACTCACTGTCCCAGCATCCACCGCACTTTGGGGGAGTGAATTCCACAGATTCACAACCCTTTGGGAGAAGTAGTTCCTCCTTAACTCTATTTTAAATTTGCTGCCCCTTATCCTAAGGCCTCTCATCCTAGAACGTCCCACAAGAGGAAGCATCCGTTCCACGTCTACTTTATCCAGACCTTTTATCATCTTGTACACCTCAATTTGATCTCCCCTCATTCTTCTAAATTCCAGAGAGTGTAGGCCTAAAACACTCCTGTCACAAGTAGGCTTACGTTAACACTGCGATGAAGTTGCTATGCAAATCCCACACACTCTTGTTCGGGTACACTGAGGGAGAATTTAGCACGGCCAATGCACCCTCACCAGCACACCTTTCGAAGTGTGGGAGGAAACCGGAGCACCTGGAGGAAACCCACGCAGACAGGGGGAGAATGTGCAAACTCCACACAGACAGTGACCCAAGTCGGGAATTGAACCCGGGTCCCTAGCACTGAGGCAGCAGTGCCAAACACTGTGCCACCATGCCGCTCCCCTAATGGCTAGCAGCTATGAGGTAAGGAAACAGAAGGTAACTGGCCCACTCATGGCACCAAACACTGGCAAAAGAAGGTGCATTTTCCAATGTTTTTGAATAGCTACAGCAGTGCGATTTTAACATTGTCCTTATCCTTTTTAGGCCTTTGAAGATATTTACATTGAACAGCGAAAGACAATCCGGACCATCCTTGAGTACGCTGACAAGATCTTCACGTACATCTTCATCCTTGAGATGTTGTTGAAGTGGACGGCGTACGGGTTTCAAAAATACTTCACAAACGCATGGTGTTGGCTGGACTTCCTCATTGTGGATGTATGTATCCAACCATTTTGTCTACTTTGATTTTTTTGCCAAGGGAAGGGCAGGCCTGGAATAGTAATGTCAGACTGTGTGGTCTTACTTGCCAGTCAGTCTGTATTTAATCCAAGTGCAGCAAACTGTTGCGCCAATCTTGTCACAATGTGCCAGGAGGAAGAAGGACAGATTGATCTCTTCAGCTAATTTAAAGTGGGCTTCAGGGTAAGAACTTACATTGGGTGAAATTTATTTATTTATTGGTGTCACAAGTAGGCTTACATTAACGCTGCAATGAAGTTACTGTGAAAATCCCTTAGTTACCACCCTCCGCACCTGTTCAGGTACACTGAGGGTGAATTTTGCCAATGCACCCTAACCCGCATGTCTTTCAGGCTGTGGGAGGAAACCGGAGCACCCACAGGAAACCCATGCAGACATGGCGGAGAAAGTGCAGACTCCATACAGACAGTGACCCAAACCGGGAATCGAACCTGGGTCCTTGGAGTTGTGAGGCAGCAGTGCTAACCAATGTGCTACCCACGCAGACGCGGGGAGAATGTGCAAACGCCACACAGACAGTGACCCGAGCTGGGAATTGAATCTGGGTCCCTGGTGCTGTGAGGCAACAGTGCTTAACCCACTGAAGTCCCTCCAGGATTTCTAAAGGATGACAGCAGGGCTTAATCTGATAAAGAAATTGTTTAGGGTATTGGGTCAATCGCTTCACAGTAACAGTGATGAAGGCCTGAACCTTCATTTGATGCTGGATTCTCTTCATGTGGCCTACTCATCCAAGTGAAGCCTAAATGCTCTCTTTCTTCCCTCACAAGTAACATGAATACTGGGGCCTCCCACACACCATATTACTGTGCTCATGTGTTTTCATGCGGTTGAAAAAATGTCAAACTGCTTCATAATAAAATCACCACACGTGACAAGAGTGGCGCAAAGACATTCACAGTGAGTGTAAGATGTGTGCCTTCAGTGATATCGAAATTGAATTCCTTTATTATTTCTCTCGTGTCTGAAGGAAAATTGAGGCCTGGTTTATAAGGTTACACTCTGTCAACTTTGCCTTGTGTCCTTTCCTGGAATGATTTAAATGTGAACTAATGATAAAGTTTGTTTTATGCTATTGCAACCACGTGGCGTTTTGTGCTCTGCCACCAAAGATGTGAATTTGTTTCAAATGTACAAATCTGTTGACTGTGTTGGGATTGTTTTATTGTCACCTTGATCTTAATATGCAAACCTTTTCCAAAATGACTAGCTGGCCATTTCAAACCTGGCCGCCATGTTGAATCTGAGGAAGGCGTTGACTTCTTAATGTCACATGTTAGAAGAAAAACGTTTGCCGGTGATTCAAGTGGTAGATTTTAGCCTTAATAAGGCAAGACGCTGGGACAGGCCGACTCAATGCAAAAATTTCTTCAAAATCTGCCAGAGGTTTTCCTTCCATAGCGACAATCAAAGAACAGAACAGCACAGGAACAGGCTCTTCGGTCCTCCTGTGCTGATCACGATACCTGCCTAAACTAAAACCATATGCACTTACAGAATCCATATCCTTTCATTCCCATCCCATTCATGTATTTGTTAAATGCCACTATCGTACCTGCTCCCACTCCCTCACCAGACAACGTGTTCCAGACATTCGCCAACCTCTGTGTAAAAAAAAACTTGCCTTGCACATCTCCTCCCAACTTTTCCCCGTGCACCTTAAACCTATAGTCCCGAGTACTTGACTTTCCTACCCCAGGAAAGAGCATCTGACTATCCACTCTGTCCATGCCACTCATAATCTTGTCAACCTCTATCAGTCGATGGTGAAGTTCTGACAGGTACATTTTCCTGTGGTTTAACAGAAAGGTACATATTCTTAACGCCACTCCAGTCAAACTTCGAAATACATTCCAGTATAGCACTCACACCTCCGTAAAAATTGCTGCCTTGTCTTGTGGTTGCCATTTAGGTAAATAAAACAATAGGGAGGTTCCCTCACTTTTAGATAGCAAGAGATCAGATACAACCTACACTCTGGGTTTTACAGTCTTAGAAGCTAGAGTAACTCATGAGATTTTATGAAAGTCCAAACTACTGATGTCACCACTACTTTACACAGATTAGTAGCGAACAGATGGGGCTTTCACCTTGAATCATTTGGTACTAAGGTTGCGCAGAACAGTTTCAAATCAAAACTCCATGATGTTTCTCTCAATGAGCAAGACAAAATGCAAGTTATTCCCTGAGAATAGAAACTGGAGTAAAAATTAGCCTTGAGTGACAGTACAAAATAGCCACCACTGTATTTAACCAGTTGCCCATTCCATCCTGTACTCAAAATTGAGCTCCATTCGCTTGAATCTGAACATTGAATCTGGGTATAGAACAAATGGCCCACACAATATACGATGGTTCCCCACTCAAGGGGGTTCCTTCCCAGTTCAGAACCCCCATTTTGCACACATTACTTCCCCAACTGTATTCTTGCAGTTTTACTGCCTCGCAAGCCTCAAAATTAACTGCATTATGACTTTTTATCATATTTGTGTCCAATTCCTTTGCTATTTCAATTTGAATCCCAATCCAATCGGAAGGGATGCCTCCATTGGAATGGTTGCTGAGGCCATGCACATGGCCTAATTTCTGGACAATGCTGTTTCGCCCTGACAAAACCTCTTGCTGTCAGACAAGTGGCATTGGAAGGACAATATTACACCAGCTATTTGTCCAACACAATGCCTGACTTCACCTCAGTTGCAAGCAAGTGGCCAAGGTGAGGTCTGAACCGACAGCCTTTGACTCTGTAAGAAGGATAATATATAATCCATGCTATATTTTTAGCCAGTCTGTCTTTCTGCACTTATTTATTCCAGTTCGCTTCCTGTACTTAGGGGTTGCACTAAGGCAGACTTTCCCATTAATAATCCCCAGAACAGGTCGCTAGTCTGTTGTTAGGAACTTGTATCTTGACGGGTGCCACTCCACATCAAGCATGGTTGACCAGGAATCTCTCCCACTCTCACCGCCAGCCATTGGCATGTTTTCCTACATTATGAATGCGACTTCCTCCGCCATCAAGTGGGACTTGAACCTGGAGCTTCGGGCTTAAGAGGCAGGGACACTAACCCCACTGCGCCACAAGACCTCCTGAAGTTTATTCTTGCAAGGGGACGATATTTCCCTGGAGCGCTGTCACTCCCCTGCTGTAACTTTAGCGGACACTTGATAGAAACCCTGAGGAATGTCAAAAAATGGTCATTGGTCCCACGTGCCCCGAGCTTCCATTAACGCCCCAGTGGACAGTCACGGAAAAACACAGAATCCCTAGTCATAGAAATTTACAGCATGGAAACAGGCCCTTCGGCCAAACTTGTCTGTGCCACCCCTTTTTTTAACTCTTAGGCTCGCCCAATTGCCCATGTTTGGACCATATCTCTCTATACCCATCTTACCCATGTAACTGTCTAAATGCTTTTTAAAAGACAAAATTGTATCTGCCTCTACTACTACCTCAGGCAGCTTATTCCAGACACTCACCATCCTCTGTGAAAAAATTGCCCCCTGGACACTTCTGTATCTCTCCCCTCTCACCTTAAACCAATGCCCTCTAGTTTTAGACTCCCCTACCTTTGGGAAAAGATATTGACTATCTAACTGATCTGTGCCCCTCATTATTTTATAGACCTCGATAAGATCACCCCAAGTCTCTTACGCTCCAGAGAAAAAAGTCCCAGTCTATCCAACCTCTCGTTATAATTCAAACCATCAAGTCTCAATAGCACCCTAATAAATCTTTTCTGCACTCTTTCTAGTTTAATAATATCCTTCCTATAACAGGGCAACCTGAACTGTACAGAGTATTCCAAGTGTGGCCTTACCAATGTTTTCTCAACTTCAACAAGACGTCCCAACTCCTGTATTCAATGTTCTGACCAATGAAACCAGCAGTCAGAGATGCTTTGAAACAGCATTTGAGTTAATTGACACATTCACATCATAGTGTTTTTGCAGAGAGTTAGAAAATAGCACTTGTTTCAAAAGAGCTTCACACATAAGCCAATGCATTCCAAATACTAAACAACAATGTAATCAAATGTATTGAGGTGTTTCACAGGACCTTACAAAACAGTGGATCCCGAACATTTAGGGGACCTAACATCCACAAGATGACGAAGTTACATATTCACTGCAAGTATTCTGACACACAGGAGTATTCTAATTCTAAAGTGGACAAGTTTCAATGCAGGCTCTCCCTCCCAGTTATCCCTCAAAAAGATGTCAGGTGGCCATAGGAAATTTCTTTGGCAAAATCCCGTTGACATTCTGAATCCATCGCTGAAGCTTAATCTGACAAGATTGGCAATGCAGTTTCTGTTCATTCACTCTTGGGATCTGGGTGTTGCTGACTCACTCCAGATCGCCGTTCAGAGGCAACAATGCCATCTTTCTTAAATTATCCCAGTCCATGTGATGTAGGCACACCCACAGTGCTGTTAGGGAGGGGTTCCAGGATTTTGCCCCAGTGACAGTGAAGGAACGGCCGATATATTTCTAAGTCAGGATGGTGAGTGGAGTGGAGGGGAACTTGCAGGTGGTGATGTTCTCATTTATCTGCTGGCTTATGGTAAATAAGCCAGCAATGTTGTTGTGAGCTTTGCTGTCTGTGTTGGAACGATTATGCAATCCCCTCTTGCCGCCATTTTGTTCAGTACCGTGAGTGTCTCTTCACTTGAGTAATTCCCTCACCCACGTAGATGGTCCACTCTGGCAGAAAACTCCAGGTAAACCATCAAACTCTGGTTCAATCGTACCACTGTTGGAATCTGTTCCCCAATGTTCAAATACCAAAGGCTATTAAATCTCAGGGGTCTGATTGGACATGGGCAGGGACACCAAACAGATATTTGCCAGAATTTTACTGGCACATCAGAATCGGGAGGGGCGAGACTCACACAATGGCATTCTCCATGGGGCTCAGGTGGGATCTTACGAGCATCAAGCGGTCAAGGCGATAAAATTCCAGCATTTATATCGCTCGCCACTCATTCTGCCCCCCCCCACTCCCCGCTGCCAATATTTAGCTCCAATGTCTTCATCAGATCTGAATCTGAGGCATGTGATCATGCCTTTATTACATCCTATGCCCATGTCCAATTTTACCCCCTCTCCTCCCCCACCCCCCATCCCGTGTTTCTTGAGTGGGTCAACATATCGCTGACAATCCAGACTTTCAGTCTGTCTAGGTGTGACTGTGCCTCGAATTAATCTAGAAGTCAAACTCTGTGCGCGTGAGGTTTTGTAATAACTTTGTGCTTGAGCCCTAGGATGTTTCCAATGGTCGCTTTCGACGCTGTCAGTGTGATGTGAGCGTGAAACCCTTTGGGATTCCAAATGGTGGCCAGCGACCAAGTTTAGCCTCCCCCAGCTGTGGCTTTGATTGGAGTTGCATTGATTGGATGAAGGCTTACTAATGACTATGTTACATACCGATCTCATTAACTTCCTTTTCAGGGCCTCGGACTTCTTACCAGCCTTACTTTTCCTTTTGGTGCCTGGTACAATAACCATACATCTCACTTGAAGGTGATGATAGCAAGTCGATAACCTGTAGACCAATTTGATTGTCTAGTTCCTTTCCTCGTAGCAGAGACCTATCCCTCTTGTATGTTGAGTGAACGCTCCTGTTTAGATTTGTAATCCTTGTGGAAGAGTTTGAATTGTTTCAACCTGCCTTGTCGAACGGAAAGAAATGAGTTGACCTTACGATTGTTTCCCAACTGTGCAAATCGAGTCCTAAAGACCTCTCTCGAGTACTGAAGACAGATCCGCGATACGGACTAACTTCCCCCAGTGTCTGGGGATTGGGGTTTAACTGATAGCAATAATTAGCTCAAGTAAGTAATTATTGTCGGAGTCCATTCTGAGTTGAGCTGGAACACTGCGTCCGCACTCCAAATGGAGTGTTGGCCAAATGTTGGCCTCCATTCTACCAAGGGTGGCTTAACTCCACAACTGTCTTCAGTGCTCAGAGCGTTTGAGAACTAGCTGAAGCACTTACTAAATGGATTTCTGTTCCTCCCTGTGTTTTATGAGCAAGGGTTGGCATTCACCACGGCAAAGAGGGGTATTTGAGAAATAAAAAGATACTGCTTTGATTCTCTGTACCTCCCTGGAACCTGCATCAGTATGTCTGACCTGTTTGGACTTTCTTTGATGTTAGGGAGCTGAGTACGACACGCACACAGTTGCAAATACCACCAGTCAGTTGTTCCAAGCTAAATCCAATCTCAACACCAATATCAAACCGGGCTGAAGGGGCATCCCTTTTAGAGTCGAATCCCGCACGGAGCTAGAGTGAGCAGTTTGCTTTCCCCAGGACGGTGCAGGGTTACACTTATTTGCATATCTCAGTGATAGCATCTCTGAAATCTCACCCCCTCAGGCTCTGTAAATCTCAGCCTGTCCTTTCATTTTTTTTCTCTCTTGTTTCCCTGCTTCCCCTCCCACCTCTCCTCCGCCTCAAAATCCATGTGGCAAACCCACACGAAAAGTGAGGCAAGTCATCTGAAGTTGGGCCCACTTTCATGTCCCTCACACTGGCGAAGTCTCAGACTTCTTTCCCGCCGGCGCGTGCTCGGGGGCACCGCGCTCGCTGCCGATTCCAGGCGTGCCCGTTTCGCGGCCGGCGAATGGACGAAATGTCGGCCGCTAACCTTTTTTGCCCGCTGCTAGGAATACCGAGGCTTTGAATTGGGGGGGGGGCAAACACACACTTCCATCAGTCCGAATTGGCGGGCAAAATGGGAAGTTAGACACGACCAAGCCTCGGCGGGGTCACAAAGTGCCAGTGTGACGGGACACCGGGAGCAAACTTGTTTGCAGATGGAACTCTTGTCCCCTCTGCCGCGCTCCCCTCCCCCCCCCCCCCCCCCCCGTTCCACTGCACTGCCTCTGTATACAAGGATTATATCAGAGGTTCGTTTGATATGCAGCACAGATTTACCTATATTCTTTCTCGTAGGTACCTTTAATTTGTGTGGCTTAATTTTCTGGGCTTTTTTCTCCCCTCATTCCTCGATCGGACCTGCACAGAGTAAAGGGCAAGGGTAAGGTTTTTATCATCCATTAGGTGCTTTCCTCCGACAGGTTTCCCCCCGTTAGTTGCCTGTGTGTCTGTGATCCTTCTTCTCTTTTCTTCCTTTTGCTCTATCTTATGCCTCTTCTCAACTACGCCTTTCCTTCTAGGTCACTAGGAATTACTTCAGGCAAAGGGGAAGTAGGGCGCTGGCTTTGATGCAACGCAACGAACTTGAGACACAATTAGTCCACTTTGTTTTGCCAGCGCTAGGGCCTTTCGCTAACAGTATTGGGACCTTTGCTTTTGTGTTTCCATATAGGTTTCCTTAGTCAGCCTCGTAGCAAATGCCCTGGGCTACTCCGAACTAGGTGCCATTAAGTCTCTTAGGACACTAAGAGCTTTGAGACCTCTAAGAGCCTTATCACGATTTGAAGGGATGAGGGTAAGATGGCAGCTGACCTTCTGCATGCATATGAGAGAAAAGTTGAAGCATGCTAGAATTAATCAATATAACTCTGGGGAGGGGGTGACTTAATCATGACCCCAGCTGCTGAACTTATTCCCTCTCCCGTTTTATTCTGCACTTGCACCCTCTCCTGCGAAGGAGATACATTAGGCTGCCTCATCACATTAGACCGGCCCAAACCTACATGCCATCGTAGAACATACATCAGCTGTTCTCATTTGGACTGGCTTACCTCTAGTGTTCTGAAAAGGGTTATTTTTTTTTCTACCCCCAACCCTCCCGCTGTAACCTTAACGGAGAATCACCAGGTCCAACGAAGTACGCGTGGCGCCCATGCTCAAGCGTGGGTCAGGCAGGCCGGATTTCTATCCATCTGCCATTTTGATTGGGCAGCGCTCATTGGCGCCAATCTCAGGGGGTGGGGGATGACATTGAATATTTCTGGGCATGGAATGGCATCTTTGTGGGTTTTTTTTTGGTTGGGGGCTCGCTCAAGAGACGCATGGCACATGGCGTTCATCTGATTGTACCTGGTTGTTCTCAATCCAGTCCGCTCAAGACTGGTGGTCTTGTTTGACAGCTTTTTCCTCCACTTCCTCCCTCTATGGTACCCACCTCCCCCCTCCCCCCACTGTTGTGTCATTTTGAACAGATGTGTTCACAATCAAGCATTGCACTGAATGAGTTTGATGCCATCACCAAGTTCTGATGTAATTTTCTTTTTGAATTTGGAGTGAGACAGACGGCTGTTGATTGCGTGGAATCCGTGTCGAATAATCTCCTCCCTCCCCCAGTCCGCTGAAGGCGCACGTCACGATGTAGCGCCACCTTCACTTAGTACTGGGCTGTCCTGTACTCAGGAGCAGAGACAATGTGTTAAAAGACGGCCATTTTCTTTCGTGCGTCGCGTTCCGTCACTTCCCGAGGTTAGGTGTATGGCACGTTTGAGAGGAATTGCCAATCCCATCCAAAGCCCCTCCGCAACCTCAGGGGCCACATTGCATTGCATTATATAGACTGGCAAATGGCCGGAATGTGTTACAAAGGTGGGTAGAATCTCCAGCGCTCGGAACGAACAGACTCAAAATCGCAATCTGTTGTTGACCATCAACTATTTTGGACAATATATTCATCAAATGTTTTCAGCATATGTGCGTGAAACGCTATCATTGCCATGGTGAGTGGACAACCGAAACATAAGGGCCAGATTTTCGGTAAGCTCGAATCAAGAATTTCCCAGCCTAATACTGGGGCAGGCTGGTTAGCAGGCTGGCTTTGGCCTCTGGGATTTCGTCCCTGTTCTTTTAGAAGCTTTTAGGACCTCCCTTGCCCCGCGTACCATCTCTGTGCCAGCGCATGTCCCCAATGACCTCACATTTCCATGCCCCCTCCAATCCCAATGTCATCTCTATAGCCACCTGTCCACATAGGCGGACAGTTGTGGTTGGGGTTTGTTGTTTCATGCACCCCCGCCACCACCCCACACTGCACAGGGTTCGCTGGCAGCGGAACCAGCTGATCTCGCTGACGAGTGGAAAAATCTCAGCCAAAATTTGAAATCTCCTCAAAGTGTTCAATCTCTTATAAGAAAACAAATTTAGTAACAACATCAAAGACAACTGATCATTTAATAGCCTCCTCAAAATGACAATCCAAACGTGGATTCAGCTACCCTTGCTGAGTTACGTGCCTTTGTAGCTTTTGAGACTCACCCAAGCATTCATAATGACCTCACCTGTAATAACAGTCCTTGGTAAATATCAATAAAGAAGTCTGTTGGAATTGTAGGGACAGGTGGTCATGGTTTTTTTCTAACCTACACCAGATGGCCTGTCAATCAAAGGACAGCAAAGAGGGATTCTTTTCAATGATTACTGACAGCTTTACCCTTCATTAATGGGGACAGGGCTTCTGCATTCAGATCCCGCATTTTTAAAGGACTCCGGAGTTGGTCCGACTCTGAAAATCTAATCTTGACGGTTTCTACTTGGCCAGAACTGAAAGATGGGCCGGAATTCTCCGGCTGGTCACACCAGCGGGATTCTCCAGTCCCACCAGCTGTGAACCTCTGCCTGCGGATTTCACAGAAGTGTGGGGTGACAGCAATGGGAATTCCCATTGACAGTGGTGGGAATAGAGAATCCCACCACGAGCAAAGAGTACGTCCCCTTCCAGCACTGGGAAATGCATGGCTCAGAGGCTGGAAAATCTCACCCGTTATTTCAGCAAATGAAGCATTAAAATCGCCAGGTGTTTCTAGTGTCAGTGCAAAAGAGGGTGTTTGTCCCAGGAAATAGATGACTGGACACATGATCGAGGTTTATAATCATTGATTATAGTTGGCAAAGAGTAAGTAATGTCTTCAGCTATTAATTGAACACAGGTGCATTGGCACCATTGGTCACAAGTATTTTTATGAGATGCCACACACTTATACAAGCATCACTTTAAAAAATAGAGTGGGGAAGAAGGAATCTTTATTTTTTATAAAGATTGGGAGACAGATTTAGCTGAGACTGAACTTCCCCTTCATTGAAAACAATGAGCAGCACAGTGACATAGTGGTTAGTACTGCTGTCTCACAGCGCCAGGGACCCAGGTTCGATTCTAGCCTTGGGTAACAGTCCAAAGATGTGTAGATTAGGGGGATTGGCCATGCTAAATTGCCCCTTAGTGTCCAAAGATGTGCAAGTTAGGTGGATTAGCCATTGCTAAATTGCCCCTTAGTGTCCAAAGATGTGTAGGTTAGGTGGATTGGCCATGCTAAATTGCCCCTTAGTGTCTAAAAATGTGTGGATTAAGGGGATTGGCCATGCTAAATTGCCCCTTAGTGTCCAAAGATGTGTAGTTAGTGGAATTCTTGTGGTAAATGTATGGGTGGTCACATGGATAGGACCTGGATAAGATACGCTGTTAGAGAGTCAGTGCAGACTCAACGGGCCGAATGGCCTCCTTCTGCACTGTCGGGATTCTATTATTCTAATCCAATAGGACTCTTATTGTTTTTGCGATGCGTAACATACTGTGGGAGTGCATTGACTTGTCAAAAGGAGGTGACGGTGGGTTCCCTTCTTGAACTGTCAGCACATAGTTCTGCGCAATAGCAGGAAAAGGGTTCCGAATTGCAAAGCTCGGGCTGCATTTAATGCTATCCAATGAGGTGAGTTCAGTGGCAAGGATGGAGGGCATTTAATTGGGCAGGAAACCACTGGGTAGGGACCCTGCCATATTCCCGATGAATTCCAAGTGGGAAGATGCCTTCATTAAATTCTGCCACCTGTGTCTCTTTTACAGAGGTGTACTTCAAAATAAATTGTGTGGAAAGGTTGGAGCAGGAGGAGGCCATTCAGCCTTTTGAGATAGTTCCACCATTCATTATGATCATGGCTGATCATCCAAGTTAATATCGTGATCCCTGCTTTCCCCAATATCCTTTGATTCCGTTCGCCACATCTAATTTCTTCTTGGAAACATTCAGTGTTTTGGCTTGAACTACTTTCTGGGTAGTGAATTCCACACATTCACCACCCTCTGGGTGAAGAAACTTTGCAAGAAAATTCGAATCCACAAAGAGGCCATGTTTATTTTATTCATTGACAGGACATGGGCATCGCTGGCTGGGTCAGCATTTATTGCCCATCCCTAGTTGTCTAAGGGCAGTTGAGAGTCAACCACATTGCTGTGGCTCTGGAGTCATGTGTGGGACAGACTGAGTAAGGACAGCAGATTTCCTTCCCTAAAGGGACATTAGTGAACTAGATAGGTTTTTCCGACAATGGGTCATCAGTAGATTCTTAATTCCAGATATTTTTTATTGAATTCAAATTCCATCATCTACCCTGACGGGATTCGAACCCGGGCCCCCCAGAACATTAGCTGAGTTTCTACTCTGGTGATAATACCACTAGGCCATCGCCTCCCCATGCGCTCATCTACCTCCCCATGCGCTCATCTACCCCCCCATGCGCTCATCTACCCTCTCCACAAAAGCCCACTAAAAAATGGAACAGGAAGTAGGCCATTTTGGACCCTTGATCCAGCTCTGTCACCCATGGCTCATCTTGGTCTCAGTCGCACTTACCTGCCCTCTTGTCGTAACACTATCGTTCAAGGGGCTGCCAAACTCAGCATTGAATATATTCGAAGATTTACAGTTTGCTGGCACACCGAATTCCAAGGAACGTTTTGACGGAATAAATTCCTCCACGTCGCTGTTGAAAATGCAAGCCCCTCATTGTGAAACTGTGGGGGAAATCTCGGGAAGCTGGGGGCTCTGTGCCTCTTATTTTAGCTACGGAGAACAGTCTGACAGATTTGAAACGTACGCTCTGTTCCTCTCTCCACAGATGCTGCCAGACCTGCTGAGTTTTTCTGGCATTTTCTAGTTTAGCTCTAGAGTAACCCTCTCCCCCACCCCACAAAGCGAAACTTCCTTTCAGCATTTACCCTGTCAAACCCTGTCAGAATCTTAGAATAAGATCACTTCTCATCCTTCTCAACTCCAGTGAGTACAGGGAGGGAGAAGGTCAATGAATTTTTTAAAAAATCCTTAATTCACAGGGTGTAAACATCGCTAGCTGAGCCTGCATTTGTTGCCTGTTCTCTTATTGCCCCATGAGAAGGTGGTGGTAAGCCACATTTTGAACCATTGCAGTCCATGTGGTGTAGGTACACCCATAGTGCTGTTAGGGAGGGAGTTCCAGGATTGTAATTGGACATCAATCAATCCATGTGATGTAGGTACACCCACAGTGCTGTTAGGGAAGGATTTTGACCCAGTGACAGTGAAGGAATGGCCGATATATTTCCAAGTCAGGATGGTGAGTGTCTTGGAGGGGAACCTCCAGGTGGTGGTGTTCCCAGGTATCTGCTGCCCTTGTCCTTCTAGATGGAAGTGGTGGTGGGTTTGGAAGGTGCTGTCTAAGGAGCCTTGGTGAGTTGCTGCAGTGCATCTTGTAGATGGTACACACGGCTGCTACTGAGCGTCGGTGGTGGAGGGAGTGAATGTTTGTGGATGGGGGCCAATCAAGCAGGGCTGCTTTGTCCTGGATGGTGTCGAGCTTCTTGAGTGTTGTTGGAGCTGCATCCATCCAGGCAAGTGGGGAGTATTCCATCACACTCCTGACTTGTGCCTTGTAGGTAGTGGACAGGCTTTGGGGAATCTGGAGGTGAATTACTCGCCACAAGATTCCCAGCCTCTGACCTGCTCTGGGAGCCACATTATTTATTTGGCTGGGTCCAGTTTCTGGTCAGTGGTAACCCCCAGGATGTTGAGAATGGGGGATTCAGCCATTGACTGTCAAGGAGCAATGGTTAGATTCTCTCTTATTGGAGATGGTCATTTCCTGGCACTTGTGTGGTGTGAATGTTACTTGTCACTTTGTCAGCCCAAGCCTGAATATTGTCCAGGTCTTGATGCTTTTGGACATGGACTGTTTCAGTATCTGAGGAGTGGTGAATGGTGCTGAACATTGTACAATCATCGGTGAACATCCCCACTTCTGACCTTCTGATGGATGGAAGGTCATTGATGAAGCAGCTGAAGATGGTTGGGCCTCGGACACTGATCCTGAGGGTAGTGATGCCCTGGAACTGAGATGACTGACCTGCAATCACCACAACCATCTTCCTTTGTGCCAGGTTTGACTCCAACCAGCACAGTGATTTCCTCCTGATTCCCATTGACTCCAGTTTTGCCAGGGCTCCTTGGTGACACCTTCAGTCAAATGCTGCCTTAACGTCAAGGGCAGTCACTCTCACCTCACTTCTGGAGTTCGACTCTTTTGTCCATGTTTGAACCAAGGCTGGATTGCTGTCAGGAGTTGAGTGACCCTGGTAGAAACTCAAAGTCAGCATTGGTGAACATGTAACTGGTGAGTAAATGTGTCTTGGTCACAACTGTCAACAAGACCTTGAGTCACTTGGCTAATAATTGAGAATGGACTGATAGGGTGGTCATTGGTTGGATTGGGTTTGCTCTGTTTATTTGTGGGCAGGGGCATACGCAGGCAATTTGTTGGCAAAATGCCAGTGTTGTTGCTGTACCCGGACAGTTTGATTTGCGACTAGTTCAGGAGCAAAAGTCTTCAGCAGTACAGGCAAGATGAAGGTGCCCATTGGTGTTGTACCTGCTGCACTCACCCGTTTCCCAGTGCCCGCGAGAGTGAAGCGAGTTGGCTGAAAACGGGCTCCTGTCATTGCCAACTGGAAAAGCAACAAAGGAAATAGAAGGAGGAGTGGGCCATTCGGCCCCTTGAACCTGCTCTGACATTCATCTCAAACATGGCTAACGATCTTCCTGAATGCCATTTGCCCTCGCTGTCCCCATATCCCTCAATTTCTTGAATATCTATCGATCTCTGCCTTGAACATACTCAGTGACTGAGTCGTCTTCTGGGGGAGAGAATTCCCATGATTCTCCACCCTCTGGCACTAAGGGACAATTTAGCATGGCCAATCCACCCTAATCTACACATCTTTGGAGACTAAGGGACAATTTAGCATGGCCAATCCACCCTAACCTGCACATCTTTAGAGACTAAGGGACAATTTAGCATGGCCAATCCACCCTAACCTGCACATCTTTAGAGACTAAGGGACAACTTAGCATGGCCAATCCACCCTAACCTGCATAGCTCTGGATAATAAGGGGCAGTTTAGCATGAGGAATCCACCTAACCCACACATCTTTCGGACTGTGGGAGGAAATTGGAGCACCCGGAGGAAACCCACGCAGCCACGGGGAGAATATGCAAACGCCACACAGACAGTGACCCGAGCCAGGAATCGAACCCGGGTCTCTGGCGCTGTGAGGCAGCAGTGCTAACCACTGTATCACTGTGCTGCCCCGTGTCAGTGCTTTACCTGAGAATTTGATATTTGATACTTCAGAAATCTGACACTTTACTGATCACCTTTTGGGGAGAAGAAGGATTAAACCACTTGGGAATAAATGAGTTCAAGTTCCCAGAAGAACGAAAAAGAAGAATTCTAAACAGAATGCTAACCAGATGTTTTGGGTGCCAACGTAAGTTGGCAAATGCGACTTGTTGATTCAGGCAAGCAGCACGATAAATTCTGAAAGCAAGATGTCCAAATACTGGGACTAAGGAAAGCGAGCATTCTGCATCTGGTCTCGGGAGCGCAGTGGCCAGTTCAGGAAGTTTTCTCCAACTGTAAAGAAATCTGTCCAGAATGTCAATGAGCTGATTGACAGAATCCTGTCAGCAGTGATTGTGAAAGCAAATGATTTAAATATGCCTGTGTATCATTCCAAATCACTGAACGAAATTTTCTCTACCTGCTAAACCAGTAGAAGTGAAAATATTCACGGTTCATTAGCAGTGCATTTTGGCAAACTGATCTATCCAACCCCTGAGGCATTTCAGAAAGAAATAGACCATTAAAATATTGGAGCAGAATGAGGCCATTCGGCCCATTGAGTCTGCTCTGCCATTCTGATAAGTCAACCCCATTCCCCTGCCTTTTCCTTTGATCCCCTTACCAATCAAGAACCGATCTATCTCTCTGAAATACACACAATGACCTAGCCTCCTCTGTGGCAAAGAATTCCACAGATTCACCATCCTCTGGCTGAAGAAATTCCTCCTCATCTCTGTTCTAAAGGGACGTGCCTTCACTCTGAAGTGTGCCCTCAGATCTGAGTCTCTCTGACTAATAGAAACAAGTTCCCCACGTCCACTTTATCCTGGCCTTTCAGTATTCTGTAAGTTTCGATAAAATCCTGCCCTCCTCATCCTTCTAAATTCCGAGTACACACCCAGAGTCGTAGAATCATAGAAACCCTACAGTGCAGAAGGAGGCCATTCAGCCCATCGAGTATGCATTGACAACAACACCCATACAGGTCGTAACCCTACATATTTACCCCGTTAAACCCTCTAATGTACACATCCCAGGACACCAAAGGGCAATTTCGCATGGCCAATCCCCCTAACCTGCACATTTTTGGACACTTAAGGGACAATTGGCCGTGCTAAATTGTCTCCAAAGATGCGCAGGTTGGGTGGATTAGCCATGCTAAATTGTCCCTTAGTGTCCAAAGATGTATAGGTTGGGTGGATTGGCCATGCTAAATTGTCCCTTAGTATCCAAAGATGTGTAGGTTGGGTGGATTGGCCATGCTAAATTGTCCCTTAGTATCCAAAGATGTGCAGGTTCGGCTAATTCCAGATATTTTTATTGAATTCAACTTCCACCATTTGCTGTGGTGGGATTTGAACCCAGGTCCCCAAAATACTTGCTGAGTTTCTGGATTAATAGTCCGGCGACAAAACCAGGAGGCCATCATCTCCTCTGACAAACACAGACAATTAAATACCTTCGCTCCTCCGCATCTGTGGCTTCTTATTGGTAAGAATATTATTCTACGGAATATCACCTCCATTCTACAGAGGCCAAGGCACCACAATATTTTCCTGATTCTGATCAACTAACGAGTTACCTCTGTCTTTCACTGAAACTCCCTCCCTGGGGCAAATTGGGGGCAATAAACACTCCTTCTCTAAGCGCAGCTGTCACAGAAGGGAAGGGTTGACACTGGCCGCTGTGCGATGGCATGGTAGAACATCATTTACAATTTCCGTTACGTGTCACGGGCAACGTTCTTCTATTCCGGTTCCTGACGGAATCACCTCTCCAACATAATGAAGCGGGCAAATCTTTTGAGATACATTTAGGGACAAGCACTCCAGGACGATCGAAACGACCTCCAATAATTTGATAAATTCAGAGGGATCAAAAAAGTCTTTTTGAGCAAGTTATGACATCAACTCCATCAGTAAAATGCACTGATTACTTTCATCTTTGCTTATCGATTTTCAATGTACATTTTCTTTGCCTTGCATATCTGGCGAAGTTTATTGGATACTTTTTGAACTTCAGCCCACATAGTAGGTTCGAGCAGCACAGTGGTGGCATTGTAGAGCGCTAGGTTTCAGAGTCACGTGGAGTTGGCATCTCTATGCACAGAAGGTGCTGAAGAACGTGGGTATAATTATTTGATGCCCAACTCAAGGGCAACATAGGCCACAAGGCCTGCCCTGTAGCTGTCCCACGGCATGGGAAGATGAGGGAGATTTTAAAAGATTGGATGGTGTTTGAAAATAATGCGCAGTCCTCCCTAATTTTATTTATTTTTGAGTTTGCTAAATTTGAATTTTAAAAACTGGTTTTCACACAGGAGTTAGAAGGCCCCTGAGCCTGCCTTAGAGTGTCCACATAATGTCTTCCCAAACTCATTTTCCTCGAAAACACTTTGGCTGGAAGATCGGGTGGATATGGCGGGGGAGAACTGGAGGCAGTCAGCCTCAGAGCTGCTGCCCCAGTGCGCCTCCCCCGGCCAGTTATAAAGCAGCGATAGATTTGTGGCCTTGGGTCAGCCTTGCTGCCCAGTCAGAGTATGATGTTGGTCCAGGGAAATCAAGAGGAATGAAAGAAGAAAAAAATTGGTACATTAAGGACAGCACGGTGGCACAGTCGTTAGCACTGCTGCCTCTCAGCGCCAGGGACCCGGGTTCGATTCCGGCCTCGGGTCACTGTGTGGAGTCTGCACATTCTCCCCGTGTCTATGTGGGTTTCCTTCCACAGTCCAAAGATGTGCAGGTTAGGTGGATTGGCCATGCTAAATTATCCCTTAGTGTCCAAAGATGTACAGGTTAGGTGGATTGGCCATGGTAATTGCCCCTTTGTGCCAAGATGTGCAGGTTAGATGGGTTAGTGGGGTAAACTCGTTGAGTTATGGGGGTGGAACCGTGTAAGATGCTTTGTTGGAGAGTTGGTGCAGACTCTATGGGCCAAATGGCCTCCTTTTGCACTGTTGGAGTTCTATAATTTAGGAAAAAATTCTAACCATTTAACACTTTACCCTGAACATTCTGCGGTCCAACAAGGGGAAATATCGACGTATTCCTGTAGTTTGCTATGAAGCTTGATGTCACTCAGAGGTGCACTTCTGCCTACTATCGCTTGATATGCATTGCAAAGAGCTTATTAAACAAAAAAGAAACACCCCTTGTATCTGCAGGAAATGGCATCGCGATGCTGTTCTGTAACTTGCATGCGTACCTCACAATCACCTCCGTCAAATGTCTGCTTCCAAACGGGCTTTTGTAAGCGTGCACGTTTCGCTGCTAACTTTGTCATTTGGCCTGCTTATTCATGACTCCAGTTGGAACGACAGGGTTTAAGCTGGACAGGAGGAGGAGGAGGAGAAAGAGGTGAGCAAACTTGCTTGAGAGAGAAACAAAAAAAAAGGACGTCCGTCACTTTTATTTTTGACGGTTAACCGGCAAGGTCGCAAATATCTATGGATTCCTGGATCAATCACGCAAACAGTTTTGTAACTATGGATTAGCCACTGCTAACAGTCCTTTATAGTGCTTGACTATGCAATTTGGCAAGAGCAGCTTAAACCCTGACCTACGATCCCTGGTGTACGGTCTGCGAGGAGTTTGCCTTCGCACTGATTTTCTGTCTTTCTGCGTCCTGGTCGTAGGTTGTGGTCAACGCCTTGGTGGGAGCCATCCCTTCTATTATGAATGTACTGCTGGTCTGTCTCATCTTCTGGCTCATTTTCAGCATAATGGGAGTGAACCTTTTTGCGGGGAAATATTATTACTGTTATAATGAAACCTCAGAATATAGGTTCCTCCCCAGGGAAGTTAACAACAAGACTGACTGCGAGGCCTATATCAATCAAACCAAAGACGAAATCCGATGGAAGAATGTAAAGATTAACTTCGACAACGTGGGAGCCGGATACTTGGCGTTGCTGCAAGTGGTAAGCCTTTTTTTTGCCATTTGGTGCGCATTTCTATTACAGGGGTACAGGAGGGGATGAATTGGGTGAATGTACGAGTGAGCAAATCATAGAAGATAGGAGCAGGGGGAGGCCATTCAGCCCTTCGTGCCTGTTCCGCCATTCATCACGATCATGGTTGATCGTCCAACTCAATAGCCTAATCTTGCTTTCTCCCCATAACCTTTAATCCCATTTGCCCCCCAGTGCTATATCCAGCCGCCTCCTGAATACATTCAATGTTTTGGCATCAACTCCTTCCTGTGGGAATGAATTCCACAGGCTCACCGGGTGAAGAAATGTCTCCTCATCTCCGTCCAAATCCTCAGACTGTGACCCCTGGTTCTGGACTCCCCCCACCATCGGAAACATCTTCCCTGCATCTACCCTGTCTAGTCCTGTTAGAATTTTATAAATTTCTATGAGGTCCCCCCTCATTCGTCTGAACTCCAGTGAAAACAATCCTAACCTGGTCAATCTCTCCTCATACATCAGTCCCGTCAGAATCAGCCTGGTAAACCTTCCCTGCGCTCCCTTGAGAGCAAGAACATCCTTCCTCAGAAAAGAAGACCAAAACTGCACATAATACTCTAGTGTGGCCTCACCAAGGCCCCTGTATAATCTTAACAATACATCCCTGCTCCTGTACTCAAAACCTCTCACAATGAAGGCCAACATACCATTTGCCTTCTTCGCATGAATTGTCCTGCGAACTGTGGAAGGAGAAGGTTTCGCAGACTGCATGGACTTTTGCTGAGCACTGTTTATGGTGCTCTGAGTCACTGATACCCTCGAGGGAAAATGTCACGCTCCCAAGGGAGGCTTACTCAAAGGGAGCTCTGACTGCACTCCTGTGAAGCTATTCCTCAGCACACATGTCCACTTTAAGCCACCTCACCACCACCCCCCCCCCACCCCATCCTCCACCTGAGAATGTAGGATTGATGAATTTACTCTTTAGTAACATCACATGCTTTGAGAAAGCAGGTGGCGCAGTGGTTCACACTACTGCCTCACGTTGCCAGGGACCCGGGTTCAATTCCAACCTTGGATAACCATGTGTAGAGTTTGCACGTTCTCCCTTGTCTGCGTGGATTTTCTCCGATGCTCCAGTTTCCACTCACACTCCAAAGATGTGCAGGTTAGGGCGGATTGGCCATGTTAAATTGACCCTTAGTGTCAGGGGGATTAGCAGTGTATAAATGTGGGGTTACGGGAATACGGCCTGGGTGGGACTGTGGCTGGTGCAGTCTTGATGGCCTCCTTCTGCACTGTAGAGATTTCCCATTGAAAATGTGAAAACTAATGTGCTTATTTGAACATGAGATGACAGCATTGTCAGCTTGGCAAAATGTTGCGTTGTCTGATCATCGGAGTGCAAAGTAGTTGAAAGCAGTACATTATTCACAGAGAGTTCATCTGTTTGTTTCCAGGCTACCTTCAAAGGTTGGATGGAAATCATGTATGCTGCTGTGGATTCGCGACGGGTAAGTGCAGGCAATAAAATGCATGGCGACTCTTGCCTGATGGTGAGCGTTGGGCACATGTGATACCCTCAGTTACCAATGTCAGGCACACACCGGATCATGTACCCTCTCATCCATTGTGAAGGTGTTGCCATTCTTGCAAGCCAAGCAGAGACCAAGCTTCCCGATGCCAACTGGGTGAAGCCCATTTGCCATGCACTCCAGAAGCGCAGTTAAAATTGGCTCGCGTTTGTACTCCTGACTGCAGTCGGGTCACCTGCCATGAAATGCTGTTGCGCGGGCCTGAGGTGGGAACAGAATTAACTTCACCTCTGACCTCCCCAGTGGCCAAGCAAACCTGTCCCAGCGCACCTCATACTTAAGGTGCCAGAACCTTGCTCGTCAACCCTGACTCTTGACAAGGCAACATCTTCAGCGATAGGTGGGAAGGTGATATCCAGCCTTGTTTACAATTTTGAGGCGAATTGACCCGGGTGTGACATGTTCCATTACGTGAAGTCCAATAGGTGTAGACAAAGGTCATAGGTAGAAGAGGGCATTCACAATGTTAAAATAGCAGCGCGGGCTCATTGGGCCAAAGGGCCTGTTTCCCATGCTGTGTTGTTCTTTGTTTTGTTTAAAAGAATTCGAGAGTAAAATATCCCAGTGGTGTGACTTCTGCGGTAAATTTATAGGGAACAGTTCTGATTAGATTTGATTTATTGTTGTCACATGTATTGGGATACAGTGAAAAGTGTTGTTTCTTGCGCACTATACAGACAAAGCATACCGTTCATAGAGTACATAAGGGAGAAGGAAAGGAGAGAGTGCAGAATGTAGTGTTACAGTCACAGCTAGGGTGTAGAGTATATGGTAAGTCCATTCAAAAGTCTGACAGCAGCAGGGAAGAAGCTGTTCTTGAGTCAGTTGGTACGTGATCTCAGACTTTTGTATCTTTTTCCCGATGGAAGAAGGTGGAAGAGAGAATGTCCGGGGTGCATGGGGTCCTTAGTTGTGCCGGCTGCTTTTCCCAAGGCAGCGGGAAGTGTAGACAGAGTCAGTGGATGGGAGCGTGATGGACTGGGCTACATTCATGACCTTTCGAAGTACAAAAAGGAAAATAATATTGGCCATACTAAATTGTCCCTTAGCTTCCAAAAATGTGTGGATTAGGTGGATTGGTCATGCTAAATTGCCTGTTAGTGGCCAAGGATGTGTAAATTAGGTGGATTGGCCATGCAGGTTAGGGTGGATTGGCCATGCTAAATTGTCCCTCAGTATTCAAAGATGCACAGGTTAGGTGGATTGACCATGCTAAATTGTCCCTTAGTGTCCAAAGATGTGCAGGTTAGGGTGGATTGGTCATGCTAAATTGCCCCTTAGTGTCCAAAGATGTGCAGGTTAGGTGGATTGGCCATGCTAAATTGTTCCTCAGTATTCAAAGATGTGTAGGTTAGATGGATTAACCATGATAAATTGCCCCTTCATGTACAAAGATGTATCGTTTAGATGGATTGGCCTTGCTAAATTGCCCCTTCGTGTCAGGGAGTTTAGCAGGGTGAATACATGTGGTTATGAGGATGAGAGCTGGGTGTGAATGTTGGTGGAGCTGGCTCGATGGGCCCCTGTTGAAATCCTGTTCTATTCTATGAGTAAACCATCATCAGGGTTCTAGACAGAAGACAAACCCTGTTTTGATGTTTCCATTCAGTGGAATATGTGAAACCTGCATATATGAGGTGAGTTCTTCAATGGAAACGCTCACTGCGAAAGAACTACTGACATCAGTTATCTCCTCTGAGCTCTTGCATCTCTTACGTTGCTGAAGCCGCCTGCGCGAAATACAAAGAGGGAGAAAGATTTTCCTTGCGAGAACAAGTCATTCCCTTTCTGTTGTGCTGTAAACTGTTAATGATTCTTCTTTGTTATTCCAGACTGGAGAGCAACCACTCTACGAGGATAACATCTATATGTATATATACTTCGTCATCTTCATTATCTTTGGATCCTTCTTCACGCTCAACCTGTTCATTGGTGTAATCATTGACAACTTCAATCAGCAAAAGAAAAAGATAAGTTTACTTCTCTTTGTCTGAGGAAGGAAAGCTTCTGAGAATGGCTTTCTCACTCTCCTTCTCACAAACCTTTCAAGGCGACTCATCCATTTAGGTTCCAAGTCCAAATTGCACAGTTGAATATTATTTTCGATAATGGAGACAAATGAAATGGGTGAATGACATCCCGTTGTTCAATGCTTACAGAATTCATTTGAGAGTTTCCTGGTCAGTAACACTGTGGAAGGCAATGGCACAGTGGTTAGCACTGCTGCCTTGCAGCGCCAGGGACCTGGGTTCAATTCTAGGCTTGGGTCACTGTGTAGAATTTGTATGTTCACCCTGTGTCTATGTGGGTTTCCTTTGGATGCTCTGGTTTCCTCCCACGGTTCAAAAATTTGATTTATCATTGTCACATGTATTGGGATACAGTGAAAAGAATTGTTTCTTGCACACTATACAGACAGAACAAAACATAGGGGAGAAGAAAAGGAGAGAGTGCAGAATGTAGTGTTACAGTCACAGCTAGGGTGTAGAGAAAGATCAATGTAATATTTGATTTGATTTATTGTTGTCACATGTATTGGGATATATTGAAAAGTATTGTTTCTTGCGTGCTATACAGACAAAACATACCGTTCATAGAGTATATAGGGGAGAAGGAAAGGAGAGAGTGCAGAATGTAGCGTTACAGTCATAGCTAGGATGTAAAGAAAGATCAGCTTAATATTTGATTTGATTTATTATTATCACATGTATTACTTTTCAATGTAAAAGTATTCTTTCATGCATGCTATACAGACAAAACATACCGTTCATAGAGAAAGAAAGGAGTGCAGAATGATGAATTCTGATTTGATTTATTATTGTCACGTGTATTGGGATACAGTGAAAAGTATTGTTTCTTGTGTGCTATACAGACAAAGCATACCATTCATAGAGTACAGAGTACAAGGAAAGGACAAGGTGCAGAATATAGTGTCACACTATATTCTAGTATAGTATAGTCACAGATATGGAGAGAGAGATCAGCTTAATATTTGATTTGATTTGTTATCGTCATATGTATTGGGATACAATGAAAAGTTTTGTTTCTTGTGCACTGGATAGACAAAACATACCGTTCATAGAATACTTGGAGAGAAGGAAAGGAGAGGATGCAGAATATAGTGTTACAGTCATAGCTAGGGTGTCGAGAAAGCTTAATATATGGTAGGTCCATTCAAAAGACTGACAGCAGCAGGGAAGAAGCTGTTCCTCAGTTGGTTAGTACGTGACCTCAGACTTTAGTATCTTCTTCCTGGTGGAAGAAGGAGGAAGAGAGAATGTCCGCAGTGCGTGGAGTCCTTGATTATGCTGGTTACTTTTCTGAGGCAGCAGGAAATGTAGACAGAGTCAATGGATGGTAGGCTGGTTTGCCTGATGGACTGGGTTACATGCACAACCCTTTGGCCTCGGGTCACTGTCTGTGTGGAGTTTGCACATTCTCCCTGTGTCTGCTTGGGTTTCCTCCAGGTGCTCCAGTTTCCTCCCACAGTCCAAAGATGTGCAGATTAGGTGGATTGGCCGTGCTAAATTGCCCCTTAGTGTCCAAAGATGTGTAGGTTAAGGGGATTGGCCATGCTAAATTGCCTGTGGTGTCCTAAGATGTGCAGGTTAGGTGGATTAGTGGGGTAGATATGTGGGGTTACATGATAGAGCCTGCGTAACATACTCCTTTGAAGAATTGGTGCACACTTGATGGGCTGTATGGCCTCCTGCTACACTGTCGGATTCTATGATTCAAACCACTGTAGTACTTTCTTAAACGTGGTCATGGACCAATTCAGTGGAAGTCCACAGTCACATGGGACCTGAGGGCCTATCCTTACCCAGTCTGGCCTATGTGTGACTCCAAACCCACATCAATGTGGCTTACTCTTAAATAGTCTCTGAAAAGGCAAGCAAACAAGGGCAATGAATGCAGACCCATGCCCACATCTCGTGAGGGCAAAACATTGTCTGATTCCAAGAAGAAATTCAATATAGCTCTTGCGGCTGAAGAGATCTCGGGATATGGCAGGGTTTAGGGTATTGAATTCGATGATCAGCCATGATGAAAATGAATGACAGAACAGGTGTAAAGGGCCGAATGGCCTACACCTTGTTCTATGTATAAAAAGAAAATACTAGTGACATCAGAGGGCAGAAGGTCAGTGCTGCACTGACATCACTTTCTCTGTTATCACTGATACATCCTTTCAAGTTACAGACTTCCTTTTGTCTCCAGCTCCAGTCCGATCTTACTGGTTGTTATTATGAGAGTCCTTACTGTGAGATTGAACCACAGAGACTTCACAACTGAACCTGATTTTCCGTCCTTTGAATGCCTGAGTGATTGGGAGTCAAGGGGACAGGATTACCCAGCCGCGCTCACCCCAAAACCAAAAAGTCCTGTCCGAGGTTAACGGACCTTTGGATGGTCTGTTCCCCCTGTCTGCTATGTTTCCCGTAGCAGGCCAGGCGGGAAAATCCCCTCCACCCCCCACAAATGTCTTTGAACAAAGTTGCAAATTGACGTCATGTCGGGAGGGGCCAGGGATATGTTCCCCTCGGGAATTCCAGCTATAATGGTGAGAGGAAACCCAGCAGTGAAGATACTCAGTCTCTTATAAGGTTGGATAAGAATGCCACAAAGCAATGGCAGCCCCACTTGGCCAAGCCGCAGAGGTGGGGTGCTGAAGGCAGCATCGTTTAGTCGACTCCATCGAAGGTCGCAGATGGGGAGGAATGATGAGGAAGGGCAACGTACCCGGGTCTCAATCGCGGAACGTCAGAGCCATTTGAGACTTTCTGAAGAGCTGTTTCACTGCTGTCGCAGACCTGATTGCTAGGACTGGGATTGTTGCGGAAAGATACACGCAGGTCTACAGATGGTAACACGTTTATTGATTTTTGCAGAGGTGGCAGTCATTTGCTGAGAAAGAAGTGGTATGGTTTAATGACGTGGCTTTCAAAAAAAAGAGACCAGTACCCGAGGAGACCAGAAACCTTGAGGGTGCTACCTTACCAGCTGTTTGTGCCACACTCCCGCTGCAGCGAGTCAGAGATTTGGGCGCCCAGTCAAATCTTCATTGACTTTTCATTTGTTCATCCGTGGGACCTGGGCATCGCTGCCTGGCCAGCATGTATTGTCCATCCCTAGTTGCCCCTTGAGAAGGTAGTGATGAGTTGCCATCTTGAATCGCTGCAGTCCCCGTGCTGTGAGTTGACCCACAGTGCCTTTAGGGAGGGAATTCCAGGATTTTGACCCAGTGACTGCGAAGGAACGGCCGATATATTTCCAAATCAGGACGGTGAGTGGCTTGGAAGGGAACTTGCAGGTGGTGGTGTTGCCAGATATCTGCTGCCCTTGTCCTTCTGGGTGGAAGTGGTGGTGGGTTTGGAAGGTGCTGTCTAAGGAGCCTTGGTGAGTTTCTGCAGTGCATCTTGTAGATGGTACACACTGCTGCTACTGAGCGTCGGTGGTGGAGGGAGTGAATGTTTGTGGATGGGGGGCCAATCAAGCGGGGCTGCTTTGTCCTGGATGGTGTTGAGCTTCTTGAGTGTTGTTAGAGCTGCACCCATCCAGGTAAGTGGGGAGTATTCCATCACACTTGTGCCTTATAGATGGTGGACAAGAGTCAGAAGGTGAGTTACTCACCGCAGTATTCCTAGTCTCTGACCTGCTCCAGTAGCCACTGTGCTTATGTGGTGAGTCCAGTTGAGTTTCTGGTCAATGGTAACCCCCAGGATGTTGACAGTGGAGGGATTCATGACGGATACACCATTAAATGTCAAGGGATAGTGGTTAGAGTGTCTCTTATTGGTGATGGTCATTGCCTGGCACTTGTGTGGCGCAAATGTTACTTGCCACTTGTCAGCCCAAGCCTAGATATTGTCTGGATCTTGACTATAGCAAGTTGAGAAAATCCCACCAGTGTGAACAATGGTGACCTTTGAGTGTCAGCTAGCAAGAGGGCACAGTCAAAATTTGGGTCATAGCTTCCAATGGAATGATCCTTGGGTAAGGTACTAACCATCTGAGCAACACATACCAGTAAAAGGTCTCCCAGTGAGTGAAGGAAGGGTAGGAAGCAAATGAAAAGGGACAAATGGTGGAATTCCTGAGGTTGTAACCAGTTTCTTTCTGTTCTCTTTACTTTGGAGGTCAGGATATCTTTATGACTGAAGAACAAAAGAAATATTATAATGCTATGAAGAAACTAGGGTCAAAGAAACCACAGAAGCCCATTCCAAGGCCGCTGGTAAGCAGCGCTCAAAAACGAGATGTGCTCTAACCCTCCGGTTCTCCACGTTAGTGAAGGGAAAGTAGCCTTTCCGCCCCGTTTCCATTAGTCAGCTCCATCGATGCACTGCTCAGACTGTACACAAGGCAGCCCTGTTTTAGGAGTCTAGGGCTGGGATTCCCCAAACTTGCCCACGGCTGGGGTTTTCCAATCCCTGCTGCTGTGAATGGAAATGTATCTGAGCGCCGGATTTTCTGTTCTTGCTGGTGGTGGGTGCAGGGGCAAACGAAACGGGAAAATTCCAGCTGAGATCTAACTTTCTTCGATAAGTTTGCCAGATTACCATGCTGGAGAAGTGCATCGTTTTATGGAGTCCCACCTTTTTCGCTGCACTTAGTTTCCATGTGATGTTGGGGCAGCAAGGTGGCACGGTGGTTGGCACTGCTACCTCACACGGCCAGAGACCCAGTTCAATTCATGACTTGGGTCACAATCTGTGTGGAGTTTGCACATTCTCCTCGTGTCTGCATAGGTTTCCTCCAGGTGCTCTGATTTCCTTTCATAGTCCAAAGATGTGCAGGTTAGGTGGATTGGCCATGCTAAGTTGCCCCTTCATGTTGGGGGGATTAACAGGGTAAACTCATGATGTTCGGGGATAAGTGGGACTATTGACGGTGCAGGCCCAATGGGCCAAACGGCCATCCTTTGGGATCCTATGATCCTCATCCTCCTGAGTGCCAAGCGAGTTTGCAAATTGTGGGTAAATGGAAAGAACTTGCTGTTGGGTGGCAGAGGGTACATCGGGCACGCTGGACAGTCGCCACTAATTGTTCTCCCTGTGTCTGATTTTTGTGTGTTTGTTTGCAGAACGTAATCCAGGGTGGAGTCTATGACTTTGTGACTCAGCAGGTTTTTGATATTACTATCATGATCCTTATCTGCCTCAACATGGTGACAATGATGGTGGAGACTGATGATCAAAGTAAAGAAAGTGAAAATATTTTGTATTGGATCAACTTCATTTTCATCATTTTCTTCACGAGCGAATGCGTGCTCAAACTGTTTGCGCTGAGGCACTATTATTTCACCATTGGGTGGAATATATTTGATTTTGTGGTTGTGATCCTTTCCATTGTTGGTGAGTAATAATGTTGCAGTAACCACATTTGTGAGCGTAACGGGTTTGCCCAACTGTGCACTTCTGCTGCGATAGATCGATGTTCAAACACTTGGTTAACAGCCAGGCAACAACGGCCAGAAAGCATGTCCAATACGTAGCACCCACACAGCGGTTAGCACTGCTGCCTTGCAGCGCCAGGGACCCGGGTTCCATTCCCGGTCTCAGGTCAATGTCTGTGTGGAGTTTGCACATTCTCTCCATGTCTGTGTGGGTTTTCTTCAGGTGGTCCAGTTTCCTCCCACAGTCCAAAGATGTGCATGTTACATGGATTGGCCATGCTAAGTTGTCCCTTAATGTACAAAGATGTGTCATTTAGATGGATTGGCCATGCTAAATTACTCCTTAGTGTCCAAAGATGCACAGGTTAGATGGATTGGCCATGCTAAATTACCCCTTAGTGTCCAAAGATGTGTAGGTTAGGGTGGATTAGTCATGCTAAATTGCCCCTTAGTGTCCAACAATGTGTAGTTTAGGTGGATTGGCCATGTTAACTCGAACCCAGGTCCCTGGTGCTGTGTTCTAGACAAAAACCATTCATAATCTGGGGAAACTTCCCTTTGGGAAGCATGGGAACATCTTTCCTCTGCATCCCACAGAGGCAGAATCTGTATTTCTGGGACTTAGTGGGTTTTGATGTTGAGGCTGAATGGGATTTTGGGATTTTCTTTTGGTCACTGCTGCAGTCTTAGTTCCACATTTTACTTTCCTCATTAAAAAAACACTGCTAATGTATTGGGTGAGAGTGAGGAAATTACCCAGGTCCTTGGTGCTGTGAGGCGGCAGTGCCACCGTGCCGCCCATAAAGAGCACCGTGCAGCCCAAGGCTGTCCCACATCTTCTCACACACGTTCCTTTAGCGTGAGAAATAGGCGTTAATTCTTTGGATTCAAGACTTGCTGAATGTTCGAATTATTTGATTGTTAACCCCCAATAGCAATACCTCAGGGGAACAACACCTCACAACCTGTAATATTTGTTGAAGCTTACAGTTCTATCCGTATGATCAATAAAATGTGATGTTTCATCATTATCTTCATGATGTGAGGTGAGGCAATGAATTAACTATAGTGGGGCAGCATGATGGCACAATTCCAGGGACCCGGGTTCAATCCCTGGCTTGGGTCACTGTCTGTGTGGAGTTTGCACATTCTCCCCGTGTCTGCATGGGTTTTCTCCAGGTGCTCTGGTTTCCTCCCACAGTCCAAAGATGTGTGGATTCAGTGGATTACCCATGCTGAATTGTCCCTTACTGTCCAAAGATATGCAGGTTAGGGTGGATTGGTCATGCTAAATTGTCCCTTAGTGTCCAAGATGTGCAAGTTAGGTGGATTGGTCATACTAAATTGCCCCTTAGTGCCTGTGCCGTCCCACAGTAACTTCACAGCAACTTCATTGCAGTGCTAATGTCAGCCGAATTGCAACACTAATGAACAAACTTGAACTTAAGACTGTTGTGCAAGATGCTTCTACAATGTCTTTCCTTAGTTATTAACAGGACCACACTTCATCTGTGGCAGATCATTTGCTTCCAAGCAGTAACATTATCCCGATTTCTTCTATTTCCTCAGGAATGTTCCTGGCTGATTTAATTGAGAAATACTTTGTGTCGCCGACGCTATTCCGAGTCATTCGATTGGCTCGAATTGGCCGTATTTTGCGTCTGATTAAAGGGGCCAAAGGAATCCGAACGCTATTGTTTGCCTTAATGATGTCTTTGCCTGCCTTGTTCAACATTGGGCTCCTGTTGTTCCTGGTTATGTTCATCTTTTCCATATTTGGGATGTCTAATTTTGCCTATGTCAAGAAGGATTCTGGCATCGATGACATGTTTAACTTTGAAACCTTTGGCAACAGTATGATCTGCCTGTTCCAGGTCACCACGTCCGCCGGTTGGGATGGCTTACTCTTGCCGATCTTAAACAGGCCACCGGATTGTGACCTCGAAAAGGAGAATCCTGGCACCGCCGTCAAGGGCGACTGTGGCAACCCGAGCGTGGGCATCTTTTTCTTTGTCAGTTATATTATCATATCCTTTTTGATTGTTGTGAATATGTACATCGCTATCATCCTGGAGAACTTCAGCGTGGCAACCGAAGAGAGTGCCGAACCGCTGAGTGAGGATGACTTTGAGACATTCTATGAGATCTGGGAGAAGTTTGACCCGGACGCCACACAGTTCATCGAGTACAACAAGCTGTCTGACTTTGCCGACACCTTGGAAGCTCCGCTCCGTGTCCCGAAGCCCAATCACATTGAACTCATTGCCATGGACCTGCCCATGGTGAGCGGTGATCGGATCCATTGCTTGGATATCTTATTCGCGTTCACCAAGCGCGTGCTGGGAGAGGGCGGAGAAATGGATGTTCTCCGGCAGCAGATGGAGGAGAGGTTTGTGGCGTCCAACCCCTCCAAGGTGTCCTACGAGCCCATCACCACCACCCTCCGGCGCAAGCACGAGGAGGTCTGCGCCATCATCATCCAGCAGGCCTACAGGGCACACCTGGCGAGGCGAAAAGTTGTCCTCAAAGGACGGGTTCCCTGCACCAAGCCAGGAGGGCATGCCAACGAGAACGGCAACACCCACCAAGAGAAGAAGGAAGGCTCTCCTTCTACTGCTTCACTGCCATCGTACGACAGTGTAACAAAACCTGAGAAGCAAGTGAAAGATCGAAAAGGCACTGATAAAGGCAAAAACAACCAAAAAGACATCAGGGAATCTAAGTTGTGAAAAACAAAATTCCATTTGCAAGCAAATGTTGTTTACAGACTTAAAAAAAGAGTATATAGATATATATATATATATGAATATATATATCAGTGCAGAACAGTGACCCAATTTCTAGAACAAAAAGAACTCTCACCTAGAGATCTATACCAAACATAATCTGCTTACAATATAAAGTTGTTGCCTAGACGACGGTGACCTTTACCTGTCATGACACTTAGAACTCTGTACAGCAAAGGGGATTCAATAAACTCCAACAGGTGGTTACTGCATCTACATCTAACTCAGCAGTCATTGCAGCAAAATGGACAAACAGAAACAAAATGGCTGCTAGGATCAGTACATTGCCAAGGGGGTCAGACAGACAGATTTTATTTTCCCATTTTGTTCCACTCCCTTCAGACACAAAGAAACAAGGTTTGTTTTGACCACGCAAAATTACAGTTGCCTCCTCTGTTCAACAACTGCAGTAACATGTAGCCCATGTCATGTTTTTTCCGCCACTGTTCCTTTCTTGTACCTGCATACTTTCTTTTCCTCTCTCCACATGGGCTTCATGTTGCTTGGGGGAATAAAGGGGGAGGTAAGTGGGTTTTTTTTTCCTCTTTCGGACTGAGGGGTTGGCGGGGGATGGTGGAGGGTGGGTCAGGGGGTGGGGGGTGGGTGACTTACTCAGGCCGCTTCCAAAAACAAAACAACAAAAAAAAATGTGCTTGTTCAATGCATAGAAATGATTTGCATGATAGCATGTTGTGATCAAGAAAATCATGCATGTAGAGTCATACACCACAGACACAAGTACTTTGTCCACCCGGAGATGACATCTGGTGGGCTGAAGAGGTCCACCGTACACTGTAACAGGAGGGAGGACAGCCTAATATCATGCCCTTCACAAATATTTACAAAGTCTTTAACAAATCATTCATCCAACCTCAGTAGAAGTTTAAACAAACAAAAAAAAGGGGGTTGTGTGTATGTTTAATAGCTAATGTTCTGAACACACAGCCATTGTTGCACATTATTGCTGCTCTGTATCGCCCTTCAACGGGAAAACCTAAAACAGATACAAGAATGGCTTTGTTGTATTTAAAATTCAGTGTAAACCAAAACTAGGGCTTCGAAGATCGTTCATTTGTATCTTGCAGTATTGATTAATCACCTTCATATTGCAAAGTAGACATTTTATACAGAGATAAGGAACGCTGTGACGATGGCAGCTTATCTCTGTGGTGCAATTTTTGGGTACTGGATACTAGGGTAACACGTAGCACCAAGATGTGTATTAATCTGAGTTGATACTGTTTTTGACTTTCTAATCTCTTTGAAACAGCAACTGGACATTGACACCTTCATCAGTGAGATGGTTTGCAGTTGGCACTCTGATGCATGTTTCCTTGCTTCTCTGTAGACACATATAAAATGTTTTTTCTCTAGTACTCACATTTGTTTAAAAAAAAGCAAACGGATCAAACAACAAAAAAAACACAAGGACGAAATCGAAAGAGCACGCGATAGGCCACGAGAGCTGAACGCGGGGTGGCTGGTCACGTGACCTCATTTCATTTCACATCAGGGCCATCTTGCGACGGCCAAAATGAAGAGTCTCAATTTTCCTCTTCCCAGCTTCCCCGATTAGAATACGATGTGTAAAAAAAACAAATGAAAAAAGTCATACATAGATGTACAGCCTATATTGTAAACAGTGCAAACGTATGCTGAAAAGGTGTGGTTGGGATTTTTAAGAGAAATATTATAAATATTGTAATATATCATTTTATTTTATTGGCATGCATTTTTTGTAAATACAGACAAGGAGAAAAAAAAAGACAAAATTAAACCGAATGGCTTCGAGCTGATGCCATTTTCACAACTGTTATTTTGAATCCATGAATACTTTCTCATTTGTTAACATCCCAATCTTTTGAACAGAATGGCAAATTGTAAAAAAAAATCCAAAATCTTGAACACCACAAAACCCAGTGTTTTCTCTGTGCAATAAACCCATTTAACGACCAATTCTGTTCGGAATTAGATTTTTCGCGCTAATTTTGCAGAAGCTAGCAAACGGAAGTGCAGGCGGCAAAAGCAGACCGAGAAAAATCATGGCATTAGGGAAAGCAAGCAACATATTGTGGATGCGTCTCGCTCTCATTTCTGTTTTCCTTTCTCTGCAGCAAGATTCTTGATGTCGTCCAACTGTCAATCTCGGGGCTTGTGTAGGTTCACAGTACTTGCTTGTCCTTACCTAACTGCTCTGAATGGAAGCAATGGGGTCACAAAACTAAAAGAACCAAGCCACATCCTGGTTTTCATTTCCCGCTACACAGATGTGCACTGTAATTTTAAAATCTTAGTAGTAAACTAGTAATGTGTTAGTGAAATGCATGGTGGTTGATGATAAATAGCCAAACAATAAATGGTAAAAGCTACATTATTAATACAAGTCTAAAGAATAAATATTACACTTTCTACTCTATCAGGTTGAGGCTGTCTTGGTGTGCAATTTTTGTGTTTATTTCTTTTTCTCTTGAATGCGGGGGAGGGGTGGTGGAGGGTGCGGGGAGGTGGGGGGGGGTGGGTCTTGTTTCTGAGGAGGGGTACTGTCTTCGGTTGTTTCTGTTGTTTTGCGCAACCTCCCCCCCCCACCCTCCCCCAACATCGTATTGTGAAAACTTGCGGCAAATACGGTGCGATGCTGTAGGACATGCTGTCTCCCACCCCCAGCACCCCGTGTTTTTGAAGACAGTGCCCTCCGCCCCCCTCCCCCCCCCCTTGTGAATTCACAGTTCCGAATCCCATTGTACCCGTCGATTACACTGAGAGCTTTAAACGTTGATATTCCACTACTGCACTCCCCCCCCAGCCTTGCCCTCCCCCCCTCCTTGGGTGCCTTGAATGTTAACATAGATAGATCAGCTGTTAGTTTTATCCTGGGCTGGGTCCAATGTTCATTGCGCACCCCTAATTGCCCCTTGAGAAGGAGTGCCTTCTTGAATCGCTGTAGTCTACGTGGTGTAGGTACACCCACAGTGCTGTTAGGGAGGGAGTTCCAGGATTGTTATTGGATATCAGTCCGTCTATGTGGTGTAGGTACACCCACAGTGCTGTTAGGGAGGGAGTTCCAGGATTGTTATTGGATATCAGTCAGTCCGTGTGGTGTAGGTACACCCACAGTGCTGTTAGGGAGGGAGTTCCAGGATTGTTATTGGACATCAGTCAGTCCGTGTGGTGTAGGTACACCCACAGTGCTGTTAGGGAGGGAGTTCCAGGATTGTTATTGGACATCAGTCAATCCGTGTGGTGTAGGTACACCCACAGTGCTGTTAGGGATTTCCAGGATTTTGACCCACTGACACTGAAGGGCCAAAATGGCATCCAAGTATGAAATTAGTGACATGATTTTAAGTGAAGTTAACAATGTCTAAATTGTCCTGGAGATATCCTCACAACTGATTGCAGTTCAGCTTGAAGGAGGGTCCTGCCTCAAAAAGCATGGAACACCCTTGAATAGTGGACTGGGTTAATTTGATAAGCACACAATCTGGTTTGACGAGATGAAAGTCTCTCCCTTCTCCCTAACTGAACTGAGTTTGGGGTTGTGGGGGAGTCTCCTGGTAGCAGTGATCTAAACACACAAAACTGGCCATCGTTCAAGGACTCGCTGGCCAGCCAGGGAGAGCATGTGAATTGGGAGAAAATCATTGGGGAACTGCTCCGAAATGATAAGGGCGGAGCTCACTCCCAGGGCAGAGCAGAGGGAGTTCTGTTTCATCTCTGGCTGTGCTGCCACCTCATACTGAAGTGCTTGGTAATTGGAAAAACCCTGCCCACGTCTTCTGACTGGCATGTGTTTCTTTGAGTACAATGCTGCCTGTTTCCCCACTCCCATCCGAGGTGAGTTGTGCTAATCCCCATGCACTTTGGACATTTCTGTGCCAAAAACAGGTGAGCAAAGGAGTCAGCGATAGAAAATAAACTGAAAAAATATATAAAGACGCCAAATATAATTCCTGCTGCCAGCATTGAGAATTATGTGTTGGAGTTTGGCTTACAATAATGGAATGTCAGGTTTCTCTGTAGGGCCTCCCAACTCAAGAGTGTGAGATTAGGCAACATGGAGCTCAAAGTCACCTATTTCCACATGTTTATCGCCGCTTCCCGACAACATGGTGCAATAAACTGAAATCTGTGTCTGGGTAGCTCAGGTGTGAGGGCTGTTGGGTCAAAGGGTGACCATCCCTTGTCCCACCACTTTGGCTTAACAGCTGGGCTGGCCCTCTGGTGTTGGGGAGTGTGCCACATTATTGGAAGTACCAACTCTTGGGTGCCATGCACCCTACCCTATCCACCACCCTCCCCCGTCCCCCTCTTATTTAGGTGGAAGGTAATTCTCACATTGAAGAATGGTGGGGCGTCCTCAGTGGCACCCCGAGGCAACGCTCCTTCCTCAGTGTCAACCGGTCGCTTGCTGCCCGAGGGATCTTGCTATGCGCAAAGCGGCTGCCGAAATTTCCTCTGGCGCAATAGTGGCCACTGCAATTTGTATTGACTCATCGGTGGTGGTGTAGCGGTAGAATCAGGTGCTATGCAAACGCAATCCCTCTTTTGCCTCCACCTGTCCCCTCCCTCATCTCACTACCACCCTCCGCAACCTAAATCCATCCCGTATTGCAAAGACATTCTGAAACACGTGTGACATTTCCGACACGGCCGATTAAAATGTATGGACTTTTTAATGCTATTGAACCGGGTTGAGAACTCAAGTGAGCCCCATTTCCTTGTGTGTGTTAGTCCTCCTTGGAAGTTGGGAATGGGATTCAAACCCACAGCGGATGTCGGTTGCCAGTTAGCAGGGAAGTATTGAGCAATGGCCAATTTTCCTTCTCTAAGGGGCCCTCACCAATGTTGCTTCAGTCACTGTCGATGGTAAAAGCCACTCGTGTCCGCTGTGTGCGCGATACCGCCATGCGCAAATTGCTGCTCAGTGGTAATGACGGCCCTTGCAGGTAATTAATTTGCGCACGAGAGACGTTTCCGTAAAATGCGTTCTTAAAAGGCAGCTTTATTTTCTCTCCAATGGTTGTTGGCTGAATGTGTCCCGTAAGTGGCCAGGGAATGCTGCATTCTCAGGGGTGTCACCCCATCAATGCGATGAGTAGACCAGAACGCCTGCTTGTCTGAATCATTCGGACGGATGTCAATCGATCCTTCGCTGTGTCTTGGTAGAAAACTCTCCTTCGAGGTGTTGCGGTCAACTTCCTGCAATCGACCACTCCTTCTGCCTGAGGTATTATTTATTTTGTTGGCGGTGGTGAGATCACATGGTGTGTATATTCACCAATGAGACCTCCCATGCTCATTGGACACCGTGGAGGAGCGGGGGGAATGTGTTATTGAGTCTGTTAATCACGTTTGAATGTTTTAAGTTTCATTCCCGCTTTCTTTCAAGCAGTTCCCTTCTCTCGGGGTGGCCGGCTTCCTTGTGATTTTTATCCCTGAGTTTGTTTTAATTTCTTTGGTTCACCCGAAAGTAATTCTTTGCTTCTGAAGCCGGGTTTCTGACAGCGGTGAGTAATGCAAGTCTTTGCTGCTGTAATTTCCACGGTTGGGGGTGAGGGGCAGAATGTTTTCGATCGTGGCAAACCGGGAACTCCACAGTGTGGGCCAGCCTGGTTTTCCCGAAAATGTGACTGGTATTTCTGTGGCATTTGTAAGTGCGACGGTGTGTCCACCTCCTCCCCAACCTGGGGCGGCGCAGAGAATGCCATTCCATGGTTTCCCTCCCCCCCCCCCCCCCCCCCCCCCCCCCCCCCCCCCCCCCCCCCCCCCTTCAATGAATCCTGGGCCCTCCAACTGCTACCTTTGGGATCTTGCTGTGCACAAAAGCGGCAACTGCACTGAGTCAGTATAGTAGTCATGGTTCTGTTGCCTGAGGGGTAGTCTGGGGTGCCCGGGTGGTATGAAAAGCATTTTTAATTTCCTCCTTGTGGTATATAAACCCTTTGAATTGTTGGTGGTTGATGTGACAGTGTGCAATTTTTTAAGGCATTGTACCTTGAGAATGGATTAACAGTCCTGATGGTTAGATTTGGTGATAACTTACAGTGAGGCGTATCCTATGCATCTTACTATCTGTCGGTCAATGTTGACTTTTAATTTGTTCTGCTCTCTCTCCAATCTTACTTTCCATATTTCCCCCCCCCTCCCCAACTTTGATTGGCGTGTCTTTATAACTTTCCCCTATGCTGGGTAAAATCGAAATCCCA